>OX424574.1:111461784-111994313 GCA_949152435.1 Gastracanthus pulcherrimus
GCAAGATAGAATTCAGCTACTCACTCTTGCTCCCGATTTTTGGTCTCGTAATGATTTGGTTGTACTGAATGGGAAGCTCGAGAAGCAAAAGTGTTAGTAGCTGAAAAAGGAGTTTTCTCAGTTCCTGAAAAAAAAACGCAAATTTAGTTAAAAGATTTTATGAAAAGGATGACATAAGTCGAATTATGCCAGGCTTGAAAGATTGCATATCCGTAAAGCAGGACAACGGCAAACGAGAACACGTTCAGAAAAGATTACTTCTTGGCAATTTGAACGAAATCTATTATTTATTTCAAAAAGAATACGAACACTTTAAAATTGGGTTAACAAAATTCATACAATTGAGACCAGTACACTGTGTTTTAGCTGGAAGCAGTGGCACACACAATGTATGTGTATGTGTACATCATGAAAGCGTTAAGCTCATGCTAGAAGCTGCTGAGCTAGAGTGCTTAACGAAAAATAGTAAACTATATCTTACAAATTATCATGACTGTATTCAGGCAATCGTTTGTAAAAATGCACATGATGAGTGTTTCTTGGGTGACTGTCTAAATTGTCCTAATACGTCTGCATTACGAGAACATTTGCTTGAATGTTTTGATAAAAATAATGGTTTTGAAATTCAATTTGAATCGTGGTTTCAAACAGATCGGTGTACGATAGCTTCAAAAAGTGAGAACGTTTATGACTTTCTCAACACGCTGGGCGACAAATTAATGAAATTGAAGACTCACGATTTTTTTGCTAAGAAACAGTCACAGTATGTGAATAAGTTGAAAGAAAATCTTCAAGAAGGGGAGTTTATTGTCTGTTTTGATTTTGCGGAAAACTATGCATTTGTAGTACAGAATTCTACGCAATCTTTCCATTGGAATAATAACCAGGCAACTATTTTTACAGTTGTAATTTATTACAAAGAAAATAGTGATCTTAAACATGTAAGCATTGCTGTAATTTCTGATAATCTAAACTATGATACTGTTGCGGTTTATGAATATCAAAAAATTGTCATACTTTATCTAAAATCTAATTTCATAGTTAAAAAAATTTATTATTTAACGGATGGAGCAAGTCAACATTTTAAAAATAAGAATAATATGCAAAATCTTCTATTTCATGAAAAAGATTTCGAAACCTCAGCGGAATGGCACTTTTATGCTACCGCGCACGGCAAAGGTGCATGTGATGGTATCGGTGCGAACTTAAAAAGAGGTGCAAAACGTGCTAGTGTACAACTTTCATCCAAAAATAGAATTTTAACAGCAAAAAGTCTTTACGAATGGGCTAAAAATTATTGCAAAGAAACCAAAGTATTTTATAGCAATAAAGATGATTATGAAAAAACTGTTTTAGAACTCAAACCAAGATTAGATAATGCTAAATCTATACCAGGGACTTTACAATATCATGCTTTTATTCCATTGAATCAAAACACATTCAAACTACAGAAAACGTCTTTAAGTTCTAAATATCAAATCTTTCCAAAGAAAGACACTAAGAAAAAAGAAAATAATGTATCCAAACCCGCAGCAAAGACAAAGAAAGCCACGAAGCTAAAGACAAAGAAAGCCTCTTCGAAAGCCAAAGTAACAAAAAAACGATTAATAAAAACAAAAAAATAACTAAATTTAACTAACAGGTTTAAAAGAATTTATAAGGTAGCAAAATATGAAAAGGAGGACCGAATCCAGCAGCCACCGTCGAGCGCGAAGCACGCGTCTTGCCGCTGCGCGCGGTACTTCAACTTTTCGGCGTTCTATTACTCACTGAAATATAATCGGGCACTCTGGTCAAAAGAACTTTTTTTATGTAAAAAAACCTCAGCTTTCGATTAAAAGTATTAAAAAAATATTAAAAATACTTTTCGAGATATAACACGTTTTGTGTTTTTTATTAAGGAAAATGGAAAATTTTGGAAAATCTGACCACACCATTGGAAAGCTGAGGAAAAAATACATCGAAATAGTTGATTGGATATTTTTTATATATTTTTTTTCATACCGTAAACGCGAGTTGAAAACAACAGTAGAAAGCGCTCGCGCGCCGCGCTAGGAGAGTTGACGTGATTCGCCCCATATGTATCTCACACATGAATTTTGCAACCTTTGTAACTTTGTCTCGAGCTCCTCTGATACATCAAGATATGCCACGGAACAGTAATCTAAATGCGGGACTACCAGCGCACAAGCAAGCGTCTTTCTCAGAGCCTGGGTGGTGCATGGACAGAAAAATCTTAAGCTATAGAGGGCACGGTTAACTTTCTTTCCTATTGCTTCTATCTGTATTTTCCAAGTAAGTTTGGAGTCCATGACAACACCGAGGTTTGTGACAGTGTCAGACAAGGCAACACGCACGCCATCCTGAAACTCAATGCCGGGCAAATCAAGATCATGCAGCTGATTTATATTGTACTCGGAACCAAAAACTATCGCTTTAGTTTTGCCCACATTCAGTCTCAGGCCGGACACACTGGCCCACCCTGACACTGCCCGCGCCACATCCGACATGCGGCCGATACCCCGATGCAGATCCTGCCAGGCAACTTGAGTGTAGATTTGCAAGTCGTCTGCGTATAGCAAGTGTTCAACATCGCCACCAGTCAGTACGTCTTGTAGGTCATTAATGTACAAGCTGAAAAGCAGAGGCCCCAGGACTTAGCCCTGTGGCACGCCCAGATTAGTGGTCAGCCAATCTGAATCCCCATTGCTATTTATGACCTTTTGTTTACGACCAATAATATAAGATTTAATCCTGTGCTTCTGTGGATTAAATCTTATATTATTGGTCGTAAACAAAAGAGAACCCCCCTAGAGAACCCCATGCCAATCAGCTTACGGAGAAGTTTAGATGGTGATATAGTGTCGAACGCCTTGCTAAAGTCAAATAGTAACAGAATCGTTAGTAGTTTTCTCTTATCGTTAATACCCGTTCGAATGTCCTCTGTTAGCTTTATTCATGCAGTTTCTGTACTGTGATACTGTCGGAAACCTGTCTGTAGTGGGTCAAGGATCTTCTTTCTATAAATGAACTCTTTGATCTGGTCATGGGCTATCTTCTCCAGCACCTTGGAGAGGAAGCTCAACAATGCTATTGGACGGAAGTCGGAGGCCGATGACGGCACAGAGATCTTCTTAAGCGGCACTAGATGAGCCCCCCTCCAAGCTGATGGGAAAACCTCCGTAGACAAGGAGGAGTTAAAAATGCGTAATATGTGATTGCCAATGAAAGGTAGAGCCTTGACTATCACACTTTGGGGAATACCGTCCTCACCTCTTGTTTGTGACGTGAAATGGGCAATTGCCAGGACTACATCTGACATTGTCACAGGTTCAAATTTAAAGCCGTCATCACTGGCGGAGTCCAAGATGTCGCCCAAATCTACGCCACTCTCAGTTTGGGAGATCGATACACCCGCAAAGTGCGTATTTAGCTCGTCCGGCGTGAAACCATGAAGCTCGTCTTGCGTTTTTGGCAGGAGTCCCAGGCTCTTCAGTTCTTTCCATATATCCCTTTTGTTATCAAGGGCGTCAGATATTCTATTTTGTATGTAAGCTTCTCGCTGAGACTTGAAACAGTGTTCCACCCTTGTGGCAAGGACGTGGTACTCCTGTCTAAAGGTTTCTTCCTTGGTCCGTACGTAATGTCTCCGTACAGCATCTCGTTTCTTACGCAAGAGGGTAAGCTCAGCATCAACCCATGGAGGATTTGCCTTGTTTTTCGGCAGGAATTGCTTTTCAGGAGCTAACGTGTCAATAGCCTCCAACACGTTGATGCTGACGCACTCCAGCAGTCCGTCAACGTCTTTATCGTCAGTGCAGTTAAGCGGCGACCAATCACAATCTGCTAGGTAAGACAGAAGGTCATCCTGTTTTATAGCTTTGAAGTCCCTATACTTAAAAATTCCCGGTTTCGGTACTAAGTTAGCACCATATACAATTTCAACGTCAATTAAATTGTGATTGCTCGCGAATGGTGCCGCTTGATTGCTTGAGTTAAGTACTACGTCATTGTCATCTGTCATCATTACGTCAATCCACATGTGAGAATTTTCGAGGTGATGAGTCGCACCATGGTCTATTATTTTTAAATTGAGGTCAGCTGCTAGTCGCCTAACATACTTAGCATCTTCTGATGTTTTAAGGAGATTCGCGTTCAGATCACCCATGATAATTTTATGATTAAAATCCTGTGTATGTAGAGCTAGCTTATCTATGAGATAGGAGTTTTGTAGAAAAGGAATGTGCAGCGGCATACATATAAGTGCTACAAAACATGGGGGATGGTCACGTGATTGAATACTACACATACTGTATTCAGGAATTCCTGGACAGCCTGATTGTGTTGTTTTGGATTTGCATAATATACTGGCTTTAAACGTGTTTTGCACATATAGTATTAGCCCACCCCCAAATTTATTCCTATCTAATCTAATTATTGAGTAGCCTTCGATCTGAACGCGATCGTCCCCGACCTCAGGTGAGAGGTGCGTCTCAGCCACCCCAAAGAGGCGGTAGGAGGAACCAGTCAAAAGGTGTTGACGGATTATATCAATGAGACCTCTAAGTGAGGTAACATTGATAAATCCTACTCTCAGTCCCCCATGATGACCCCCTCTCTCACCGTGATTACCTAGTCATGCCTTGTCAGTATTAGAATTTTTTTGTCGATTTTCCGACCTTGATGTTGATGGAGAGATATTCTTCTCCAACATGGTTTTATTACAATCACGTTGCTTATCTGGTAGTTCTGGTTTGTTGGAATATAATAAGCAAATTGCTTGAGGTTCAGCAGCATTTGTGAAATCATGAGAGATACCACCGTCCCGCATCTTGACAAGGAAACGACCCCCCTGTGCCAGACATACTTAAAACCAAGAGTTTTGGCTTGCATTCTTAGAGTTTTATAGGTTAAAAAGGTGGTACTGTCTAACATCTCATTTATAAATATTTTACCTGTTAAAAGTTGGTCTTTTGTCTCCTGGTCGAGATGCGTGACGTTAATATCCCTCATGTGAAAGCTAGTAATGGTAAGCTTAGCACGCATAATTTTATCCACGAAGTCAGCTCTAGAGAGAGGTAACAACCCACGGTGACCTTCGTCGCTCACTTTTGTCTGCTGCCGGTGCAGCAGACCGCAAGTTGTCCGATCGGAGCAGGCGGGTGCCTAAGATATCCTCTATTTTTAAGGTTGGGAGTACCTTTGCTAAAATAGCATACGCAATTTCTTTATGTTTACTCTCATCTCCCTCAAAAATACTCGACATTATTAATTTATCATTTTTACTTGTAGTGGATATCTTACCATTTGTTAAGGGGACCCGCCTACTACGCACCGGACAAGTTACTTTTTTCGGCTTAGCTCTGGTAACAATAGTTGCCTCTGTCGGAGAGGTCATGCTACGATTTATAGTAACAATATTATCAATATTACGGTCAATTGATACCTGTTCAATATTGGCAGAATTCTCGCATTCGTCATTGTGACCGTCAATATTAGAGAGAGAAAGAGAGAGAGAGAGAGAGAGAGAGCAGCAAATTACCGCTACACTATCGCTGTGTCAGTGCGCGCGTATGTGTGTGTCTGTGTGTATGTGCTCGTATGTGTGCGCGTGTGTGCGTGGGTGTGTTCAGAGAAAGACTTGTGTGTGGATATTTGCGTGCGTGTGTGTGTTTGTAGGCTTGCGCATGCGCATGTGTAGAGAGAGAAAGGCTTGCGCGCATGGTACGGCGAACGCTTGCGCGTGAGCCACCGCTATCCATGTATGTGTGGTATAGGGAGAGAGAGAGATAGAGAGAGAATAGGGGAGAGAGAGAGAGAAGGAGAGAGGGAGAGAAAGGGAGAGAGAGGGGAGAGAGAGAGAAAGGGAGACAGAAAGAAAGAGAGGGAGAGAGGGAGAAAGAGAGGGAGAGACAGAAGTATATGCTACACAATCGCTATGACGTTAGCTAACCCCCCACCACATGTACACTCTTCTGCCTATTCCTCCACAAAACTGTTGGAGGGGGTAGGTAGAGGAGTGGAGGTTTGTTGTGTCTAGCCATTGTGTAGCACATGCTACTTGTGTGAATTGCTGTGGGTCAACCTAACCCCCGAATTAACCTTAGTTTTTAAATTGCAATCTTATAATAGAAAGTAAGATAATTGGTAATAATTTGTAGTTTGTTGTTGATGTTATCCGTTAGAATAATGCTATCATTCACTTTTATGGTGATATGAGTTATTAAAGTTTAAATTTTAATATTTTCCTAAAAACCACTGCAATCGGGACATCCGCAGTAATACACACTTACCCTATGAGTTTTCAAAATCATTAATTTGTGTGATGTGTGTCTTAAAGTTTGTTTGATTGTCATCTCGTTTGAGCGGTTTGCCGCGTAGCCCACCGGCCCTTTTTGTTCCATTGATTGATTGGGCGTTATTTAACTGACACAAGGTGCTGCAGGTGAAAATTTCTACCGGAGCTGAGTGGGAGCCGGACAATCCAAACATTCTTATCGCTTTACTGACTGTATGAATTCAAACCATTATACATATTTCTAAATAATTTTTAAACCGCGATTTGATTACATGATATAGCCAATTGCTTGCGTGTCTATCACCATGCGATAAATAGCCATTATGGTCGTGTGCTTACGTTTCGGTTTCATTGCAAGGGCCCATCAACATCATGATGAAATATTTGTCAATAATAATCACGATAATGGAAATCTAATATTCTCAATACTCGTTTTTTTACTTGAGCGTGACTTCGGAAGCACACTCGTTATCTTATCAACTTTTAGTGTGCTTGTATGTTCTTCCTCTTTTTTTTTTGCGACGAAGCACCTGTGCATAGACGTCGCACAGTTGGTGCCAATCGCTTGCACATTTTTCCTCTTTTTCCTTGTGGACATCCCACGAGGAGGTATGGTTTTTTCTTTTAATACAATTAAACGAAAAATATTGTTTTTGTTTTTATATTGCATTGCTGGGCATATATGTGACTATATATAGTTTCTCTTTTGCTGTGCCCGAATGCATTGCGTACGGGAGGGCCGCAAAAGTTTAAAAGGATTGTTCTTTGAAGCTATAACTCCTAGCGCTTTCGATGGCTGACCTATTGGGTGGGTCTTTTATTGTCGAGGCCCTTTTAAGCTTATCTAAGCTGATGATTCTCTTAATATTCCCATTTCTTATTTTTGCCTTCTTGTAGATATGGTCAATGCTGATAATTTCGTAAGAGCCTTCATAGTCACGGTCATACTTGCCGATCTGTGGCTCTTTGAGCCTGTAGACCATCTCGCCTTCTTTAAAATGCTGTACATTCAGTTTTCTGTAATAATAGTATTTTGATCTGAATTTCGCCTGGACTAGATTCATGGCAGCAAGTGTTTGTATTTCGGAGAGGTTCTTAATCAGGTCAACCATATAATCTCCATACGTGAGATAGTTTTATTTCCGGGGAAAACTCGAAGGCGTACGTGGTTATTGCCCAAATACAAGCTCGTATGGGGCAAAATCTGAGGAATCATGTACTGTGCAGTTATAGGCGTGCTGGAAAATAGACGCCCACTTGCGCGTCTTTACGATTCTCTACATATTTTTTCAAATATTCTGTGAGTGTATGGTGCATGCGCTCAACGCCGCCGTTTTATTGCGGGTGATTTGTCGTGGTGCAGTACTTATCAATTCTAAAGATATGATAAAATTCATTTAGCAGTCGATTTTGGAAGTGTGTACCCTGGTCTGTCAGCAGGGCCACGGGCGGTCCAAAATAGCAGATGACTCGCTCTGTAAATGCGCGTGCAACCTCCGCGCTCGCACATATCACTGGAATCAGGATGCAGTATTTTGCTAAGCAATCCTGTATTATAAGAATATATTTATACCCTTCTTCCGAGTTTTTAAGTGGGCCATAAAAATCCATACACACTTTTTGGAAAGGTTTGGAAGGAGTGTCCGTTATTACTAGCGCAGTCATCTTTTTACATGCACAAGCCTATTTGTCTGCCGTTCTACACATCCTAGCAAAAACTGACATATACCTACACGCCCCTGGCGGCAGGGTGTCGCCACCGGTGGGACGGGAGTCCTCGGATCGAAGTCCTATCGAAGGTTGCCTGAGGGTAAGTGGTTCAGCCCCCAATGCCGAGAACCCGACATAACATAAGCGAGAGAGGTGGTAGGGTTTAAACCCGAGCTGTGACTAATCAAGTGTTTAGGTGAAACCCTGGCAAAATTAATAGATGCAGAGCGAAATCGGCATCGTGCTGTTACCAGTCTAGTCCTTGTCGGAGGACGAGGAAACCTGAGAGAGCGTGTTCGAACTGAGGCTAATCTAGTGACGTATTAACCGTCAAAATTAGTGCCATGGGCCGGAGCAAGCCTGGGGTTTAAAACCCCCGCCGGCATTGGGTTGGATTCGTGGTGGCAGTAGTTGATACCCAATATTTTACGTGGGGAGAGGGAATGGATGTAAAGGGCGAGGGCGTGAAACCCCTGTGATCCCTGGTCCTGATCCTCGATGTGCAAGTTGCATTCTCAGCTTGCGTACTGACAGAGCTAAGATAAAATAGACAGAGCTACTAGATAAAGCTCGGATTCACCAAGTCGATCATTGCGGGAAGCGAACGGTGGCTTCGGCTGCCGGGGACGACTACGGATGGCTTTTAGTAGACGAGGGGGTGGCTGCGGTTACACCTCCTTGTTGCGGTAATCGAGCGTATCTCGATTTTTTGTCTCGAGAGCTGACTAAACCTTACCCGAGCTTAGTAGGATGGGTTAGTATGAAGTATGAATGGTAGCACGACCGAATGTGGAGTCCCTTGGGACAAAGCAATGTGGAGATCCTACCCGAAAGGGTCGGGGGGTTGAAAAGCTCTAAAGGAGGCCGTGTGAATAGCCTGTCAAGGGAGGTGTCGCACGTAAAACTAAAAACAAAGGTATACCTACACGCACATTGCGCCAATAATAGTCTTTGGCATTTCCCTGAAAGTTTTGTTTATGCCTCTGTGTCCAGCTATCGCTGCTTCGTGATACTCTTTAATCAATCTGTAGCGATCTATTACAGGAGGAATAGGCAAGTTGTTCAAAAACAAAACCGTTATCAGCGGCAGTCCTTCCATTTGATTTTCAAACAAATCAATTAAGGTAGTCCATTCAGACATAGATAGAATGGTCAAATCTCTTATTATACCAAGACTTTTTATGTTTTGACCACAAATATGATGTATCAATTTTTTCGAGCATTTATTTAAATTGGACTTAAGTACCTTGTCATTAATGCTATCTTTGACAAAAAGTCCTAGCAATTTGATATCTCTGCATTGCGATACATGAACGTCGGCAATTTTATGCCGTTGTTTCGCAATTTCATCGGTGCTTATGTATCCCCATTAGCATAATGCTTGTAAAATCTCAGTGTCGAAAAAGGGGTCCGTAGTTAAAAGAAAAATAATGATTTCTTTATATTTAAATGGATGTTCGTCAAGCACCTTTAGCTTTGAGAATAGGGGTGGCTCTTCGCCATCCAGCAGAGCCCACGGCGGCTTCTCGCATGGTGACCTTACACTGATAACAAGACATCGCTCGAGCGCATCTGTCTGCGCACGTGAAAGAATGCCTGCCTCTCGTGCACTGCGCGCATTCTATTGCACACTGCCGGACATTTGTATCTGTTTTACAGAGTGAGAGCTAGAGTGCGGCTCTTTGCTTGAAGGCGATCCATAATTACCTTCGACAGAACTGATGTTTTCCTTTCCATTTGTGGGGGGTCGTTTTGTGTCTTTATCTGACTAATTGCCACCATCATAATTTTTCCCATTATTGATGCTCTCTTCATATATCTCTGCATCTGTTCGAATATGGGGGGCGAAGTGATCCCCATAAATGTGCAGATGTATAGTGTTCAGTGATGTTTACTATAATGTGCCAAAAATCTACATTCCCATTGCTTAACTGATGGTGAACGCAAATATTTTGATTAAATTCCTGTGCAAAAATGTACGCGCAGTCCGCATTGCCCCATTTGGTTTTGAGCTTAAAATCTCTCGCGCTTCCTCTGTATCCCCGCAGGTCGGTAGCGCTGGAGAGTGAAGCAGATGCTTGCGTAATTGCACAGCTGATATGCTCAGCTGTTGGACTTTTATCAAGGAGTAAAACACGTAGTTGTCAGGTGGCTGCGACGGTATATCGTCGCTGCCAACTAAAGTCGCGTGCGGGTCGGCGCACCATTCTCTCGGCTCGTAAGTTAAAATATGTCCTCTATATAATGACTCAGCTGATGGCAGCTTATCAGAAGCAAATTTTGAGTCATTGGTATTTCGAGGCACATATGCAAAATCACCTGTATTTCCTTGTTCATAAGACCCAATGTCGGTAAATTCATTTTCTTCTTACTGCTCTTCCCTCTCAATATTTGCAGTAGGAGCAAGTTTTGCCTTTCTTTAATCTTGATTTTTCTTGCCATGTCCATAGCCTTTTCATGCTTTTCAGCGATGATTTTACTGGAGAAATCTCCCCCTGTCTCCGTTAATTCTATTATTAATATAGGTGCCGATTCTCTTATTTTATTTGGGAGATGGCTCGCAGCTCCGCTAGTTTGATTTAGCGGCGATGTTCTTCTCGGCTAAGGTGCTATCTGCATACTGATATGTCGACAATTAGCATCGCACGTAATTTATTTGCCAAATCTGGTAATATTTGTTTAATTGGCGTGCAGGGCTGGCTGCTGTGTTGCTGCTCTCGCGAGTGTGAGAGGTAGCTGTTTGCCGATTTCTCTGGTGTTTCAGAATTTTGTGGCAGTTCCAAAGGTGCCATTTACACTATTTCGGCAACATCCATAACTCCGGGCTGCACAATGATAACTTCTACGAGTGGCATATTTTGATCTGGAGCAATTTTACTCTCTGGCTTGAAATTAAATTTCGCCAGCCTGCGCTCCGCTTTGAGCGCTTCCGCGACAGCTGCTGTCGGTGTGCTCGTGATTGTCACGCCCTCACGTAACTCTTTTTCTTTCTATAATCTCGCCAATTTTTCGTAACATTTTGCCTGACTAATTATTGGTTCTTTATTCTTATTCAAAATATAGGGTGGAAAAAGTGCTTGTCTCTTCTTGGCATTTTTGAATCTCGCTCTTTCCCTTAATTCAGGAGCAACAGAGTCAGAATCGTAGATAATCATATTTTTTGCATCTTTTCCACGAGTTTCATTTTCCGGGCTGAGTGGCTGTGTTACTTCTGCAACCGGTGATCCGTCTGGTATGGCTATTTTGTGCGCTTAGATGGAGGTACGGAAGATAGGCAAGATATTTTCGCACTCGTGCGAGTGAAGTCGAAACTTATTTTTTTCAGTCGGCTCTACATCTACATTTGTCATTACACAGGCAAGTTGTATTGTATCTGTGTAGTCAAGTTTGTAAATGTCTTTCTTGCCTTCTGGCTGTGTCAGCCAGCGTATGCTTATCAGTCCGTCTTCTCGGAAAATATCTCACGTAGTCAGACATAAAAAGAACCCGTTTTCAGCATTTCTTACTGCTAACACATCACGTTGTTTATATAAAAGTGAACTGCTCCTGCGGTTCTTTTTGCGGGTTTTTATTGTTTCAGATGTTTCTGACTCCGATCTGACTTGTTTGCTTTTCCTGTCATTGTCGATGCCCTTTTCTTTACGGCTCGTGATACAAATATTCTAGCTAGTGGCTGGTCCATCACGGCCTCGCTGTCCCTCTCTTCTTGTGCGTCTGCAAGCTCATAAAGCTCCGCTTTTGGGCGCTCGGGATTTTCTTCCCCTCTGCCAAAACCGGGTTACGTGAGAGTGCATTAGCATTCGAATTTATGATGCCGGACCGACAAAACACGTCAAACATGTAATCACGCAATGCATTCTTTAGCCTGTTAAACCGAATGTCTGGTTTTTCGGTGGTATGAATATGCTTGAGTGGCTCGTGATCTGTAACATCTGTGAATTTCCTGCCGTACAGATAAGGTCTGAACTGGTCTTTCGCAAACACAATCTCCAGCAACTCCTTATCATACATGATGTATCATAATTCACTACCTTTGAGTGGTCTGGATGCATAGGCGCATGCAGTATCTGAGACAATGGTTCCTTGGCTGAACACCGTCCTGGGTGCGTAATCTGAGGTATCACTCGTGATAATAAACGGCTTGGAAAAATTCGGTACAGCTAGGACTGGCTCGGTGCACAAGATCCTTTTTAGTTCGTCAAAAACTGACTGCTGTGCCTCTCCCCATTCAATCTTCACACCTTTGCGCAGCAGTGTTACCAGTGGCCGCGCGATTCCTGCGAACTTGGGTATAAACTTTCTATAATATCCGGCAAAGCTCAGCCACTGCTTGACTTTTTTTTTCGCATTCGTCGGCACTGGGTATTTTTCCACTGTCTCAAGTTTCATGGGATCTGTGCGTACTTTTCTCTCCCCCCCCCCCCCCCCCTTATGTGTCCGAGGACAAGTGCCTCGCGTTTCAAACACTGACACTTCTTGGGTTCGACCGTGAGATTGGCGTCTAAAAATCTTCTCATGACTCGTCTAAAGCGAATGCCGTGCTCTTCAAGCTTTTCGCGAGGATCATGAAATCGTCCAAATATATGACGACTTCTTTACCCTGCATTCCCGTCATGGCCATGGCCACAGCTTTCGAGAAAACATCGGTTGCGCCTGTTAGACCTATGTCAACTCTCCGATATTGTAGATGTTCAAACGAATTCTGCCCAAGTGGTGCATCAAAGTCTATGTATTGGTCTGAATTCGGATGAATCGGTATCTGATGAAAGCCGTGTTTTAAATCCATCATCGTGATCATTTCGTCTGAAGCGAGAGTTTTAAGTATGTCGCTCGTGAATGGAAGGGGAAAGCAAATGTCCACCGTGATTTCGTATAAAGGTCGAAAATCGGTGACAAGCCGCCATTTTTTGTTTCCCTGCGCATCTGACTTCTTGGGCAACACCCAGAGATTACTGGAGTATGAAGAGTCCGACGGCTCAACAACTTCCTGTTCGATTAATTTTTTAATCTCCACTTGAATCTGCTCGCTCAGCGCAAGCGGATATCTGAATCGTTTTGCTCGCAACAGCTTATTAGTCGTGAGCTTAATCTCGTGGGCTAATAAGTTGGTTGTCGATAACGGCTCGCCTTCGAGTCCAAGAACTCCGGGGAATTCCGTTATTAACTCGCGAACGTGATTTACCTCGTACTCTTCGCACCCCTCCGTGTCTATCAATTTCATGATTATATCGACCCGCTCTTCGCGAAGGTCCGGGTTGTCCTAGAGCATTTTATTTCTTACTGCAATGTCAATCAGTTTATCACATTATCTTGCCCTTTTGTTTGCATGATTCTTACCCGATTTTTTGTATCAAAATTGTCGTCCTGATCGACAAAAAAGTATTGTTTGATTTAGAGGCATCGCTCGGTATTAATTCAACTTGCGGGACCTGCACTGTCGTCGGCTCCTCGCCAATGTTTATGCACTCAGCATATAATACCCCGCAATGATTTTGTGCTACAAAATTGCCAAATAATGAATCTGGATCGATGTCCTCCAATGGCACCCAGACAACTTCCATATCAATATTTTTAATTGTTACATAAATTATGCAACGCGATTTTGCAGATATCAAAAACCATTCATCTTTCATAAATAAAATCGTAATAAACACTAAAATAACGCACTTTTGAGCGGCGTCTACGCGCCCTCCGTGCTTTTCAATAATGTCCCAACCGATCAGTCCCTCTGTATCAATGGGAAAACTGTTGGGAACAACGTGCATTTCGCACAAATGACCATGAACGGCCACGAAAACTTTCCCTAACGTCCGGCATTAACCTGGAATGATTTCTGTAATGGCAAGAATGTTATCTTTATTGATGTGCTTATTTGCATTTAATGAACTAACTTTAACTACGGATATTTCTGCACCCGTATCCACATGAAAGCTGGCTTCTTCATTTTTTAAATCTGCACTTTTTAAGATCATAACGAGCAGTTTGCGCCCAGTGCATGCGAATCTTATACATATTGTGTGGAGCGGCACTGGTTCGTCCTTATCAGGCGAGCCAGCCTGCTCGGCGCCTGAGGACTGCGCCGAGCACTCTACGAGCTTAAAGGCTGCTCTTTCTTATCTCTTTCTGATTTAGCCCCACATCGAGCAGCGTCGTCCGATCTTTGCGTGTCTTTGTTTTTATCAAAATAGTCACAATCGCGATCATTATAATATGGGCGCTGATTATACCCTTCATAGCAATCATTATAATTATTTTTGTTAATATAATTAGTTTTATTATACTTATTATAATTATTGCATCCCTTATTATAACTGTTGGAGTCGCCACGATTATTCCTATTATCACTACGATAATCAGTATTTTTTGAGCGCTGGCGTTTCATTCTTATATCCGCCTCAGAGCAAAGCAGCTCGTGTACTCGTGTCCCGATTTGTCGCAATAATTACATTTCAACACCTCGCGTTTTTTCTTTTCACAGTCGTCCACACTGTGCGCTGTGGAGCCGCAGTGAGTACAATTTACTGTCGCGGGCGCGGCTGTGGCTAATTTAATGCTTGCAGTAATACTTTCAATGATTCTGTCCTCAAATTTGACAGCTGCAATATATGCGTGTCTGGGGGCTGCTGGGAAGCCAAAAAATTTACTTTAGGAGCGGCCATCAGTAGTTGTGCCGCTATTTGTGCAATAGCTAGGCGAGTGCTTTGCTTACATTCAAAATTAATTGCAATCCTGATTGCCTCATTCATGTTTTTCGGGCGTTCGCTGCGTATTTGATCGTCTAAAGGATGTGTGAGACCGAACATAAAATGTTGAAGAGTATCAAGGCTCGCTCCTCGTTTTCGTAATTCACGATCGCCACATTTAAGATCTGGTGCCGAGTCGAAAATAGTAGATAATTGATTTAAAAGTTTTTGTACTCTAAGCCCATAATCACTTTGTGTAATTTTATTGACGTGTGAATCTTGTGCCGGGACAGGTGATTTTTCTGGTGTATAAAATGTGTGTTGTGTTGCGGTCGTGTCCCAAGTCATACAATTTCTGTGTGCGGTGTTATTATTTTGTATTGGGTTTAGTGTGCTAGTATTTAGGATATTTGAAGTGTGAGACGTGTGCGTGTGTATAAGGGTTTATGTTCTGGAGAAGTGTGATTTGGTTGTAGTATTCTGTGGAGCGTGTTGTTCGTTGTGTTGTTTAAATTAGGGTGAACGGGCGCGGTGTCATGAAAACTGTCTAGCATGGCCGCGGTGCGCCATGTATTGCACGCTGCGTTTGTGGTCCCAGCCGGGTTTTGGCTTTTTGCGGCTCATTCCTGCTCATAAAGATCTAAAAAGGGCGTTGCGGGTATCTGTTGGCTAGCTAGATATTCGTGTGTCGCGCTGGGTAAGTAGTTATCGTTATTTAAATTGCCAATTCCTTTCATGAATTGACAAGGATCTAAATCGAGTCATTGCTCTCGCGCCAGTACGTATTTACGCGCGATTGTGTCCTCGAGTGTGCTTGCTGCCAACGCTATCGTGCTCGTCGACGTCGTCCACGCTGCCGAGGATTGTACGTACGCCGGCTATGCAGCTTGCAGCCATCTGCAATGCGGCTTGAGATTGCATTTGTGGCGGTGCACTTAAACGTGACTGCGATGAATGTTCTTCGCGTAATGAGGGATCGATTGTCCAAATCTGATCTAGATCCTCCACTAAATTATACTCGCTAATGCTCCTGCTAGGCACTTGAGACGATAGCCGCTTGTTTTTTTCATTTTTATACCCGAAAAGGTTTGATAGGGACATATTGCTTACAGAACGATATACTAATTTAAAAATATGAGAAAATATTATACAACAATGAGAATGCAAACGATCCGAATAATCGCACTTGGAGGTTCAGTTGCTATACTGACAATTTTTTTGTAAATAAAAATTTTCGGGCGCGAACTACCCAACGGTGGACAATATATAATTTAATATGCACAGGTACTCACATTAAGGCGATCGTGAAGAGGATGGCATGCCAGCGATCAGACATCTTTCCTGTCTCTTTTTTGAACAGCAAAGAGAAAAACGATCTCCTGCAGTCCTTGCTTCCTTCCTGTCTCTTGGCTTGGTGGCGGCGGTTTTTAACCACCGGTAAGGATCTCGCGTAACAATCTCGAACAACCTTTTCACTTCTCGAGCAGTCCATGTGCCTAACACGTGAAACACCAGAGATGTCAGTGTAGCGGAGAGGAAATTAACGCAATGCGCGAGGTTCGTCGCGTGCTCTAGTCGATACAGTTAAGAATCGAGATTCAATGAGGTTAGGACGTCCGAAAGAAAAGAGGCGAGGGATGGAGTTAAAGAGTATTTTATTAAGACAACTAGGAGAGAGACGTGTCTGTCCGCTCCTAAAGCTTGATGCTCGCTCGATGGTCTCGCTACAACTCGCTCGTTCGGAGGTCAGGCCCCGACTGCCTGTAGGCGTCTCTCCAAAGACGCGCTTTTCTCACGCGAGAAGACTCGCGCAAGATAAGGATTCATCCCCGTCAGCATATGTGCTCCCCTCAACCGACATGAGTGTCTCATGTCAACATGCGCCCCTCTGCGTACGTTACAGTATATTGTAATTTGCTATATATTTTAGTGGTTTATGTTTTTTAAAGTCGGTTATAATTAAAAAAAATCATTTTACTCTTTAAACGCATTAGACCAGATATTTTTCACGTCGAGTGTACACATATATTTGGTACAAGAACAAAATGATGATAATACATTGTTATTTCATCAGTGCTGGTAGTATTGGCACAATACCGACTTAAAATTTGTATAAGCCCACCAGTAAATATACTGTAACAAAAAGAAAAATAAAATTATCGAAATTGGTACATCTGGAAAGAACTTATGCATCAAAATTTACAAAAGAATAACAGAAACATTGATGTCAGAAACTGTTTAATTGGCCAGTACTGGTGGTATTGCCCCAGAACCGAATCGAAATTTTTATGAGGCCACCAGTAAAACATACTCTATCAGATATAAAAGAATAATTGAAATCGATGCATCCGTTGAGGAGTTATACGCTAACAGACATAAAACACCATACGGGTAAAATTGATAACCTCCTTCTTTTTGAAGTCGGTTAAAAATAAATGATGGGTATATATTTGTATGATATAATTTTAGTATAATTTTATTGTAGTTAGTATGCAGTCAGCAAAATACTTATATTTATAAAAAACCCAAACTCACTTGCTCTTCATTGAGTAGTAATAGAGTAGGTGTGCCGATTCCTGTGGGTAGCCGATTACTGTGTTCTAGGCTTAGTTTCCCGTATACCTAATTCTCCTTTCATGAAAATGAACGTATTATATTTTTTAAAGCATCTTCAAGTGCTCCATTATGTATAAGAACCTAATGTATATTATGTTTTCCTTTTATAAATACGAAAATGATCACTTGAAATTTGTGATGTACGATTTTGCTCTTTTTCTGGCAAATCTTAGCAAAAAGATTAAGAAAACGTTCAATGAATGAAAGGTGATATAGAATAAACGAAATTGTTTTGGGATATGAAAAAAAAATACATTATATTAATAAAACTAGTGTAGATTAGGATAAAGCATTATTTAGAGCATTTATTTTAATATGTTTTTTATATTAAATAAGTCCAGTAATTCGAACTAATTCAAACCTTGCGCCATTTACTGCGCACAGTAATTGAACAAGTTTTTCATGATGCATTAGTTACTGTGCCCACCAGCGACAAGGCACCTGTCGATCATAACCTCCTCATATAACACAAATGAAAAACTTTCTTAACTGTACGTAAACACTATAAAAGAAAATGACGAGATAAAGTTTAAGAAAAATCAAAAGATGAACAAAAAGAGACAGCGAGTGAAAATCAAAATAAGAACATTCCTGCAAAAAGAGTTACAAAAAAAAGATCGTTACCAAAGTTAATATAAATAAAAAAAATGAGACTGCTCTATCCAAAGTTTATAAATTATCATTATTTATAGTTAAAAAATAATAAGTTTGTGTTTTCTAAGAGGTGTAATACGTTTATTATTGAATACAACGTAATAAAAGTTTTGTTAATAAACGTAATAAGTAATAAATTATTTTCAAATAATTTTTTACCTATATTAAAATATTCTATCCTTATCAATTGTTCTTGCTTACTTATAGAAATTTTACATTTAATTGTAATCTGCAATAATAATTTTCGGATGCGCTATATTTGGAGCACAGTGTTCGGTCGGGGGGCACAATATCTGGAGCACAGTTCCCGCGGGGGAGGGGGGGGGCACAGTAACTGAGGTACGTAATTGATTTTCGGGGATTGTTAAGGCACAGTAACTAACTCATAAACTTTGTTTTGTTTCCATTATTATTATAAAAATATTCAATATCAACATCTAAAAAAATTGCTTTCTATAAAAGAAATCACAAAGTGTGACTAACAAGCTTTAAAAAGATATGAACTATTATTCTACGAGTAGTTTCCAAAATCGATTCCGAATTCTCTGGACTTCAATAACAGGGCACAGTAATCGGCACGCTTACCCTAGACGCTTTGTATAATTGTGTAATAATTGCAGATTGAAGAAGAAACGTATTATGATTTATAAAACTTCTCTTTTAAAATCTCCAACCGATTGTATTGTCAAATTTTTACAAGAATCGAATTAGTTTACATTTGTAAGTAACCTAGTCAGCTTTAATTTGATTTTATATAAATTTGATTACACTACGTTTAGGAAAAGTTATGATACAAAACATAAAATATCTCAAAACGGGTAAATGGCATTTAAGTTGGAGTATAATGAAACAAGTAGAAAATAAGGGATACAGGACTTAAATCACTAAAGATATAATAAGACCGGAAAAATAATTTAACTAAATACCTACTGGGCAGCGTTTCATCAAATAAATAATTATCGACGCCTCGCACTAAGAATAGCAGAATTAGTTTTAAGACGAAGATTAACGCGATTCAATGCTCGCGACAAAGAGTAACGCGTTTCGCATGTCGGCGACCAAGACTCACCGAATTCACTAGTTCGCGACGAGGATTAACAGATTTTACCAGTTTGCAGCGAAGACTAACAGATTTCACCAGTTTGCGACGAGGAATAACAGATTTCACCAGAACCGCGATGGGAATAAGCACGTTAAACTGAATTGAATTCAGCAATTATTATTCTATTTTTAGGGACTTTACCTTTGGTTTTTTTAACATCGATATTAATTTATTTTTCATTAAATTTATTTTGTATTTATATCATTCCATTTATATAAATAAAATTAGAAAGCTTAATATTTGATCTAAAAATATCGGCATTACGAAAAATGTCGTAAACTGACGAATCGTATTCGTCGCGGGTCTATGAAATACGGTAGTCTTCATAGCGAATTGGTGGATTCGGTTAGTTTTCATCGCGGAGTTGCGAAATGAGTTAGTCTTCGTCGCGAACTGGTAAATTCAGTTAGTCTTCGTCGTGAAGTGGTGAAATCGGTTAGTCTTAGCCGCGAACTGGTTAAATCTGTATGTTAGTCTTCGACATTCGTTAATCATCAATCTTCTTGCTCGATGCGCCTGAAGCTCTGTGAAATTGTTATCAAATAAAATAGCTTTGTTTCCAAAGTCCGCAACTTTCTTATTTTTTACCGCTACAAAATTTATTTTTCTTCTGGCACATCCTAGAACCCACGGATTACTATCAAATAACATAATTCCATAGAAGAGGTAAAAAGGAAGCGATCACACCTCTCGGATTTTCATTTAGTATATTTTTGGCCACGTAAGTACGGTGGAAACTTTTCCCCATTTACTATATTTATTAGTCGACTATAGATATGGCGATCGTAGGCCCTTAACTATAATATAGAATTATAATATCGAAATCCAGTAGTCACGTAGAGCAATAGTCTTTAGATATTTAGTAAACTAGTTGATATTTAGTAACTTTGGCTTCATTCCTGTACCAAATTAGATAGTACATCCAAGAATATGTATATAATTCGAAAGTTATATTACAAAAGTTTTAAACACAAATTAAATAATTTTACGTTGCTTGCTATTCCAAGAGACATTATTTTGTTGGTTATTAATTTTGAATTATAGCGCGCTATTACCAATAGTCGCGAGAAATGATACGTGAATTACTTATACAACATTCGTTACATGTTTGCTCAATCTGCAATCAGTATTTCCGTAATTAAAATAATTGCAAAGTAAATTATTAAATATTTCTTTTAAAAAACGATATTTTTCAACAAATATCTTTTTAAAGTTTTTGTAGTAGCTGCAAGATAAATTTTATTTATCTTCTTGTAAAATAATACGATTAACATTCTTTAGAAATGACCAAATGACCGAAAACTGCTTTTGGTGACGACTTTCGAAATGTACACGAAATACGTCACCAAAGGAAAAACAGTCTATTTAATTTACTTTAGGTATGTTCGATTTGCTATTTAATACATTACTCGCTTAAAAAAAAGAAACAAATATACACGCGCGCGTAGCGCGCATCATTGATTCTAGTATATTTAAATTATTCTTGTAGATTCTTCTTGTTTATAGAGAATGAAAATTGAAGATCTTTATAATATTTGGTTTATAACATTCTTCATTATTGTTATCCTTGGTATAAAGACCCTTTTTCCAATTTTATCACCTGTAATGATTTTTGTTTAAAAGTTGTAATCGAATAATTTTGTTATTTTAAATTTTGTTATTTTTAATTTTCAAATTCATTTGTCAGGTAGAAGACCTACTCTTATATTATTTAACGTTTTTATCGGATAATTTAAATGAACATTCTCATCACTTTGATTAACTCCTTTATGAATTGCGCAATGTATAGTAATTTTAATATTGTGTGAAGGCTGAACTTTGGGCACATGTATAATGTTTATATATATATATATATATATATATATATATATATATATATATATATATATATATATATATATATATATATATATAGGGGAGAACGGGGTAATGCCGGTCACTGGCTAATTTCGGTAACCCTTATTTTTATAATCTAAACATTTTTAGGTAATAATTTAAATAGTATATCAAACACAACATAAAATGCAATTAATCTAATGTCCAAACAATCTTCTATTCAGTTTTATTAACGAACTATACGCAATCAAAGTGTTGGCCTACATTTCTTATGAGAAATCTGGTCTATAAAATAAGCTTTTATGCACATTATTTGTTACTTTATGCAGTTATTTTTTGTAAATTTATTAATTAGAACAATCTAAGAATACGAAGTAGTGTAGAAAAAAGAGTATAAAGTTTTTTTGTCATTTCAATTTAAATTACTATACAGAATTGGGGTAATCCTGGTCACAATGTTATTTATATGACGCTCCCGAAAATAAGGCTAAGAAAACGTTGCGCTGCGCTCTCAGGTAGGGCAACTTTGTTTAAGTGTTTTTGATTGAACAGGGGTTACGTTATTACATATTTCACTGTCTAAGTGCGAACAATAATGCGACAGATCATATGAAAGTTCATATAATTAATTTAAAGAAATTGTCCACCTATAAAAGAAACTTTTTAATAGTAACCGCAATTAGACCAAGGCTGACTAATATTACGCTTTCTTGTGGGGTACATTCGGTCGAAATGCTTTTTTTTATTTCGACTTATAGCTTCGATATCTTCAATTTTTTATATTAAACCAATAAGAAATATGTAAAGTCAATGGCTTGAACTACCATAATAATTATTTAAAGTTAAAAAAACAATTTGAAAGTGGAAATAATAAGTTCGTTTGCATAGGAGACGGCTGTTGTGTATACAAGCGATCCCGCCCCAGTGTACGATCTTGCAAGCGCGCGTACGAGCTCGGCGAGACGATAGGCACGAGAGTGTTCGAACTGCGAACGACTCCTGCGAGCGTCGCCGAGGACGAGAAGACGGAGCGGCCATCTTCCTTGAGAGCGAATGCGATCCGACGCCGAGGAATCACTGTGAGTGCCTTTCGTCGTCTAAACTCACTGTCTCTTTCTCTCCCTCTCTCTCGTGATATATCCCGAGCAATAGGCCTGCGAGGGCGCACGTGCCGATGTACATACATTCTGATTGAGAGAATATATATATATATATATATATATATATATATATATATATGTGTGTGTGTGTGTGTGTGTGTGTGTGTGTGTGTGTGTTATAACACGCGATTCTTCTTTGATTTACCTTCCCCACGTTACTGATGCTCTATGTAATTTATTATTATATCGCGGTTAACTTCGGGCTAAAACCCCGTTATAGCAAATAAAATTTCCTGTTCCGCCAAATAGCATTTGTATAGGTACGAAAGGTGTAGGAAAAAGAAGTTTTCGTAAACAGCGTCTCTCGCAAGTGGACAAATAGGTTGTTAAAAGTGATTTTTTTTATATAATAAATACTTAATTAAAAGCTAGTGATTTCAATTCCTTTTAGTTAACGGTAAATAATAAACAATTCTTGTCATCAAGTGTTTACGCTAAAATATAAAATTATGTTATAAAACTAAAGTGCTAATTTTGATAAAATCATTGCGTGTTTAAATAGATAAAATAGGATTTCGTATATTTAAAGCGAATTCGCATAAATAATATCAACACTTTGTTTCGTGACGAAAGTAAATGTAATGATTGTTGTTGGAATTTTCATTTATTTTTGAAGTATTTACAAACAAACTAGTTATTTGGGAATTTTATTTTGTCAATTGAGTAATAGTGTGAATTACTCATAAACTATATTGTTCTAGTTTATCATTACATTTGTTTTCGACGGTGAAAATTAAATAGTTTTATTATAAAATTAATCACAGGGTTGCAAAATTAATTTATCTTCAAATAAACAATATAATAAACAAAAATACGTTTGACCACTTGCTCGGTAACAGGATAATTTATTATATTTGCTCGTTTATTCGATTAGTTTGTTAATTGACCGTATATTCCAGTATGGAAAATACATGCCGGTGGTGCGTGCGATGATACTATAGCAGCGTGTATAGAAAATTTAACACACGTAGTGTCGATACTGAGAGTGTATACAGTGACTGTACTGTATAGACTATAGATAGTTGTGTAGGTTCGAGTCTGTGTAGTCGCAGTGTAGTATATGTAATACAACTGCGACCAAACCACCGAATTATTGCGTGGCAATAAAATTTAGATAGCTTAGTTAATTGATTAATAATAATAGTATGGTCATTTTATATATATATATATATAAACAAGAGCTAGTAACGTAATTAATGATTGTAATAATTATTTACTTCCTTTTGAGAAATAATATTGGGAGCTAATTAATTACTTAATTAATTAATTACTTGATCGCTCACGAACTTCTTATTTTTGGCATAATTGTTTTGTGTAATAAACAATTGTTGTTGATTTAAGTAATGATTATTATTTTTATTTAATTTAAAGTGCGTGTATGTGTCTGTATGTGTGTGGGTGTGGGTGTGCGTGCGTGCGTGCGTGTATGTGTGTGTGTGTGTGTGTCACAACGCATTTTAGATTTTTATTGATATATATATATATATATATATATATATATATATATATATATATATATATATATATAAACCATTTGGTCTTTAGCACCATTTTGACCGCAAGGCAAATCAAAATAGTTTAAAACACAGCAGCCACTCTCACATACACTAGCGCAGCACACGTGCCCCTTCCCCTTCTGTTTCAAGACATCGCATTTGAAATTATTGATGAAAGCCGATCGGCTTCTGGAGGTTAGCACCCAGAATTATTATTTAACTATAATAAATCGTTTGCGCGTCTTAAAAATCAACCAGATCTAATATCATTTGTCTGCGCGTCTTTTCTTTTTTGAGAAAATTGGAATGAAAATTGGGTGCTGCAAATCCAACACCCAATTTCGATATCGGTTTTTCTTATTAAAAAAGGCAATATTGACTAATTCCCAAAAGCCATATCGTCTGCGCGTCGCTCGCGCAGTTGGCACCCATAGCAATTATTACCTTATTAATTATTATTTATTAATAAATAATAATTTTATTATTTTGGTAAACGGGAGTGATCATTACGGAATTGCGCATGCGCAATAATGTATGCGCAGTTCCAAGTTCCTAAATTCCAACGGAACTATACCATGTTCCCTCCAGTCTTCATTAAGGCAATTTACTTAAAAATGTTTCCCGCACATATCCCAGTATCCCTGCATCTCCAGTTCCTGCACATATCTCTGCATCCAGACAAAATAAATTTCCAGTGCTGGGCTTGTTAATAAAAATCCGAATTTACAAGAAAACGTAGTATTCGCTGTCCTTGTCTAATACAGTTTGTATTTGGTATTTATTTAGAAAGCAATTTATTTAGTTAAAAATATTTTCGGTAATTCAAAATTTTCTCAGAAAGACGAAATAATGTTATATTCTTTTTAGGGCTCAAAATATTCTTTAGTTTCAATTGAAGTGGATATAACTCCTTAGTTTTTTATTAAATAACACAAATTGAGTTGTTGCGTGGAAAACAACAAGTCATTTAAAGTCGTATTTTGTATAACATTTCTGTTTTCTAAACAATCCTTGCAATCATATTCTGTCGTGCAATAATCTGTAGAATTTACTATTAAGACCCTATATTTTATTTTATAATACGCGAATCATTAATTTTCGAATTAAGGGGTTAGGTCACAGTAGAGTGCAAAAAAACATGTGTATATTCAACAACGGTCTTTGATGTAAAAAAGTAATTTATTCATAAAAATAATTATAAACCTATATAGTATAACTATACAAAAAAATTAAAAAAAAAATTTTTTTTAACAAAATGGCGGATTACAGGCTATTTCTTTTAGCGTCTTTATTTTTTTTTCTCTGCGGCCGTACAAATTCTGTCCGTAATTTTTTATCTGGAACAAAAAAAAATTTCTCGTTAATCTTCATCTAAATACCTAGCAAAACACATAGTCGATTTCCAAAATATTGATTTTTTCCAAAATGGCGCGTACTTGAAGTTGAAACCTTAATTTTATATGAAAAATTTCGTTTAAATATGCTCATAAAATGAAAAGTTTTTCATTAATCGAAAAATCCCTACGCTTTTTGATGTGAAATTTAATTACAATGATGTTGTCAAAATTTGAAGTCGATCGGATAAAAATTGTCAAAGTTATTTGTACGGCCAATTTAAAAAATGTCGTTTTGAGAAAAACGCGTGTAAAGTTTTATATGTAAGTTTCTTATCGTTAAACTTAAAAAATGCAACTAAAAAATTTTTTTACCATTATCTGCAACGCCAGCACCATAAAGCTGCCCTTCTAACTCAAGATTTTCCTCTTATTGGCTTTTTCTGAGCGATTTTGCGCCCAATCGTGCCTCCTTCACCACATCGGACAGAGAGTGCTCAGCGTAGTCGACGCGCGATGCGTCCGTTTCGATGCAAAAATTATTACAGTTGGACCCTATAGTCATGCCCAAGACTTGCATGATGTTTATGACACTGCTTAATCCGTCATTAAAAGTGCATATTGCAATGTCCGTAGCTATATCGAGGACTAATTTGCCGTTTCGAAACGCTCTTAGGCGCCAAGGCCAAAAGAGTAGAATTAAAACTTTCGTTATAATTTTGCGTGAAGCCTCCTAAACAGCGAGTCAACAAATCATCATTTGAATGTTCTTCACAAATAGGCTTGATGGCATTAAAAACTTCCTGATTAAGTGGCTTTTTATGCTTGTAAGAAGCAAGAGTGTTCGTAGCTCTAGCGCTTTGCCATGAACACCACGAGTTGGTGCCGCATGGGCAATTGTCGTGCTGCTGATTATCGTGGTTGGAAAGCTTGTGATAAAGCGTGGCCCAAATTTCCTCTTTCATTTTGTCGATACAGCCAGTATTTCTTCGTATCCCCAATCCATAGTACATACTTAAATCATCAATTAATTTTCCCGTTAACTTGCCTCTGACGCCAAGTCCTTTCGTTTTTTTTCAAATTTCGAAGTCGAGTGCTCATGGGAACGTGATCGATGCACTCTTTTTTTTACAACAAGATCTTTATAAGGTGATGAATCTATAATTCCATTAAAAGTTAAAACTACGATTTTAAAACCCAAACCGCGTGCACTTCATTCGGTAAATTTCACATTTTCGCCGCACTTCTTACAAACAACCACTTCAGAAATTGCGCTCATCACTGATATAAAATTTATAAATTTATAATCGGAATCACCTTCTACGTTCACATTGCTCGCACTTGTTGACATTCGCATTTTTTTTCTGACGCGCTCACGCCTGTTACACCAGCCTCCTATTCGTAGCGATTCAAAGGTCTGTGTTTTGAAGCTCTAGGCTTAGATGAAGACCAAGAATTCGATTTCGATCCCTTTGTTGATCGATACAGTCTTTTTTTCCCAGTCATTTTGGCTTTTCACGAAGAAAAAAGCTCTAAAAAAAAAAACACACAGAAGCACGCTAGAAACAGAAAACAACCATGCGGCGTCGTTTCAACGGTTATACTGATATTATATGATGCTCAACAGGTATATATTCGTTTAAAAATAAAAAGAGGGCTCTCTAAACATTTCCACATTTACCGATCGATGGTCAGTCATGCCTACTGTAGGTACGTATAAACTCTGAAAATCGGAGGGCGCGGTGCGCCTGAGCGCGCAGCAGGTGCGCTCAAATTACCCGCTCAAAGTCGGTTAAAACAAATTTTTCCCGCTATAATTCGAATTGCATCTTGTTTTTTTGATGATAAAGTATTAATTAAGCAAAAAAAATTTTTGATTTTGTGAAAATACAAATAATTCTAAATCGTTTTTGTACCCAACTCTTAAAATTTTTTTTAATAAAACCTAATTATAGGAGAGAGTTGAGGCTACCAAATTTTGGGAGTTTTCTTGATTCCAAGAATTTTATTATGTCTAAAGGCCCGAAATCGCGTACGCGAATAACATGTACGCGAATTCGCGTATCGAAGGCGGAAAATTTTGGCGCACACAAGAAATTTTCAACACCTTTAGCGTACGCGAAAAAGTGGAAAGTGATTGTTCGCGTACGCTACAATAATCCATACTTTAGTGTACGCGAAGTGTCTTTTTTTTCAGACCTCGAAAACCAATTTCAGCGCACGCGAAGATAAATCGCGTGCGCGAAATGAGGAAGGGACCTGCACCCAATTTTTATATCGGTTTTTCTTATTAAAAAAGGCAGTATTGACTAATTCCCGAAAACCATATCGTCTGCGCGTCGCTCGCGCAGTTGGCACCTATAGCAATTATTGCCTTATTAATTATTATTAATTAGTAAATAATAATTTTATTATTTTGGTAAACAGGAGCATTCATTACGAAACTGCACATGTGCCAAAATGTACGCGCAGTTCCCTATTCCTGAATTTTTTATTAACTGAATTTTTTATACATTTTAGAAAAATTACTACTTACTTTCTAAATCTTTTTGAAAATATTTGTGCATTTTCATCAAACTTGATTATAAGTAACCATAATTAAAAATGAGATCATTTTTATGAATTAAAAAAGTGTTTTTGCGTAATTCATAGCCTTTTTAATAAATAATAATTTTCATTTGATCTAGATCAACACATAGCACCTTGATAATGTTCAAATTTCTTTATAAAACTAAAAAGAATATGTACAATTAATTTAAAAAAGTTTCGACAATAGCTAGTGCATCTAAAATATTTGAATAAAGAAAAACATAAACTGTAGAAAATAACTATTATTAAGATTCTTAGAGGGTCCCTACAGGAAGCGAATTGTTTAGGGAAGAGTGGGGCATAATTGCACATAGGTAAAACTGTAAACTTCGAATATCTTTTAGTAAACCCAGTATAAAATTCCGCAAGAATATATGTTTACCTTCTACGAGGGTAGTTCAATAAGTTTTTAGAATAAAGTATAAAAACAATTTTTTTTTGGTAAATTTTTTTTTATTTTTCAACATAATCTCCTTGGAGCTCTATACACTTGGTCAATCGCTTTTTAAGTTTTTTTAATCCTTCAGAAAAGTGCGTTTTCGGAAGTTCCTCAAAATAAGCACTTACAGAGGCAATGACGTCTTCGTTGTCCGTAAATCTCTGTCCACCGAGCCATTTTTTCAAGTTTGGAAATAAGAAAAAGTCACTGGGGGCTAAATCTGGTGAATACGGTGGGTGTTCGACCAATTCGAATTTTAGTTCTTCAATTTTAGCCATTGAAACGAAGCATGTGTGAACTCGGGCGTTGTCGTGATGAAAGAGAATTTTTTTCTCGACAAATGTGGTCGTTTTTTTTTTAATTTCTTCTTTCAGCTGCTCTAATAATGATGCATAATACTCACCAGTAATTGTTTTACCATTTTCCAAGTAGTCAATAAGTATAATTCCACGTGCATCCCAAAAAACTGTAGCCATAACCTTACCAGCTGACTTTACGGTCTTTGCCTTCTTTGGAGCTGGTTCGCCTGTGGAAATCCACTGTTTGGATTGTTCCTTTGTCTCAGGAGTGTAGTGGTGTATCCATGTTTCATCCACAGTCACAAATCGACGAAAAAATTCCTCAGGATTCCGACTTATGAGCGCCAAAAGAGCCTCAGAGGCGACCACTCTATTGCGTTTATTCTCAGCTGAGAGCAAACGCGGCACCCATCTTGCCGATAGCTTTTTCATGCCTAATTTTTCATGTAGAATTGAAACAACTGCACCTATAGATATCCTTGTGGCCTCAGCTAACTCACGCACTTTTAATCTTCTATCCTTCAACACCATATCGTGGATTTTATTGATGATTTCGGGAGTAGTTGCTTCTACGGGCCTTCCTGAACGTGGTTCGTCACTTATTGATGTACGACCACGCTTAAATTCATTTACCCAGTTATAAACCGTTGCTAAGGCAGGGGCAGATGTGTCATGAACTGAGTCCAATTCATTTTTTATCTCATATGGAGTTAAACCCTTTAAATGAAAATGTTTAATTACCGCTCTGAACTCGTTTTTTTCCATTTTTCTTAACAAGCAATTTTTTTTTTCAATTGGTTATAAAAACACGTAAACTCAGAAGATGTGGACTGTGACTGCACCATATATCTAGTCAGGAGTGGTGCTGACTGAGAACAGATGATTTGGAGCGATTCGCGCGCCATCTGTTGGTCATTCTAAAGACTTATTGAACTACCCTCGTATATGAAAGGAATGCAAAATTATTTGGCTCCGTGGTTGCCCCTGTAATTTTTTACGGAGAGGGATATGATTTTCAAGGTTCGTTTTAGAACTTTTTGAGTATATAAATATATCAGTTAACAATAGTAATCAAATAATTATTTTTTCTAGCCATCATACGTGGACAGTAGGTTCAATCCCAAAAATTTTGAGAGTAATTTAGCTTCGAACAATTGAAAATTGATGAAGTTACAGTAAATTTAAGGAAAAAATTAATTTGGGGCATAACTGGTCACATGTCCATATTTCGCAATCGATATGTCTTTCGGGAATTAGTCAATATTGCCTTTTTTAATAAGAAAAACCGATATCCAAATTAGGTGTTGAATTTGCAGCACCCAATTTTCATTTCCATTTTTCTCGAAAAAAAAGACGTGCAGACGAATGATATTATATTTGGTTGTTTTTTAAGACGTGCAAACGATTTATTATAGTTAAATAATAATTGTGGGTGCTAACTTCCAGGAGCCGATCAGCTTTCGTCAATAATTTCAAATGCGGTGTCCCGAAACAGAAGGGGAAGGGGAACGTGTGCTGTGCTAGTGTGTATGAGAGTGGCTGCTGTGTTTTAAACTATTTTGATTTGCCGTGCGGTCAAAATGGTGCTAAAGACCAAATGGTTTAAAACTCAATTAGAATAAATGTTAGGTAATTTTTTAAAATTTTATTGATTTAGGTAAATCGGATCGTCTAGAGATGAGTAATTTAGAAGAAAAAGAGGCTAGGCAGACTTCTGAAAACTCAGAAAATGCAATGGAGCCGTCGGAAATAGCTCCCACACCCACCTCAGGGGCCCAAGCTGTAGCGGTCAGTGATCAAAGCACTACCACAACAGCTGCAACGAGCGGTGCACAAGGCACTGTCACTACAGCTGCAACGGGCGGTGCACAAAGCACTGTTACCTCAGTTACAACAAGCAGTGGACAATCCACTGCCACCGTAGCAGCAAGTAAAAGAGTTTAAAAGTATAAATATTAGAAGATTCTGCAAACAATAAAATACTTAGAGTATGGATCCATATTAACAAACATTTTATTAGATTTTATAAAAGCAAATTTTGGTGAACACAAAAACCAAACATTTTATTAGAACACTGTTTACAGCAAAGAATGCCCAAGCCAATGTCAGCAACAAGTTCCCAAAATGACAACAGAGCCCAAATGCCCGCCGTTTTAGATGCAACGAGGGGGGGGGGATACTTCTAACACGTGGCTTTTGATACTCTACAACATGTGGTTCTGTTACTATTGCCAGAAAGTAACAGACCACTAAGGGACCGATTGCTTCCAGAGAGACTCAGGAGCATCTGTCTCTGGATCTAGAGATAGAAGGTATGAATAAAATAATAAAAATAACTACAAGAAAGGCAATAGAAAAGACAAAGCGACACAAAACAATAAGAAGAATAATAACAATAATAGAGGAAAAGGCAAAGGTAATTTTAGAGGTAAATCCACATCATTTAAAAAATACGTGAGACCGTACACACCAGCATCAAACAACAGAACTCAAGCAAAACAGTAAGGTATGAAATAAATCACTTCGAGTAAGTCAGACGAAATTACTTTTATGCGGATTCGGGTGCTACCGAACACATTATAAACAAAAGCTCAATTTTAAGTAATTTTAGAAGTTGTTCTGGACAGACAATTAGAAGTACAAATAAAAATAATATAGCCGACAAAGAAATAGACGGAAAAGGTGATTTATACCTATTAACAAGAGATAAAGAAAATAATTTAATCAAATTAATTAACGTTTTAGCGGTTGAAAATATAGCAGATAACTTAATTACACTTAGACGATTTGTAGATGCAGGATTAGGTACATACTTAGATGATGAATTAATAAAGATATTTGACAAAGAAACTGGCTTAGAATTGGTTAATAACTTTTTCAATTATAAACATCAAAGAAACTAATTAAGAGATTAGTTATACAATATATTTTTGCGATGCGAAAATCATTTCATCAATTGAGTTCTTGGAGCAATCTCAGACAGGCACCCAAATTGAAAAATTAAAAGAGTGTGAGGGAGAAAATGATAAAAGAATTTCCGAACCTGACCAGCCTGAGATTGGGAGAGAGAAGAAAAACCCAGAACTCAGTAAATTATATATCAATTAAGAAGCTAACAAATAAAATACAAAACTAGAAATTACAGATTTTGACTTATACGAAAATACACTCAATAGAAAGATTTTAGATTTAAATAACATAGATGCTTTAGAAATCGTAAATAAAATTAATACACTACAGTTGCATACGGAAAACGAATAGGTGACTAAACTAGATGAAGGAAAGTTATGTCACGTAAGATTTGGTCATGCGTCCATAAATTACCTTAAACAACTTCAGGAAATGAATAAAAAATGAAAAATGTAAAATTCAATAACACAATACAAGATTGCGAAGTATGCATTCTAGTAAAAATGGAAAAGTTACCATTCGCAGAGACTAGAGTTAGAGCAGATAGACCATTACACGCAATACATGTAGATACTATGGGGCCAAATTAACCAGCTTCCTTCCCAGGGGCAAATAGATTTATCATAGTTTTAGTGGACGATCACTCAAAATTTGCCAAAATATATCCGGTGAAAAATAAGAGTAAAGCAGGAGATTGTTTGGAAAAATTATGGGTAAAAATGAAAAAATCTGTTGTATTAGAGCAGACAATAGCATTGAATTTACAGGCGGTAAATTCTTAGAGATTATGAATAAAGAAAATATAGAAGCAGACTTTGCACCAATATACACACCTCAACATAACGGCACAGCCAAGAGGTTTAATAAAACAGTTCAACAGAAAATCAGACCACTAATGTTTGACTCTGGATTACCTAGAAGTATGTGGATATTAGCAGCAGAAACAGCTGTTAATATGTATAATTGTACACCACACACATCAATTAGTTTAGAAGTTTCACTAGAGATGTTCGATCCCAGAAGAGAATGTCATATGCAATAACATATACAAAAAATCCCTATGACTGAAACAAAGTTTTCAGATAGGGCAATCAAAACAGTTCTAGTAGGATACTCAAAACCAGGTTATATATTATGGCATCCAACGTCAGGTAGATTTATGAACTCAAACCATGTCAAATTCAACGAGAGGCTAGTATACCAAGAAGTATACAAAAATAATACATTAGAAGAAATTAAAGAATTAGAAGAAAAGGACAAAAAGGATTTAGACGACAATCACTGGATGCAAAACTTGGAAAAAGAAACGATAGCAACCTAGTCAGAAAATGTAGTAGAGGAAACAAAACCAAAAAGAGGAAGACCAAGAAAACACAAAATAGATGAGAAAGAAAAAGAAGAAATCGAAACTAAAAAGCGTAAGCAACCAGAAAGACAGGACAAACTAACTTAGAAGGAAAAGTATATGGGCTGACACAATTAACAAAGATCCAACCAGCTATAAAGAGGTAATGTCAAGTAAAGGTAATGTATAATAGAAAGAGGCTATAGATGAAGAACTTAAATCCACGGAGGAAAATAAAGTTTGGGAAATTATAGATAGACCAAGTAGAGAAAAAGGAGGAATCAGAGCACATATCATAGATTCAATATGGGTACTTAAAAAGAAAAGGGGAGAAAATGGACAAATTAAATACAAAGCTAGACTTGTAATTAGAGGATTAAAAGTAGAAAAGAATACGAACTCAGAGAGACATATGCTACAGTTTCAAGCTTGGCAGTAGTAAGATCAGCACTAACCACTATAAACAAATACGATGCTTGCCAGGTGGATGTACACACAGCATTCCTAAATGGCACATTAGAGGAAGAAATATATATGGAAATACAAGATGGTTTCGGGTACGATAAAGAGACTAGAAAAACAAAAGTTTGCAGACTACTAAAGTCTTTTTATGGACTAAGAATCAGTCCAAAAAGATGGAATAAGAGGTTTTCGAAAGAAGCGCTCAAATTAGGATTAGAGAACGACATAAATGAACCATGCCTGTTCACATGAAGAAAAGAAGGTAAACTTGCACTGCTAGTTTTATATATAGTCGACATGCTTGCTGTAAGTAATGATAAACAAAAATTAGAAGAAATAAAATCAAAATTTAGCACAATATTTAAGATGAAAGGTGTAGGAGAACCAGAGACCTTTCTCGGAATGAAAATCATTTGAAACAGGGAGAAAGCTGAGATGAGAATTATTTAAACAAAATACGTAAAGAAAATTTTAGAAAGGTAATCTAAACCCAAAAGGCACGTGGCTGCGACTAATGGAGATTATGTGAAACCTTGTGTGTCAGCCGAAAAAGTTACAGTTAGATGCATATCTTCCAAAGAAAATATAGCTTACATAATGACAAAAACTCTTGCGTTAGATGCACATAGAAATTTAAGATATAAAATGATGAATTTAGACGTGAATTAAAAAAAAAGACTATAGATGAGTCTATATAAATTATTCTATTACATTTATTAATATTAAATCTATTTTCTTCTATTTTTACGGATAAGCCGGCAAGACACTGATCGTAGGCGATTAGAAGAGATCAGATAATATAGATGACAAGAGTATAATTATTTAAATAAAACAATATAAAATCAAAGAAAAGCAAAAGTCTAATTTCTCATAAACTCTAAATATATTTATGTACCTACGTTATAAGAATAATAATTGTAATACTAAATGTAAGGAACTTTGTAATATAATGTGCGCAAAGGGAGGGAGTGTGAGAAGGCTGAACTTTGGGCAACACACACATATATATATATATATATATATATATATATATATATATATATATATATATATATATATATATATATATATATATATATATATATATATATATATATATATATATATATATATATATATATATATATATATATATATATATATATATATGTAGACGGTAGAATTGGCGACTTCCCTCTTGCTCCGCAGGGGGCGCCATGCCCAATCTCCATCTCTCTCTCTCTCTCTCTCTCTCTCTCTCTCTCTCTCTCTCTCTCTCTCTCTCTCTCTCTCTCTCTCTCTCTCTCTCTCTCTAGGTTATTGTTCCGCGGTTCACCTTGATGTGTCTGATGAGCTCGAGACGAAGTTGCAACGACTTCAAAATTCATGTGTGAGATACATATGTGGTGTTTGAAGGGATGAGCACATCACTCCTCACAGGAAATATCTTGGCTGGCTTACAGTAAAGGAAAGAAGAGCGTACTTTGCAGGGTTATTATTGTATAGGGCAATAAATATGGGACAACCTCCGTACCTTGCGGCTCTCTTTGGTAAAAACACAGCTAGGACTTCCAGTAGGAGCGGTGTGAAAGAGCTCTCGGTTTCAGGATCGCGGACTGATAAGGGTCTCTATTCGTTTAGAGCCCAAGGTTCGCGATTCTGGAACTCCCTCCCCTGCAGTGTGAGGTATCTGCCGTCCTTATGTAAATTTAAAACGGCGTTAGGCAGGCACCTCAGTCAACTGCACGGTGATTAAGTTGACATTTTTTCATGATGACGGAGAATTCATATACATGGGTAGTTATTTATTTATTTATTGACTTATTTATTTGTTTATTTATTTATTTAATTATTTATTTATTTAATTATTTATTTATTTATTTATTTATTTATTTATTTATTTATTTAATTATTTATTTATTTATTTATTTATTTATTTATTTATTTATTTATTTATTTATTTATTTAACTATTTATTTATTTATTTAATTATTTATTTATTTATTTATTTAATTATTTATTTATTTATTTATTTAATTATTTATTTATTTATTTAATTATTTATTTATTTATTTATTTAATTATTTATTTATTTATTAATTGTATCTTTTTTTTTCTTTTAATTCATCCGTTCTCCCGTGTTTTGTATTCTTAGTCGTGAAATATGTTGTAATGTACAAAATATAAAGAGTATATTTTAATAAAGAGTAAATTTATCTGCGTGTGTAAATTTAAAACGGCGTTAGGCAGGCACCTCAGTCAACTGCACGGTGATTAAGTTGACATTTTTTCATGATGACGGAGAATTCATATACATGGGTAGTTATTTATTTATTTATTGATTATTTATTTGTTTATTTATTTATTTATTTAATTATTTATTTATTTATTGATTATTTATTTGTTTATTTATTTATTTATTTAATTATTTATTTATTTAATTATTTATTTATTTATTTATTTATTTATTTATTTATTTATTTATTTATTTATTTATTTATTTATTTATTTATTTATTTAATTATTTATTTATTTATTTAACTATTTATTTATTTATTTAATTATTTATTTATTTATTTATTTATTTAATTATTTATTTATTTATTTATTTATTTATTTATTTAATTATTTATTTATTTATTTATTTAATTATTTATTTATTTATTTATTTATTTATTTAATTATTTATTTATTTATTAATTGTATCTTTTTTTTTCTTTTAGTTTATCCGTTCTCCCGTGTTTTGTATTCTTAGTCGTGAAATATGTTGTAATGTACAAAATATAAAGAGTATATTTTAATAAAGAGTAAATTTATCTGCGTGTGTGGTGAGTGTATGTATCGGCTAAATTGTAATTGTTTTTAAATTGTGACGTGATGGATGTACGTGTATGCAAGAATGAGTAGACTTTCAGAAATTGTTATGGAACTGTGATATAAACAAACTGTGATATTAGATAATGACAAATTTGTGCAACAATTTTTTATATTTATACACTGACGAACTGTGATAGTGATCAAAGACTTAATGTAATGACAAAATAACAATTTTTATGTAATGTATTTTTGCCGAAATTGACAAATAAATCGTATATCTATCTATCTATCTGTCTCTCTCTCTCTCTCTCTCTCTCTCTCTCTCTCTCTCTCTCTCTCTCTCTCTCTCTCTCTCTCTCTCTCTCTAGTTAGCTTGCGCTCTATACGTGCACACGCGCATCTGCATCGATCTCGTTTTAAAGTTTTTTTACGCCGCCGCCGTACCTTCAGGTGTACTATAGTGGGACCCTTAAGTAGGGCCACAGTGCAAGACTCTTCCACCATAGTGATTTACCATCAGGCGTGCTGTATTTATACAGCAATTTCTTGTTTGTACTGGTGCCTCAGGTTTTAGGTTAGCTACATTACAATCCTGCTGCCTCACCTTGAGCGCTAAAGCCTGTGCATGCCCGAGTCTCAACATCGACAGGAACGTGCGGATTATATCATCACGACGTGTCTGTGAGAGTGTGCGTGTATGCGTCACGGCATGGAGGCCAGCATTAAAAGTTGTGCTGAATGTGGTCTGCCTCCTAGCAGGGGCAAGACCTATAAGTACTGCTGCATTAAATGTAATAAGGCAGGTCATGTTAGATGCATGATCCTGCAAACTAATGCGGCAGTAAAGCAGTACATGTGCAAAACATGCACAAAAGGTGTTGCTAATACATTACGCAGCAGTAATAAGTCAGCAGCTGGACATAACGTGACGTCACGCCTAATAGCAAGTTTGCCTTCTGATATAGTGCGTTCGAGCATATATACAAAGCCGCAGTGCTCGCTGCCTAGTGGGAAGGCTGCCCCCACCACGCCGAGAAGTTCCTCGCCGCTGCTCGCTGCCGGCACACCTCTATCATCGCAAACGACGCTGATGCGTCAGCCGCAGACCAGTGTGCTTTCTGCCCCCACAACACCGCGCTTGCCTCTGTCTCTCTCTAGCGCTGACGCAAGCCTAAGAGGCATTACTACAGATCAGCTCAGCTCCAACGCGGGCCAACACCATGGGAGTCTCGCACCTGCGCTGCCTGCTGTACAGTGGGTTGCAGGCGTGAAGGCGCCGAATCTCCACTCTTCATATACGGGCAGTGTTTTTTCTCATACTTCGATGCCAGCTAAAGATGACATCGCTCTCCCTGGGGCAGATTCGACGCCTTCGACGTCTACCACGGACAACGAACTACCTCCTCGATGTAAATCCACAGTACTAGATGCGAGCGAGACAGAAAGGTGTGTTATGTCGTCATCCATGGCAGATTACATTGATAATCAATCTGAACTCACACGTAAAACAGTGACCGATCTACAGTCCCTCATTGTGAATAAACTCGATTCTATTATTACTTCATCAGCTGCTATACCAGCAATAGAACAATCGATTAGAGATCTTACGAATCGGGTTTCTTCACTTGAGGAACTCATTTCTGTGCCAAATTCTCAGCTGGTAGGTTTACACAACGATCGGTTAATGTTATTGCAAGAAAATATGGTTATTAAACAGCAACTTACAAAATTATTAAATAATGTATCTGCCATGGTTGACACCTGCAATAAGAACAATGTAGAATCTATAAATAACAATAACAAAATTAGTAGAGTAAACCATTTTATTAATGCGGATCCTGTCGGTAATGAGGGTACTATTAATACCGGCACAGAAACTTTGCTTTCATCAACTCGGCAGCACATACAAGCACGAAGTACGCGGGCTCCGACAGGGTCGGGCGCGGACAGTAGCGATGGTAATAGCATAATTATTTCTAACATTTTTGACGGCAATGAAAATAAATATAATGAAGTTGCATATGCCGTTCTCGCCTCTGTCCTCCTCTCGCTCAAACCGGAAGACATTGTGTGCACCCGCTTGCTTCGCCCACCACAAGCAACAAAAACAGCATCAACGGATAACACTAACAGCAGACGTTCGCCAATGCTTGTAAGCCTCTCCAGCAGTTCATTTGCAAATGACATCATGCGCGCAAAACGGAACTTTACTAGGTTCTGTACAAGGGATGTTACATTGCGCTTCTAGACCAGGATACTACTGAAAGCCTTACAAATGGCAAAATTTTTATTAACAAACATCTTAAAAAGGAATTATTCCTAAAATTTCGTAGCCTAAAGACCATTGCAAAATTTATTTGCAGCTAATCATAGCTTCTTTATAAACTAGATAAAAAGATTTAGCTGTACAGCATATATAAAAGTATAAAAAAAATTAAACTTAAATTTCGTTACGAAGGAGATCGAGTAATATATTAGTACGTTATAAACGAACGGAATATATATTTTTAAAATCTGAAGAAGGAAAATGTTACAAGAGTCGAGAAGTTAGGCTTAACTGAAGAAAAAGAGGAGTTTACGAGAATAAATACAGTAAAAATAGTGTTAAAGATTGGGTCACTGTTTTTGATAAGATAGATAAAGATAATTGATTTATTGTTTTTGAACAAAAAAAAGAGAAAAAAAATATGATGAGCAAGTAGAAATTTAAAAAACGGAGGGAGAAAATAAAAGAAAGGGAGGTAACCACAGCAAACGCATTACGTCAGAAACGAACAAAAAAGTGTAATTTTATCAAAAATAATATAGCATTTTTACTACAAAACTTATTAGTGATACGAGATTCTTAGATATATCTCAAACTTCTGAAAATCGCAATAAATTTGTATTTTCTGACAAATTAAACAATAAAATAACGAAGTGACAGATAGAGTGAAAGATGAGATATATAACGCTCATTTAGCTAAAATAAATAAAGATACAGTGTAATATAAATAAGCTTAATGCAAAAGATTCATAAAAGTAAATGACAAGAAGCTATAATTGACGAATTGTATTATATGATTAAAAACGATGTATCGAAAATATTTGATAGGTCTACAGTATTAAAAGACAGAAAGAAATCGAATATTGTAATTCTAGATTGGTTTTGAAACGAAAAATTTGAAAAGGATGTCAAAACAAAATATAAGGCTAAACTTGTAATACGCGGTTTTAAAGACACAAATATTTACGATTTGAGGAAATGTATGCACCAGTTTCTATTATTAACAAATATGAGTTAAATATTTACCAACTTGACGTAAAGACGAATGCACGCATCATATGAATAAAATACGACAGGCAAAAGTATATCAATTAAAACGGGTATTACATTATGGTTTCTGTATAAGCCCAAAACGATGGTATGAACGATTTGTGGAAGTAGCATCAAAACTCGGATTAACTTCTAAAGACATTGAACCCTGCTTATTTATTTGGTGATACATTTTTGTTTTAATATTAGTATCATATGTTAATAACATGTTCATAGCAAGTAATAGTTTGACTAAATTAAATGATGAGAAAGAAAAGTTACTAAACTAAACTAGAAATTATTTAGAAATAACGATACAAAGAGATAAGCCAAAATAAATTATAATATTAAATGAAAAAACTTATGTAGAACGATTTGATTTTAATGAAAATTAATATTAAATAAATCCTTCTGTTCGATGCTATTATGATGTGATAATGAAGCAACAGAAGCAAGTGCCATAACAAACGGTGGAAATAATCTAAGACATATGGCAGAAATACTTTATGTTAAAGAATGAGTACAAAGATACCTAATTACATGAAGTTGTTTACCATCTAATAATGAAATTGCTGATATTTTAACAAAGCCTCTGTCATTTGAACTACACAAAAGATTAATAAACAAAATTTTAATTGAAAATATATTTCGGTAATTAATTCATTTTTAAAAATGTTTATAATTTTGTTTATAATTTTATTTTTATTTTTCAATTTATTACAGCTAAAAATCTATATAAAAAATTATGTATGTAAAATGTATAATTCTACAATATTGTAATACCTAATAATAAGTAGCGATGCTAAATATCATATGTATTGTGTGGTCAGGAGGGAGTGTTGGAATATATGTGTGCCCACACATACTTATATGTGTGTGTCTGTGTGTAGAGTATACAGTGTGCATAGAGACAATAGATTGTTCTAAGTTCCCCTACTATTACGCACAGAGTTAGCTGGACCAAGCTGCTGTGCGACTCACTCGTTGTGAATACGATTCAGAGAAACGACGCGCTCATTCTTTCTTGTGAACATACATATCTTAACGAAGTGTATCAATAAATATTTTATATTTCTTAATAAACTATATTACTTATTTTCACCAATATACAACCCACATAATCTTCCGAAAATAACATTTTAGCTCCCCTCGGTAAATTGATGTATCTTTATTTGTACGATATGGGAGAATCTGAATTTCTTAATTACCAAGCAAAAAATGGTCAGAGCTTTCATCAATTACGATTTTTAGGCAAACATCGCCATTTTTACGTTTCTCTTCTATTAAATATTATGTATTTCAATCAAACCATAATATTATTTATGTATTTCGGCATATAAGAAATCTCATTTTATGGGTTACAAATCCCAAAAATAGGCACATTTTTCGTTTTTTACTAAATTTTTGTTAAAAATTGCTATATTACCGTTTCTTTCTATTGCATATTTTTTTATAAAAATAAGCGGTACATTTATTTATATTTTTTGGAATTCTTGTTACTAATAATTGTTGACGAAAATGGCTATTTTTACGTTAACTACTATAAAAAGTAAATAATCAAAAAATTAATTTAATTTCGTTTACGAAGCTAAAGACGTAAGTACTAATTATAACATTCCATAGACTATGTTGTTATAGGTATATTGTAGAATGTTATATAGTTAGTAGTTAGATCTTTGGTTTTGTAAACGAAATTAAAACCACAGAATGGAATGGAATCGGTACACTTCAGGGCGTAGGGCTGGCAGAGCAGGTCAGGACGGTACATTATTAAAAATTAATAACGGTATTAAAAATAAATCATTTGAGAATTTAAATATCACGACAGAGATCAGATATTATGTAAAAATACACATAATAAACTTAATGCTCGGTAAGAAATCATAAGAGAAATTACGTGAAAATTCAGATATTGTGTAATAGTTTAAATTAGAACATACAGGTCGCGTGGAAACATACGAGTCGCGTGATAAACACGTAATAAATTGTAAATTATACGATAAATGACGTTAGAAATTGGAAAATACATGAGAAATGACCTGAGAAATTGTTCCACAATCTAACGTGAAATCTCACGTGATATATCACGTGATACTTTTCAGTAGGGTCACGTCCTCTGGCTTCACTAAAATTTATCTGAAACATATTTAGACTAATATGTATCAGTATGTTGAATTTTAGAAAACGTCGTAAAATTGCCAAATATGCTATCCAATTGTGCTATTCTTCGTGCCAAAATCGCCAAATGTGCTTATACTTCATAGGAAAATTGCCATATGTGCTTTTCTACGTCGAAAAATAATGAAAAGTGTTAATCTCCGTGATACAAATCCAAATCTGCTTTCTTTCGTGGTAAACGCAACAATCGTAGAAATATTCATAAGGGCCATCGATAAATTGCTTCTATACCCTACCATATTCAAAACAAAGCTTGGAGCAAAAGAGACGGTAACGCGGGACAAACCAACGGTCTGGTCAGAAAAAGTTAAACACATTTAGGGTCCTCCGTGAGCAGGCTTTGCCATAAAATTTGTCTTGAAGAAGCAATGGCATCCGCTGCCGGTGCGGACTCTTACAGACTCTTACGGAAGAGATACGAACTCTTACGAAAGCTTTACGAAGTCTTACAGAACCCTTACGGACCCCTACAGACTCTTACGGACATTTACGGAGTCTTTACGGACACTTACGGAAACCTTACGGACTCTTACGGAGGCAATACGAACTCTTACAGAAGCCTCACGAACTCTTCCGGACTCTTGCGGAAGTCATACGGGCTCTTATGAACTATTTACGGACTCCTACTGAAGTTTCACAGACTCTTACAGAAGCAATACGAACGCTTACGGAAGCCTCACGGACTCCTACGGACTCTTTCCGGGCTTTTACGGAAGCCTTACGGACACTTACGGAAGCCATACGAACTCTTCCGGAAGATTTACCGACTCTTACGGACTCCTACGGTCTCTTACGAAAACTATACGATCTTTTACAGACTCTTACGGACTCTTTAAGGACTCTTACGGAAACATTACGGACTCTTACGGAAACCTTACGGATTCTTACGGAAACTATACGAGATCTTACGGACTTTTATGGAGTCTTTGCGGACACTACGGAAACCTTACGGATTCTTACGGAAGCCATACAAACTCTTACAGAAGACTCACGAACTCTTCCGGACTCTTTACGGACTCTTGCGGAAGTCATACGGGCTCTTATGGACTATTTACGGATTCTTTACGGACTCATTCGGAAACCTTATGAACTATTACGGATTCTTTATGGGCTCTTTACGAACTGTTACCGAAGCCATACGAACTCTTACGGAAGACTTACGGACTCTTACGGAAGCTGTACGAACTCTTACGGAAGCTATCCGAATTCTTATGGAAGCCTCACGGACTCTTACGGAAGCTGTACGGGCTCTTACGGACTGTTTACGGACTCTTACGGAAGCCATATGAACTATTACGGAATCCTTGCGGACTCTTACGGACTCTTTACGAACTATTACCGAACTATTACCGAAGCCATACGAACTCTTACGGAAGACTTATGGACTCTTACGGACTCTTACGCAATCCATACGAGCTCTTATGGACTCTTTGCGGACTCTTACGGAAGCGTTACGGACTGTTACGGAAGCCATACGAACTCTTACGGAATGCTCCTGGACTTTTACGGAGTCGTTACTGAATTCTTACGGACTTATACGGAATCCGTTACGGATGAAGACGGATGTCAATCTCTATACTGTCATGCACAGAAGATAACGGAAAGTTATACCTTGCTTACGGTTCGTACGGAAGATAACGGAAAAGTGTATTTTTGGAGTATCTTTTAAGTATTTTACACGGAATTTTCCACAAAATTTTCCACGGAAGGCGTGCGAATAGACACTTTCTAGTTTTAATGTAAACAAACGGTTAATAGCAGAAATGAATAAAAAGTATTTTTCACTATCATGAGTACGAATGAATATTAGATAATATTATCCGATTTTTTCCATTCAAGTTTAATTGTAATTCTTTTTTGGTACTAAATGTAAACTTAATTATTATTATATATTATTTTCAACTGAAAAGTTAACTTTTAAACGATATGTATAGTTTTTTTATTGAGACCCTCATTAAAATGAGTAGTCGGGCTAGGGCTCGGAGCCGGCAGTCATAACAGACCCTTGCAAGGTACTGGCTAAAGATGTTGGTTAGAAAAAATTTACTTTGAGACTTATTTTCCCAGCTATATTATTATTATATCGAAGTCCTATTTTAAGAATCACTTTTTAAAGAGCTGTAAATTTATTTACTGAAAATTTTATTTTTACTACTTAATAACTCTGTCCTAAAAAAATTACAGCAAAATAATTAAAATATTTTTTCTTATTTATAAGGATATTATGTACACATGTTTTTTAATAACAAATAATATTTACTATAGTTGAAACTAAATATTTTTAAACAGATTTTTTCCCATATAAACTCCATTATAAACTTTAATCAACGCAAGGGGCCTGTAAATATTATTTGAAATGTTTAAAACAAAACCGATATGATTTTATTTATCACAATGTACATGTAATTGATGAATCTTTTACAAAAATGTTAACTCCTTTATTTTTTAGGACACCCTACGATACATATTTTGATAAAAATTTATTAACTTTTCCTAATCAAAATATTGAGCTAACAGAAAGAGTTAAGATTGTAATAAACATCTATGCAATTTTTAGGAAAACAACGTGGAAATTGAGAAGAACATCCTCAAAAATTATACAGTACATATTTTGATTATACTTAATCAACTTTATGTGGGAGAACTATTAAAACAATAGAAAGAGTAAAAATTGTAAAAAATGTAACGCCATATTACAAAATCTATGGATCTTTTGGAAAATAAAAGTGGAACTCGAAAACAGAATCTTAAAAAACTATAGGGTACATATTTTCATCAAAATGTATGAACTTTTTCTTGGAGAATCATGCAATCAGCAAAGAGTTAAAAATTAATAGTTTGTATAGTAATATATTTTTCTTTTAATGTACATCACTTTACTATGTTGCTGTATTTCAAGACAGAGGTAGGGACTCAAACTTTAGGATTTTCTTATCTATACCATCTACAATAATCTTGAACACGTTTCAGATAGAGAGCGACTAAACACTTAAAAACCTTACCTTGCTAGTAATGTTTTCTCCAATGTTTATACTATTTAATACTAAATATTTAATTTGGTATATAATACAATAAACTCTTACCTTCAATTCAGATTCTGAAAAACTTTTAGGTTTCTTAGCAGGTGGAGATTCAGTTGCTGTGATTAATTTATCATCTAGATTTTCCGTTGAATCAACACCTTCAACAGGTTTAGAATATTTCACTTGTTCAAAATTAATGGCAGATGATTCAGTTAATGTGGTATTTGATAAATAAGTTGGTGAACTAATAGATATATCAGTCGTCGTATTTTGAGAAACTTGAAAATCAGCAGGCTTTGAGCGTAATACCGATCCATGTACTTGCAGCGCACCTACACTATTATTAGCAGCTTGCGCTGCAGATTGCACGTCAGTAGTACTCATAACTAAAGACGTACTTGTTGCAGCAGAAGATAAATTTGTAAAAGTACTTGAAGTTGTGTGCTGATCATTCGCGGAAGAAGTGGTGATATGAAGTAAAGGTGTTGGTGTTGGAATTGCAATTGTACCAGACGACTCTGATATTATTTTTGATGATGAATGGTTTTGAGTAGTCTGTTTTACTGGTCCATTCACTTCCAACTTTGTATCTTGCGGTACATGAATATTTGGCAATTTCTCGTGTTTATCACGGCCCTTTTCACGCCGATGATTACTTGAGATTTTTTTAGAGGTACTGAATGCTGTTAAATTGGATCCAGTTGAAACTGAATGAGAAGATTTCTGTTTATTTAATGAGGATATGCATTGGGATTCAACTACGTTATGTGGATTGGGAGAGGTCATTACGGTCGATAACGAATCCGAAGCTGTATTGCTAGAAGTAATTCCATGTCCACCTGAATTAGGTAAGGAACCATTTACTTCATTAGATTTCACGATTTCGTGCTTTGCTTCACTCGACTTTGTCCCTGGTTTGGTGCGCTTAATTTTCATTTTGAGGCCTTTATCTACAGTAGCAGAATGTTCAACAGTCATTTTTTCACAAAGTCCTGTCTCAGAAGTATTAATAGTAGGATTTGCCTTACTACTACTCGAAGAAACTTGAGAACAATTATTGGCAGTACTAACAATATCAATTAAATTATAACTCTGTGTGATAACGCTGCATGTTACTGGAGATGAAACCATAGAAGAGGTCGATAATGTGGAGGATGATTGGCCATTATTTGAATAGGATATATTATCACTATACGAATAATTAAGATTTTCAATGTTTTGAATTTGATTTGAAGATGTAGAAGGCGTAGAAGCCATTCCGATTTCTAAAGTTAACTTTTCGTCTCGTGTTTTTTCTATATCTGCATCTAAATCGATTATAAGGTTTCCAATTCCAACATCCCACTCATGATCATCGTATTCAAAGTTGTTAGTCTCATTCGCCAGGGCAGGGTTCAGTTCACTAGCGTATGTAGCCACGGTGCTAATTTTTTGTTCTTTCTTATCTTTTCTCTTTCCTAATAATTTGCATATTTTGAGCTGAATATTATGAATGGTTATTGCATTTCAAACATATTTTTTAAATTCACAATTTACTATGGAATAATTGATATTCTGTTTCGAATTGAAACGACTATTTAATGACATAATCGTCAGGCCCTTAAAAATAGTCCTTCACGTTCCAACAGCTTGATAAATGCTAATTTCATATTCGACTTTGAATTCAAATAGCACCTATATGTGCTTTCATCTTTACAGTTTTGTCTTCCACAAGGAATAAGTACTCTGGACATTAAACACATGATGCAATCCGTGTAATTGTGATGTCTATATTTGTATGTACCACAGATCCGTAATAATCTGAAACTGTATTTTTATTAAATATGTTATGTCAGATAAAACTAAGGGTATTGAAACATTACTATTTGAAACATTACTTTTTATGTACGTTTTGGAAACATAAATTCTGTTGCATTAGTAATCTTATTAGTATACATAAATTATGTATCATAAAATATGTACTGCAATGGTTTAAATATCTTGATCTTTCAAATTTGTTAAAAATTTTTTACAAAATCATCCAGAACTATGATGAGATACGATGGATACATCAAATGAGTCAAATGCAATCTGAAAAATAATATATTGGTGAGTTGCAAAAATATTGTTGTAATTTTATTATGGCGAAAAATTATTTCATAATATTACTAAACCTAAAAGTTATAGGCATAGTGTATAAGTAGTAATCGGCAATTGATAAGTAAATATATAAGTGTTATTTTGTGTCACTGAAAAAATGTGGGACTGCAGTAGCATGGTCTGTATTGAGTACTAGCAACCCTGACTAATGGTACTGACAGCCCGACAGTGGGTATACAAGACCCTCAAACGTGCGTTGTAGCACTACTGTGAAATTAGTGAGGTGCTAAGTTACGGCACTCCCATTACTTAAGGCTGCTTTAACTGAACAGTCCTGGCTATAACAGATCCACATTTTTCCGTGTACAATAGTTTGTTAGGACAGTCCCAAACCTTCTCAACACTGCATATAGCCAAGCAATAAACCATCAAATAGATGAAGATTTTTAATTGGCTTTTCGAAATCGGCCATTTAAATTTAGATGCTTCTAATTCATTGACCAACTTGATTTGGTACTACAACTAAAAATCTAGAGATTGTACCGGCCAAATAAATTCGTATTTAATGATTTTTATCTACTAACAATTTTCTAAATTTAAAATTTACTGTTTAGGGTGATGTAAAGCACCCCCTTCCTCTCCTCTGAGACTGGCAAATAAGGGAAACCACTTTTTTCGATTAATTTTTAATTTTGAGAAACAACAACATTCCAGACAGATATTTGCTAAAAATTGAAAATGAAATGATAAACTTGGACCTACGTAATTGTCGGTGACGGGTTGATTTAGCATCACCTTAACCCTTTCGTGCCTGGCGGGACATATCTGAGCAAATCCGCAGAACTTTTGACTTTTGAGGGTTTGAAAACAATTTTTTATTATTCTTGAGGCACACGTTTGACTAAAATATTTTCTTTTTAGTTATCTAACAAATAACCGAAAACAACATGCGTTACTCATTTTTAACCGCCATAGAAGCATGCACGTGTAAAAAACGAATATACAACAATTTTTTTTATGTAATTTAACTATTTAAGCCATACATTTTTATATTTCCGTGCAACTTTGTGTAACGGGCTTATTTGGGTCGCTAATTACGAATCTGAAGTCAGATTTTCAAAATTCAAAATAACCGACGTAGATGGCGGACAACAAAATGTTCGTCCGCCATATTAGATTATCAATTTTGGATATAATATTTTGTCATTATATAATATTGTAACGGAGAGGAAATTAACGCAATGAGCGAGGTTCGTCGCGTGCTCTACTCGTTACAGTTAAGTATCCAGTTTCAATGAGGTTAGGACGTTCGATAGAAAAGAGGTGAGGGATGGGGTTAAAGAGTGTTTTATTAAGGCAACTAGGAGAGAGACGTGTCTGTCTGCGCCTAAAGCTTGATGCTCGCTCGATGGTCTTGCTTTAACTCGCTCATCGGAGGTCAGGCCCCGACTCCTGCGCACGTCTCTCGAGAGACGCACTTTTCTCACGCGAGAAGACTCGCGCAAGATAAGGATTAATCTCCGTCAGCATGTGTACTCCTCTCAACCGACATGAGTGTCTCATGTCAACGTGCGCCCATCTGCGTACGTTACACGTTCGAGGGGCCGCGCCACTGCCTCAGTGGCTCTATATTGTATGTGCGTGAGTGTAATGTGTGTTTTCATAGCTGTCTGTACAGAAATATATGTGTCTCTCTTTCCTTTTCGTTGCTTAAATCGTGGAGTTGGATATGTATATAATAGATTTAGGTTGTACATTATTTTAGCTGTAATATTGTGTGCAATCACATTATTTGTCCCAATTATTTGTTGTAATGTCATTTTAGAAATACTAATAGTTCATACATTCATGCCCCATTCTGCATTGAACTAGTTATTATGACAGTTATTCATCCTAATTAATTTATTAGATAAAAATTAGATGCATTTCTTTTTGCTATTGAAACTTTATTCTAAATTCTAATCAACCAAAATACAAAGATAATTTGGAATTAATTGACCATATGAAATATGAGAAAATTTTTTTTATAGAAGTTAATTGCGTTGATATTTCAAAATACCAAGACATTTTGCTGCAACATTCATACTTGCATTCTATATGCCCTCCCCTCACTCCTTGTACAACAACAATGTCATTTGTTTAACGTGCAACACCTCCCCGAAGGGCTATTCGCAGGGCTGCCTTAGGAGCTTTTCAATCCCCCGACTGTTTCGGGTAGGATCTCCACATTGCGTTGTCCCGAAGGATCTCCACAATCAGTCATCCTTACCCACTGTAATTCACATTCACGCTCACCCACCCTACTAAGCTCGGGTAAGGTTTATTCAGCTCCAGAGACAAGGAATCGAGATACGCTCGATTCAAACGCGAAAAGGAGGTGTAACCGCAGCCACACCCCCCTGCCTACCAAAGGCCATCCGTAGTCATCCCCGGCAGCCGAAGCCACCGTTCGCTTTCCGCAATGACCGACTTGGTGGATCCGAGCTTTATCTAGTAGCTCTACTGGCTTAGCACTGTCAGTACGCAAGTTGAGAATGCAACTTACCCATCGAGAATCAGGACCGGGGGTCTCAGGGGTTTCACGCCCTCGCCCTTTACATCCATCACCTCTCCCCACGTAAACATGGGGTATCAACCACTGCCACCACGAATCCAACCCAATACCTGCGGGGGTTTAAAACCCCGGGCTTGCGCCGGTCCGTGGTAGTAATTTTGACGGTTAACACGTCGCTAGATTAGTCTCAGTTCGAGCACGCTCTCCCAGTTTTTCTCGCCCTCCGACAAGGACTAGACTGGTAGCAGCTCGATGCCGTTTTCGCTCAGCATCTACTATTTTTCCAGGGTTCTCTCGCCGGCGTTATGTCGGGTTCTCGGCACTGGGGGCTGAACCACTTACCCTCAGGCAACCCCTGTCACTCCTTGTACAGACAGACCGAAATCACATGAGCGCACTAATTTCACTGCACTGCACTTGTCTTGCGGCATCTTGATAAGGCTAATTCTTGCATCCCGCCGGTCAATGGTCCTGGCGCTCTTCGTTCGTGTATGATGACTTGGTTTTTTCTTCTAGGCAGGCTTGTTGATGTTTATATAATAAGTGATTCTCTACTCATTTTGATGTGCGCTTTGTGGTTCTGCTAATATTTTATTTGTTGTTGTTTGTCTTCTTTTATTTTGATTGTTAAAAAATTTCTGGAATATGCCTTGATGTCGTTACAGCTATTTAGTCGCGCTAAAATCTTGCGTGTTTTCTTAGCTCCATTTGAGCTTGGCAGCAGCGGCGGGCTTCTGCGTGCCCTAAAAATCTGTGCCTGGTCGACTTATTGACGCATATTCAAGCGCCTCTGCTTCTGTTGCATCTACTTTTTATTAGTTCTTCTTTTTGTTAATGTAAGGCCTTTATTGATGGCAAATGATGGCCTTCTCGGAAAGAAAGCCAGATCCTCCGCTGGTGAAAAGCTAGACACTGGAGCTTTTGTCGGCTATAAAGGCTGTTGCACACCGATTATTTCTTGAAAGTCTTTACTCCATTTTTATGTCGATCGGCTTTCCTGATGAGTCTGAAACTTTCTAGGGCATATAAAAAAAAAGAGACTCCCCGGGAAAAATCGATTTACAAATTATCAATGTACCAAGCAATTGTTACGCCTGTAGTGAATCATCTTTAATATATTATATAATTAGTTGTTTCAAGTATTAAATGGGAGTGTGGGAAGCTTTGAAAAGTCCTAGTTAATTTGGGGTGTTTTGTTTCTGGCTGAGTTTTACGTCATCGGTATAATTTATGTTTATTTAAACTTTGTATATTTTGTTTGATGCATCCTCTTCCAAATGTTTAAACCTCTTCGTGTGTATTGCGAGGGACCTGCATCATATGGTTCTCTCTATACATCAAAGGGAGCGCGCTAGTTTTTATTAAAAATTATTATTTTGTCTTAAGGTACATCAAATCTGTCTGAATATTTATTTGCTCATTTGGAGAATGTGCTAGCTTTCATTAAAAGGTAAGATTTATATTTTAAAGTATATCAGATATGTTTAAATGTTTATGAATTCATTGTAAGAGTGTGCAGATTTTTATTGAACAATGTAATTATTATTTTTAAGTATAACAAGTATACTTAAATGTTCATTCCCACATTTTGAGAATGTGCAGGCTTTTATTGAACAAATATGATTTTTGTTGTAAGGTGTTTCAAATATATTTAAATGTTTATTTGTTTATTTTAAGAGTATCCTAGCTGTTATTAAAAAGTATAATTTATGTTTTCAAAGCACATCAAAATATATTTAAGGCCAGGTTACTCCAAAAAACGTGATTTTTTTCAATAAATTTTATTCATACTACAAAACATGTTGAGTAATCAATTTTTTTACATATGAAAGCACATATATTAAATTACTTGAAAATTTTTTTTTTTTTTGTTCAAAATGGCGGTTTTGAAAATGGCTGCTGAAACTCGTCTGATTAGTAGATGGATGACATCATTTCTTGGAAACAAATTATCTGAAAGCAAAAAACAAAACGGTTTCATGTTCTGTATCGAATTGGCTATGGCCTCAAGCAGAATGAAACATTTTCAATGAAAATAAAAAATGGCGGACTTTTGAATTCTTTTACCCTTTTTTTTCACTTTTAATTGTTTATAACTTTTTTAAATAATAATGAATATTTCTGGTTCTGCTTGAGGATATAGCCAGACATCTAAAGAGTAAAATGCCGTTTGGTTCATGTCGATAGGTGCAATAGTTTTGAAATGAGAGTGTCATCCATGCGAAAAAACGTGGTTCGGAGAAAAATCAGTTTAAAGTTTTTATTCGTGCTACCGAAGGCGTTCGAGCGGCCGGATTTACCGCTTGGCGCGCACCGCTCCCCACTCTTTTATACCTGCTTCTCGGTCTTGCTGACCTTCGGGACTAATTCTATACTATTTCTACGAGTATACAGTAGCAATTTATGAAAAAAAAAATTTCGATTTTTTCAAAATTGTTTGGAGTAAGCTGGCCTTAAATATTTGTTAATTTATTCTCAGAATATACAAGCTTTTATTGAAAAATATGATTCTTGTTTTAAAGTGTTTCAAGTATATTCAAATATTAATTTGTTCATTTCGTTTGCGCGGTTTGCCACGTCGCCCACCGGCCCTTTTTGTGCCATTGATTGATTGGGCGTTACTTAACTAATATAAGATGCTGCAGGTGAAAATTTCTACCCGAGGTGAGTGGGAACCGGACAACCCAAAAATTCTTATGGCTTTATCGACTCTTAATTCGAACCATTATACATTTTTCTGATTCATTTTTAATACGCGATTTGATTCCTTAATACAGCCAATGGCTTGCGTGTCTATTATCATGCGATAACAGAGAGATTATGGTCGTGTGTTTACGTTTTGGTTTCTTTGCAAGGGCCCATCAACATCATGATGGAATATTTGTCAATAATAATTTACTTGACTTCGGAAGCACACTCAATATCTTATCAACTTTTAGGGTGCTTGTATGTTTTTCATCTTTTTTTTTTTGCGAGGAAGCACCTGTGCATAGACGTCGCACAGTTTGTGGAAATCGTTTGCACATTTCTCCTCATTTTCCTTGTGGATCTCACACAAGGAGGTTTGGTTTTTTCTTTTAATACAATTAAACGACAAATGATGTTTTTGCTTTTATATTGCATTGCTGGGCGTATATGTGACTATATATAGTTTTTCTTTTACTGCGTCTAAATGCATTGCGTTCGGGGGGGGGGGGGGGGGGGCGGCGGCGCAAACATTTTAAAACGACTGACGTTACAATACTACGAAAGAATTTAAACAAAACCCCGATGTTCACTTCCTTACATCCGAAATTGCCTATACAAGGTGATTAGTTCTACCACGCTACATATAAATCGCCGAAGCTTTGTTACGCGAAGATCGATACGTTTCAAAATTTGACGTTTCTCTCCTCCCACACCATGCGAAGAAAGAAAAAACCACTCTGTACATATGACAAACACGCACGAGCATTGTTGACTTAAGGTATCTTCTGTAAAAAATGTCACTATTTTTATTTTTACAAATTATTGTAAAAGATTGTTATTTTTACTTAATAAACATTTACAGTTATGAAGAGGGCGGTATCGACCACAGAAACGCAACAGAAAGGCAACAAATACTTGGAGAGATCGATAAAAATTTATTTATTAAAAATTCACCGAATTATAGAATTTACATTATTATTCTAATATGCATTAGGGTTTTTAAAAGTCGCTGATTACGAATCCATAAAAAAAAACACAATTCAAAATGACAAATCCAATATGGCGGAACATTAAATTAAAAAAGTATACGAGACCATTTTTATTTAGAATCACGTAAAAAAGCATAGACATTTATTCAGTTCATAACTTTCAGCTTTTTGTTTTCATTTCCAGGTTTCCATACATTCATGTATTTTTTATTAAAAAAATATGCGTTTAATAATAGAATTACAAGATACCATTTTGATTTATAATCACGGAGAGAATACAAACAAATTTTCCTAGCTGATAATTTTAATATTTTTAAGTTTTCACCCTCCATCTTGGATTCGATATTTTGAATTTTGAAATTTTTACTATAGATTCGTAATCAGCGACTCCAAAAACCTATAGTAACATGTGAATTATATGAATGTAATAGACACAAATAACAGGCCCAAAAGTGTTAAGAGTAGAATTAAAATGATCATTCTTCGCAAAAATTTGAAATAAAAATAGTAGGCACATAGTTGGAAATTCATAGGCACACTTTTAAAGCTATTTACGAAAAGAATTGTACACGTCTCTTATTTTTATGAAATGTCATTTTATATAAGAATAGCATTGAATTTCTATATATACTTAACTGGTTATTTTTGGGCGATAATACATTTCTAATCGACCTAAATATTTGAAATTTATAAATCACGCAAACGCCGCTTAGTTTTAATGTTCATGTAGTACAATATAATGTGATCACACATGGAACCGAACCATTTTAAAGAAAATTGTCGATGTGCCATGGTAAAAACTGAATTTTTTCAATGAATGACGGTTTTAAAAATTGTGTATTACTCGTTCTAATTTTAGTATATTACGGGACACATAATGTGAAAAGGATCATTTTCTTTGTTTTTTAGTCAACAATAAATATTGAATTTCAAATTGATGATTTACACCACGGCCTAATTGCTAAATTAATAACTACGCTTTAATTAGAAGATTTTTAGAATTTCGGAAAATATATTTAAAGTGCCATAACTTTTTTTTCTGAACGAGGCATACACTTGAGGTTCAACTAAGAGCTGTAGTTTAGGTTTAATTTACTTAAGCAATTCGAATCAGACTAATAAAGTGAGCGGCATTCATATGCTTAGTAAGAATAAAAAATCTCTTCTATTCGGACATAAAAATTTAGGTATATGTTCAACTTTGTTCGACTTGGATCATTGCATAAAAGCGAAATATGTTACAAAAATTCGATGTTTTTAAGGGGTTACACCACTGTAATAGCGGAAAAAAGCGTTTTTTGGGTATTTTTTTAATGGAAAGAAAGGTTTTAAAGAAATTATATTTGGATATATTATTAGTCAAATATTATAGTATATTTAAAAAAAAAATTAAGTAAAAAAATACAAAATGGCTGATTTATAGCCGATCTCTTGAGGTCTCTTGCATCGGAAGCGCTCCGCGACACGCAGTGTACCAATCGCACATTTCAACCTGGTACAAAAAAAAATCCACTTATTCTTGATGTTAATAGCTAGTGAATCACGTAGGGGATTTTGAAAAAATTGATTTTTGCAAATTTGGCAGTGAATTGAAAATAAATTATAAATTTTCATGAATAAGTGGCACGTATTTGTTTATAAAAATTGTTTAAATCAATTTATTTAAAATCCCCTACGTGATTCACTTCGAAATATAATAATTAAGATACGTTCTAAGCCAATACAAAAAATCGATTTTTTGAAATTTCTACTATGGTTCCATACTACTGGTTTTATAAAAAAATCGATTTTTTTGTTGGCTTAAATGATGCTTAAGTGTCCTAGAATTGATATGAATTTAAAGCATAGGTCCCAAGTATGGAGCAGGCATCGCAGATTGAAGGTGTAGTGAAAATTTATATACTTTTATCGTTTCGAAACTTCAAATGCATTTTTCTTAAATCAACATTTTTCAAAACCTCGGGGAGGGTTTCGTCCTCATTTTTATTCCGATTGACTTGAAATTGTAACTGTATCTTCGTAATAGCATTCTTCATAAGATGACATAGGGGATTTTTGATATCATGTTTACTTTTTTCATATATAAATAATTTACTGCTGAATTTTAGGTCAAAAGCGCAATTTTTTTTCAAAACAGTGTAATTTTGTCAAAAATTAATATTTTAAAAATGTTCTACGTCATCTTATATATTTTTATATTAAGTTTCAGAAAAACTTTGATTTTGTGTGCCAGGTTAAAAATTGTTTGGGTTAGGTGCTCCAAAGTGGAGCTATCTCGAAAAAGAAAAAATTTCGGATTTTCTACAGTACAGCCGATATTTTGGATTAAAGTGTCTATAAAAAATTTTATTACAACCTAAACACATGTACTACAACCCCTTATTAATGAATTTTCTGTAAACTTTCTCTTTTTCTCACAAAAAATTACGCAAAAATGCTCATCAAAAACGCTTTTTGAGAGAGTGAGAGTGGCGTTACCCCTTAAGTCTGTTTACAAGTATAGGAGTAATAATTGTACCAATTTTTTCAATTCTTAATATAAAACGCTCTCCATGGCATACCATTTGTTTCCATAAACCACATCGTGCATTCTGTGCATTCTATTTACACATCAAATGCACAGTGGGGTTTTCTTGGAAACGGACCCGCTTCATATCTGTAGAATTACATTTGTTTTACATACTGATAAGGGGAGACCATGGAGTCCGCGTCTTGGATTTCGATGAAACTTTGGGAATCGACTTTTGGAACCTAAAAATGAAGTACAGTACCCATAGTTTTATCCAATGGGTCTTTAAATCTGAGATAGTGTCAAAACCATTAGCATTGCTCATATGGGCAATGCTAAGAATTAAATATATATAGATATACTATCAACGTTAATTAAATACGCCGTATCTACCATACAAAGGCCCATTGGATAATACCAAGAGTATTATCCAATGGGCTTATTTTTAGGTAGCAGAAAACGATCCCTAAAGTTTCAACAAAATCGGTGACCCGGACATCGTGGTCCCTCCTTGTAAGATAGTTTCATACAATTTAATTTAAAATATTATATAATCTTACTTAATAATATAATATAAAAGAAAATGGTGATTTCACAAGGTAAAAAATAATTATAATTAATAAAACAATTTAAAAATATTATAAGTCTCTCATAACGCAGTATCTTCTTAAAGGTGGTACTCCGTTCTCAATAGAATTATGCTCCCGACATCGCAGACATCCTAAGATTTCTAAATCATGTTTCAAATGTTCAGGCAGCTTATTCCATACTTGCTCAACACTGTTTGCTCCAAAGGTCGTGAGAAAACTCTTGGACAGTTGAGCATTCTCTGTGGAGCTCATGAATGTTAGATGCTCCGTGCGAAAAAATATTTTGAGTGATCGATCTAGCGATGGTGTATTGTCATGATAAAATTCTTTCAACAGTAACACATCCCGATGCGCGGTTGGCCTTGTAGGCGAATCTGTAGTGAGAACATAGCTTTTCCAATCTATCAGTTTTAAGTCTTTACAGTAAAGGGCAACGCATACCTCCCATATCACATACTTGAAAATTAAACTTTTCGAGCCAACACTTCTTCTGCAGACCTTTAACGTATATTACACTTGCAGTATGCAAGGTATTGTGAAGCAGATTTTGAAGCTCCTCATAGGACACCTCCCCAGAACTTCATAACAAGCCGCGATAGTTGCGCTTCAACCACAGAGTTTCACTCTTATATCTTTCTATGGCGAGCTCCTTCACAACAAAATCGTTCACAGGCTGCTCGAACCCTTGTGCATCCACCACGTACTCCATTGTGACTAACTGACTGCTCTGCGCTGTAATCTATTTTATACTGAAATCCCTACCATTCAGACAATCTTTTTTACATCCCCACTTATTGGATTATACTCGACAATACGATCGTGTAGGATCACGCAGTAGGCTGATGCACCTGCTTGAAAATTATCTCTAGCCTCAAATTCGAGCCAAACATCCACTGGAGCCTGTTACAATGCCTCGGTTAACATAGAGCAATCGATGACGATGAGGAGAGCGTATGTCACATAATCACTCTTTTTCAGCTAGGCTCTGCCTATTTGCCATAGTAAGCATTTTGAAGTTGGTATACATGTCATACAACATGGCATACTTATTACTATTGATATCAAGGTTGAGGTTTCCATAGGGGTAGTACTGTGAATTGAGAAAGAGTTTGACATTGCTAATGTTGCAGTGATCAAAGTGACTAGCATTTGCTTCTCTCAGGCCTTTGTGATTAGTCTGAAAGCCCAGAATAACGAAGCAAGGTTTTTCCAGCTGATTAGCTGTCTTGACAGTCCAAACGTGATTCAATGTGGTAGGCAATAACGGATATCCGTACAATTCCCAGATTCGAAAGCTCATAAGAATGGGTATATCCTTCTCAATGTACCTCAGCAGACTAATTTTATGCTTGTCTGATAGCATTACGTAAGGCATTAACCACTCAACTTTGGTGAGATGAATTTTAAAAGCCTCATACCCTGGTTGTTCATTCACCCGAATCTGCGTCTGCTTCACAGAATTTAAATCGTTCCTTCATCTCGTGAGTATGAGCTCATGCTTCGTATTGACTACAATTTTGCGATAGTCTTCGGCAAAGCGTAAAATCATACTCAGTGGCACCCATACATCAAAATAGCCAGATTCATTGGTCAATTACTGTGACTCCGCAACATCGAGCCACCCAGCATTCTCAATGAGTAAGCTCTGACTGGGACTGATAGATACTCAGCCTTCCATGAGACGTGTCAAGCCCACATTGGTGCATTGATCAATTTCTATAGCGTTTATCTCATAACAAATTTCTTCAAACAGGTGACAGATGGCGTTGTTGACTAAATTCGTATTTATAACAGTAGTGCCATTAGCTTTCATCAAACGTCCACATATATGCAACGAACTGTGTGAAGGTAAAAGACAGAGATTTTGATATTGTATGGCTGTACGAATCTCGTCGCTGTTATTGAAGCTCAATAAGGTATAGTGCTGATGCGCATGAATCTCATAATACGCAACAGATTCATCGAATGCGACAGGTGATTGTATGCTTAGCATCCCTTCGATTTCGCTGAAAGCAGCAAAAAAGTACACTGGTTATCTTTTTCCAGCTGCTGCGGTGACTACTCTTAGACCTAGACTTCTCAGAAACTGACTGTTTTAACGTGTTAGCGCTTTGAGAACTCGCTGACGACTAACTGCTTAATGGCATGGTAAGCTACTAATATAGGCTCTGCCCGCTTTTGTATTATACACAATACCCATGCTTATGATACTGCTTTGATGTGTAGTCTACTCGTCAATACGCTGATCGCTCTCATAACACATCCCAATGATCTAAGCTTTGAAAATGTGTACATTTACTCGAAATTGCTCAATCAGCCAAAGTATACGTTTCTCGAGAAGCTTTTGGAGTCAGTAGATGATGTTGTAGCCTGTGAGAAGCAGGACAATATAAGAGCCTTTTTCTGCATGGGTAGATACAAAAATGTAGACTGTTTCTATCTCTGTCAGTTGTACGCCCACATCCCAAAGCATTTGGTGCGTGATAATGTTAATCTGCTGGCTATATTTCGATAAGACGATGTGAATCTCAAACACATATACGAAGATCATGTAAACTCTGATACGTCTTGTACATAATTTAAAAGTATATGCTCTACGTGCTGGAGATATGATAAGTATGGATTTCTCGTGATAGAAAAGACTGAGAAGTTAATGCTGGCAGATACAGAAAGGGCTTTGACTGTTTTGCTATAAATATTGGACACACAACATAAATCGAATAGTGCACTGTAAATCATTGAACAGTCGACATGGCAGACTTGCGACAGTAGAAAGATATTCTTCGTCAAACTGCAAAATTCAAAAAGGTGATTAGACACAAACACAGACTGCTGAAGTAGGGTAAAGCCAGTTTTCAAAAGGCAATAGGTGAAACTTTCAAACTTGTTGTCAATCCACTCGAAAAACTTGTGGATGTATCCGAATTACAGAAGAAGCAAGATATCATCAAGAATGAGCCTAAGCGTGAACAAGTTGGAAAGGATGAGCTATTTGCTGAAGGTTATTCTGACGATACTGATACTACTCTGTGCGATCAAACATTAGATGCTTCATCCCAAAGTGCAAAATCTCAGATGAGACTAAGAAATCCGATTCAAAGATCAGCAAGTACTTTGTTATGCTCAATCAAAATCGCAAAAGTTATTTGGATAATGTATATGGAATTTGTAAGAAGGGTGCTACTCTCATGATTGATGAATCACCAATAGAATTCACGAATAATGGTGTGAACGTTCTCTCTCAGGATACTGCGTGACTGGACGATCGCTCCTTTGAAGCTGAAGACTCCGTGTCCACGCTGGGACTGAGGCGGACTCCGCAATCTGACGGCTTCAGTTTCACGGTCAAAATACAGCAAGCTACAACCTCAGTGACCAAGCGTCTCATACTGTCCGAGATCGCCCGGCTGTACGACCCACTGAGCTGGAATTCCCCAGTCACCATCAGAATCAAAACACTACTGCAACATCTATGGCTCACTGGTAAGGATTCGGATGCTATCGTCGACCAGAGAACACAAGAACCTTGGGACAAGTTTCGCACGCAGCTCGCGACACTGGACCAACTGGTCATCTTCAGGTGACTGGGCACCACAAAGACGTCGTCTCTGGAGCTTCACGGCTTTTCTGACGCATCCGAGAAGGATTTTCGCTGCAGCAGTTTACCTGGTGACATCAGATCTGGATCACGGTCCTCAATCGATATTGCTTGTTGCCAAGAGCAAGATCGCACCGCTCAAGCCAGTGAGAATTCCCCCTCTCGAACTCTGCGGCGCCCTGCTGCTCAGCCGAATTGTCACTCGCAATTTGGAGGACTTCAATAACTCCTCAATGCGCATCAACTGCTGGTCAGACTGCTCGATGGGGTCATGTTCGCTCCTAGAACAACCTAGCTGACCTTGCCACAAGAGGACTGACACCAGATCAGCTGAGCGCTCACGAACTTTGGTGAAAGGGGCCTGCGTGGCTGTTCAAACCTCCCGACAATCAGCAGACTTCGCAAGAATTTGTTACCGTGTTGGAGAAGAAAGCTCAAATGGCGGTCATGCACGCCACACAGAAATAATCTGTCGAGTTTCTCATCTCTCGGTATTCTTCGTTTACGCGCCTCGTGCGCACAATTACTTATGTTCCCAGGTGGAAGGCGACCTACACTCTCGCTCCGTATACTCGATCGCCTATGGAACTGACTGCCGCCGAGATCGACAATGCTCGCATCTCTCTTCCAGATGGTGCAACAGGAGCACTTCCGGGACGAGCTGATGCAGTTCCATACATTTTTTGCTTACATTCGAAGATCACCAGATGATACTTCGGATGGGCGGATGACTGCAAAACTCAGGACTGCCATATCTGAGTTTACAGTGATAATGGGACCACTTTCAAAGGAGCAGACTCCGAGCTCCGATGCCTGTTCCAAGAAGCCTCAACCTTTGTCACACAAGTGGCTAACGCAGCAGCACCCAACGGAATTACTTGGACCTTCATCCCGCCACGAGCTCCACACTAGGGAGGCATCTGGGAAGCAGCGGTGAAGTCGTTCAAACACCACCTTCGACGTGTCATTGGTGATGCCAGGCTGACTTTTGAGGAGTTTTCGACGATGACGTTGCGCATCCAAGCCTGCCTCCACTCGAGGCCACTCTCACCTCTAAGCAGCGACCCAGCCGACATCTCTGCTCTTACTTCAGGGCACTTTTTGATTGGAACGGCGTTGAAAGAGCCACAGGAACCTCGACGTCTGATTTATTTGTTTCAGGTGTCTCTAGGTGGCAAATGGTCAAGAAAATGAGAGATCTCTTCTGGTACCGCTGGAGTAAGGAAGTACTTCACTCTCTGCAGCAGCTCACGAAATGGCACGATGCAAAATAAGTCCCTCGAGAAAGCTAAACGCTTTTCTCTTGTGACTTCTATCTAGTTTTTCATTATATTAACATTTTATTTTCCTTTCACTACTACATACTTTGTGTTACTATACGTATCTTAAACTGATCTCCACTTCTTTCTTTCAGATTTCATTATTTTATTTTTTTCACGTGGATTTATTTCGTTGTATCAACTATCAACGAGGTGGGCGGAATGTTGAGACCGACACTCGGCGCTTTGGCATTTAAATCTCCCGTGCGTCTACGCGAGGGAGACACTCCTTCTCGCCACGATCCGTGAGCTCTGAAGCACCGAGCAGTCGCGGGTGGTCCGCGAGACTGCGTTTTCCTCCCCTCTACTTACTACGCGACGACCACCTGCGGAGTCAAAAGTGGTTGTTGCGGGCCTTTCGCTCTCTGTTTCGGCCTTGACTCCAAGCTAAGCAATTCACCGGCAAGTTCACGCGATAAAATCTCTTGCGCAACCTCGTGTTTAATATATCTCACACACACACACACACACGCACACGCACACGCACACGCACACGCATACACACACACACACACACACACACGACTTTAGGTTTCAATTAAATTAAGAACATTGTCTTATCAATATTAAATCGACGGAGCAATAAAGCTCAATTACAATTTATTAACCAGAAGAAGATTTATATATATAGAGTTTGACAAAATGATGCAAATCCCTACAGAGTTAAACTAGTTACCTGTGCGCAGGTCCGGCACATAAACTAAAGTAACAGAAAATACTTAAAACTTAACTTACTTACTTAAAACTAACTTAAAAACTAAACTAGTATAGTAAAAATTGTAAACTAAACTAGTATTGTTGTAAAATTTAGTTGAAATATCTAATAACAAAAATAGTGTTTGTATATACATATATTTAACATAATTCCACTTCATATAATTCAGATATCTTTTATCCAGATTTTTAGTTCATTATTTCGTGACTTTTTATCTAGTTCTTAGTGTTTTTAGTTCATTTGGTAATTTATTAGAAATTGTTATTGCTATTGTGTAACTATTTTTACTGCTGACCTTTTTTGTGTTTCTGGGTATCACTAAGTTTTTTTTCCTAGAGATACTGCTTGACTTAAGGAATTGACTTTTTAGATTCGGGTAATGATATATTAGTGTTTCAATAGAAAATAGTTGTTCCAAGTTCAGTGGATTATCATGGATGATGAAATTATTTTTATTAACAATTTTGAGTATTCTTTTCTGCAGATTTTGCAATAAATCGAGGTTGTTTTTATAAGCACCTCCCCAAGCAATCATTCCATAATTTATCAAACTATGAAAAAAAGCATAGTATATCATTCTCATTATTTCAGCTGACATAAATTTGACGATTTTATAGAATATATATACTAAATATTTGGTTCTCTTTATGATGTATTGAATGTGCTTTTCCCATTTTAAGTTATAATCAAGTGATTCCAAAATACTTGCAATTTTCGACTCTTTTTGATACCTAGTATTAAGATAACTTGAAAGTAAACGCAGCGCCTGTTTTCTAATCCCTATACAGTACAGTTTATCCAGTAATATTTTATGATCGACAGTATCAAATGCTTTAGCCAAGTCCAAAAAAGTTATTAGTGTTGGTTTACTGTGATCCAAATTGTTGTATAATATATTGGTAATGTAATTTAAAGCATCTGTTGTACTTATATTTTTCATAAAACCAAATTGGTGATCGGATATTATACTATTCTTTTTAACAAAATCATATATTCTATTATATAGTATACTCTAGAAAATTTTAGCAACATTTGATATTAATGAAATCGGCCTATAGTTTGAAACGTTAGATTTTTCTCCAAATTTCTATATAGGTACAATATCTGCTTTTTTAAGAGCATCCGGACAAATAGCTTGCTCAATACATTAATTGATTAAATGTGCTAGTGGTTCAGAAATATGGTTACAGATTACTTTCAATGTTTTGGCATTAATTTGTCAATACCTACATTTTTTAATTTCAGCATATTTATTACATTTGTTACCTCATGAGAACTCGTTGGATTTATAAAAATTAAATTAACACTCATATTTGGCATTGTTAACTCAGATTCAGTCATTTTAATGATCATTTCATTTAGTTTCTGACCTATTTCGCAAAAGTAGCTATTCATAACTTTAGCCATTTCAATTTTATCCGTAATCTTATCATTATCTATTTTTTAATAATTTATGGTATCGGTCGCTTTGGCTCTTTTCCCTACTTTGGTGTTTATAATTTCCCATAACTTCTTAGGATTATTTAAGTTATCTATGACTAAATTTTTATCGTACTTCATTTTTGCGTCTAGTATGACCATGTCTAGAATTTTTGCAAAATTTTTGTACTGAGTTTTAAAGTGGTCATTAGCATAGTCCATTTTCCATAAATTATATAAGAAATCCTTGGTTTCACAAGATTTTATAATAGCATCTGTGATCCAACTATTCCTATGTATCTTTTTCTCTTTCTCGTTTTTTTATTTTTGCTAGCTCTACACATAGCCTTATTTCATTTATTAATTTGTCTGCGGCCATGTTAGGATCCTGTATTTACATAGTTGCACTCCAATTTCTTGTTTTAGCAATATTTCTCAATTGGTTATAAGCCAGTGTTACAGTTAAAATCTTATTTTCAGTTTTTATTTTATTAAAGCAATAAATAAAGGGTAGTCGTCTGTTATAGAATGTTCTAATTTATGTTTCTGTTCTTAAAAAGCTTGTTTTTGAAAAAATGTTGTCAACACCCGATCCTTTACAATTGCTAATTGGAGATCTAGTTACACCTGAAAAATGAGGAATATATCCCTTATCTAGAAAATTACAAAGAACTTCTTCACTCATTTTATCTAACTGACGTAAATCAATATTAAAATCTCCTATCACTAAATGGTTCTTTATTTTTTTTTTTATTTAGGAATTTATGTAAATCTAGTATAAATTCAGTCTTAGGTATGTCATGAGATCTATATATAGCAGAAACTACCATACTACTGCCATTATTTAAAGTAATATTCGTATTAAGTATTTTAATCCTTCCAGATTGAACAACTTTAGTTGTATGACGTATATGCATTAACAATATTAACATTTTTATTAACAAAAACAACGCCATCATTTTGAATAATTCTACTTAAATTATAGTAACTTTCGTAGCCACTTATTTCATATAATTTATAACTTTCCTGAACAAAAGTTTCTGTACATATTACAATGGAAGGTTTTTTGGTTAAACTCTCAAGTAATATTAACAATTTGTTAAAATTGACATTCATATTTCTTATATTTACACGTTGTAATAAATCATTTTTATTATTTATAACTTTAGTATCAATACTACCATAAGTTTTTTCTTCTTGCACTGAATCTTTTTGTACAGAATAATTTCATGACTCTGGTCATTGAAGTACATTTCCTACATTACCGATGTATCTTGGTATAGTAGGGTGTGTTGGGTAATCAATTGTGTCTATATTATTTTTATTTTGTTTTTTAAAATTTCACATAACTTACTGTCTGTTGCAATGTGATTTCTGTTATATTTGGACTTATATTTTTGATTACTGTATATACAGTTGGCACATTTGATAGTATTGTCTTTATCACAGTCATATGATTTGTGCGATTCAGCGTTCAGTTCATTTTCAGATTCAGTTTGTATATACTTTCCTCTACTTAGATAGTGTGTGACATATTGCCTGATCTTTTCTTTACTATTTTTGTCTGTTATTTTCACAATTATTCTAGGAACTCGTTTCGGTTGAGGTTTGATAATATTAAAGGTTATATCAACAAATTTTTTTTAGTGACATTGACATTTTCCTTCTTTCCTTCATCTAGTAGCTCTTCTAATAGTGCATTTTTGTTTTGTAATTCGGTGTTGAGCTGTAGTAACAATGTATTATCAATTTTGAAAATTTCACAGTGATTGTCTTCTTCCAATACTGTAACGTCGTGATGGATTTCAGTTTTGTTGTCGATCTCGCTTAAGATTTCACGTCTTACTTCATCTTTTCTCATCGATTTAATCTGTGAAACTATTATTTTTGCAGCTTCATTGGGTTGCAGCTTCATTCTATGCTATTCTTATTGGTTTTTGAGGTTAGGTTGATGTAACCATGGTCAGGACAAATTACTAAAACATTACTAATATATTTTGGCTCACTTAATTCTATAAAGTCATTAGCACTTTATACCTTCTCACAAAAAATACACACCACTATGGACACCTTTCAGGCAAACACTTAATTTTTCTTGCTAGCCTTGCTCCGAATATCGGGCAATTGTATTTTGAATAAGCATCCGCTAGCTTTTGAATTTTGCTTGTAATTTCCGCGATTCGGTCGCAACAGTGATCGTCAAAAGTTATTATATTCTCGACTACATTGATCTCATCACATTTAACTTTTTTCACACAATCTTGAAAATTTATATGCACACTGTACATTGTGCTTCGAAGACCAACAATTTCTGTCATAATTTCGCCGTTACACTCATCCTTCGTCAATCCAACAATCTTATTATTCATGCGAGGCATTCCAAAAACATTGTCTGTAGGATAACTGTAAGAGTAAAAAATCTGAATATCACGTTTCATGACTTCGTATACATTTTTCTTGCGTATTTTATATATCAAACTATCTGTATCAGTGTATATCAGTTTGCGTAGATCTCCAACTTCTTGTAACATATAATCATAATGAAAGTCATACAATAGAGTTTTCGATAAGTCTAAAACGCAAAGTCCTATCTAGATTGGGTTATTCATAAGTACTTCAGTCTTCTGCAATTCAACAAATACAAGATTTTCATTGATAATTGTTCGACTATGAAATTTAGGCTTAGCAATGAGGGCTTCAGCACCATATCGACCTTCCTACTTTGTCACTAGTTTTACGTCAACACGTTATCTCACATTTTCCATTTCCCAAATACTGCGTTGTTCACCAGTTTATAGAGATTTTTTCAAAATCGTTTTTAGCTGCTTCTCTTATCATACTATTCAGGTCAATGTATTCCTTGAGCCATGATCTCTGTTTAAATCTTAAAACTATGAATTACTGCAAGCTATAATCCATTTTTAATAGCTTGCTTTAAATTTCGGTAGTGGAGAACGTATCGAGTCTTATTTTCAACAGTGGTAAGGAATTTTTCTTACTTGAAACCTGGAGGTTTCTTATGTTCCGGGCAGAAAGGTAAATCCTTGTGAATATCATGAAGATTTTGTGGATACTCCAAATCAACTTCAAGGATGTAACCTATTGAAGAATCATCTGCTATGTTAAATTCTACGATTCTAACATTATGCACTCATTCAAAGCCGCCGCAGGGCAGTGGTTGCATTAATGCCCAACCATAGGGGTAATTGGTATCGAAATACATGAGGTATTTTGTTTCCAAATTTTTATCATAGTGAACACCTATGTACTCATTGTTAACTCGGGCATAGTGGTTGCAGCATTGACTAACTCTTCCTCTTATACCGCACTCAATAAACAATACCATATCAATGTCAATGAGCAATTCAAGTTGAATTTTAGTATATTTGAGCATTGCATCCCATGTGAGGCCTGGAGTCGTGTAGTAATGAGCTGGATCCAAACCATAGGTATTGAGACAATTGTTGTGAAAATTTTCAAAAACTTCTGCCAAGCGTAGAATATCTGTTTTTAGGTAAAGATCTGAATATTGACCTAAACTTTTCATACCAAAAACTTGCCAAACATTATGTGCACGCTCATAATCTTCATCTGATATATCAGTATCACTTTTGCTGACATTTTTCTTCTGTCATAGGTGAATATTGTGTATCTTGAGAAAATTCATTTTCCAAAATATTAAGTTCCTCAAGGTAGGATGATAATTTATCTAAGGATGATGCCATAAATCGATATGAGTCGATAAATCTAAAGCTGATATCACTATTTTCAATATGTTTTGTGAATGAGATAAAACGTTCCTTGTTCAATGGTAAAAGGTTTACTCGTCCGGGAAAAGCATTGACGATATCATTAATGAGAAAGTGTGAATCGTATTCAGTCAGATTATGGAAGATGACTGGAATGGTGCGTGAATCTTGATAATTTAAGTTGCATTTCTCATGGGCAGCTCCTCGATATTTGAAATGTAATGTTAGATTTTTTTAGTACGAGGGTAGTTCAATAAGTCTTTAGAATAAAGTATAAAAACAATTTTTTTTGGGTAAATTTTTTTTTATTTTTCAACATAATCTCCTTGGAGCTCTATACACTTGGTCAATCGCTTTTTAAGTTTTTTTAATCTTTCAGAAAAGTGCGTTTTCGGAAGTTCCTCAAAATAAGCACTTACAGAGGCAATGACGTCTTCGTTGTCCGTAAATCTCTGTCCACCGAGCCATTTTTTCAAGTTTGGAAATAAGAAAAAGTCACTGGGGGCTAAATCTGGTGAATACGGTGGGTGTTCGACCAATTCGAATTTTAGTTCTTCAATTTTAGCCATTGAAACGAAGCATGTGTGAACTCGGGCGTTGTCGTGATGAAAGAGAATTTTTTTTCTCGCCAAATGTGGTCGTTTTTTTTTAATTTCTTCTTTCAGCTGCTCTAATAATGATGCATAATACTCACCAGTAATTGTTTTACCCTTTTCCAAGTAGTCAATAAGTATAATTCCACGTGCATCCCAAAAAACTGTAGCCATAACCTTACCAGCTGACTTTACGGTCTTTGCCTTCTTTGGAGCTGGTTCGCCTGTGGAAATCCACTGTTTGGATTGTTCCTTTGTCTCAGGAGTGTAGTGGTGTATCCATGTTTCATCCACAGTCACAAATCGACGAAAAAATTCCTCAGGATTCCGACTTATGCGCGCCAAAAGAGCCTCAGAGGCGACCACTCTATTGCGTTTATTCTCAGCTGAGAGCAAACGCGGCACCCATCTTGCCGATAGCTTTTTCATGCCTAATTTTTCATGTAGAATTGAAACAACTGCACCTATAGATATCCTTGTGGCCTCAGCTAACTCACGCACTTTTAATCTTCTATCCTTCAACACCATATCGTGGATTTTATTGATGATTTCGGGAGTAGTTGCTTCTACGGGCCTTCCTGAACGTGGTTCGTCACTTATTGATGTACGACCACGCTTAAATTCATTTACCCAGTTATAAACCGTTGCTAAGGCAGGGGCAGATGTGCCATGAACTGAGTCCAATTCATTTTTTATCTCATATGGAGTTAAACCCTTTAAATGAAAATGTTTAATTACCGCTCTGAACTCGTTTTTTTCCATTTTTCTTAACAAGCAATTTTTTTTTCTTCAATTGGTTATAAAAACACGTAAACTCAGAAGATGTGGACTGTGACTGCACCATATATCTAGTCGGGAGTGGTGCTGACAGAAAACAGATGATTAGGAGCGATTCGCGCGCCATCTGTTGGTCATTCTAAAGACTTATTGAACTACCCTCGTAATATAATCATATTGTTTAAATTGTATAGTACTTTTGATGTATAACTCATTTAATTTTAACCTTACTTTCCAGTCAGATGGCAAGGATCTTGAACTCTCTGTGTACCCAGTGGTTGCTCGCATTGTGGCAGAGTGTTGCATTTTTAAAAGCAAATTCTTGCTCACTGCTCAAAATATCCATAGCTATAGGATACCAGAAAACAGTTTCAACGTTCTCCGCTAGATCCTTCAGTTCTTCAGCAAACCATTTAGCTAATTGAGCTCCTCTGTAACTTCGATAATATGATAGAGTGTCATCATAGCTGCATTTCAAATAATAAGTCACACTAAACGCCTCATGTAAGAATTTCCATCATCAATCGCTTTTAGGAGACACTCAAAGTCAACATAAATAACGAATGGTATTTTCTCTTTGTAGTTAAAGATTTTAAACTGTAAAATTTCATTATTCCATGTTGGTAAATTAACTCTGTACTTATAGATATCATTACAATCTGGCTCATGCTTTTTTAATTGACAGGTAGTGTGAAGAAAATCTAAGCATCGATTGCAAATATATTTTCGAGCATCATGTTTTGAAACTTGTTTGGATACTAAGCGAGATAAATCCTTTATCCAAACATAATGATATATAAGTGTAGTGCCACAGATCTCACTCACACTCTCTTCCTCATCCTCCTCATCTATATAATTATTTTGTATAAGGAGAAGATTAATATGGTGATGTTTTCGCTTGTGCGTCGTCAAGTGAATTGGTACCGCTCTAAATTTACCTCCTCTTTTTATTAAAATGTAAACATTAATTGACATCGTATTCAAACTTTCAAATATTGGAATTTTATAAGGCAATACTGGAAATTCAATACAGTTAAATTTCAATTAATTTTCATACTTTTTATAATCTGTCACACGATCTGAATTATGTACTAGATAAAACCGAAACAAAACTGACCACTTGATACATGCATCATCAAAATTCTGTACATTTACACAGGCTTTTTTTCTCTTTATACATCTGGTAATTCGATATATGAACTTCCTCTTATTGGATTATAACGGTTCACGTGTACAGTCAAACAAAAAATTAATTTTAGACTCTAACCACTGTCTCTTTCCGCAAATTCCTCCATGTCTCGCTGTATGGGTTGCAGCACAGTTGCTTTACACTACTGCTGTAAATCTGTTGTTTGAAAAATTGAGTCTACTTTCGTGTTCAAATATTTAATTTCTAATGGCTCTTCATCAGCTTTCGTTATACCGTATTTAGCAGCCAATTCTGCACAAACTTTTAGTGCATCTAGCTTCTTGCGAGCGTTTTTTATTTGTATTTGAAATAGTACCTGAACATCTCTCATAAACACTGTAATATCCAAGGTCTTCAAATTGGTTATAATAACAGATCTGATTTGACTGTTGAATCCACTCTCTACACTTTGCCATCTCACTCTGTCACTTAAACTTTCTCACACAGCTGCACCACTTTTCCGTAAACGCTTCAGCTTGATTTGAATTTGTTTTTCCGGAACACTCTTAGCCCTTTGATGCAAAAGTCTTCGTAAATATTTAAAATTTTGATTATTAAGTTTAATCCACTTTGATACTTCCTCAGGATTCACATGTCTGTATGACAAAAGCTTATAGGTCTCTAGCATAGTACTTACAAGATTTCTGCAATCAAACGAAGACATACTGATCATTCTTTGAAGTCGGATTATAGAATGAAAAACAATACCAACAGCGATTCTTTATATACTCTTAACTGGAATAGTATTTGTAGAAAATACGTTGTATAATGTCTTGCGTATGAACAATTCGCTGAAAATGTTTCAATCAATAACTATGGTCTTTTACATCCTTTGAAAGTATGTTTCAACGTAGAAAATATGACGTCAAAAATACGTTATGTATGAATCGTTCTTAAATATCATCTACATGTTTATATTATTTTATATTATTGCTCAAATCTTAAAGTGCGCAGGATACAATTTGATACTTCTTAGAATATTCGATAGTCTAATCATACATATGTGATATCATTCGTTTGTATGAAATTCTGATCTAGCGACCATTGGGTTGTGATTACGTGTATGCGCATATCTGCACGAGCAACATCCACCTTCACCCAGAATATTCTATACTACTCAGAATGCTTTCTTATGTATTTTTCACCATATTTATCTTATCTATATTACTTTTCTTAGAATTCTTCACTAAAAAATAAAGTAGAACTTTCTTCAATGAATATTCTAGAATTTAACCGTCTCTATAAAAGTGTAGTACGCACATTGGTCTTCAACAGTTTTCATACAGCTATCATTCTATAAGCATCATTGTTAAAATTCATAGAGAACTCAAGAAAATGGACTTCAGTGAAATAAATCGTCTCAGACGCATGGATGACCTTCCAACAAAGAAATTATCGAGTCTTGATATGGATACAAAATACATACTTACCAGCGTGAAGGAAGTAAAAACTAGATTTGGTGAAAAAGTTATTATTGGATTGGAAGATACTTGTAGCGTTTTTTTACCTTCAAGAATCTCCAAGTTTTTAGCTGAAAAGCAAGATTTTTTTCAAAATATAATTACTAAATGTAAAATTAAAAATCTATATGCAGTATTTTGGAAGCTCTACTAATAAAATAGAATTTGGATTCTTTGAAAACAATTAAGTTATTTTTCAATCTCATTTTTCAATCTCTTTTTCTGATCTTTAAATAATCTAATATTACCAAACTCATGGTTTTTTTTTTCAGATGGAAAACGAAGAGTATGTTTTCTTGCTGGCAAAAGTGAGGGTGCCGGCAGAATGGGCATAATGTAACAGCATGTAAATGCGGACTATAATTGCTGCCATACGCGCAAAAGAAAAGTTGGAGTTTAGTGATATATATAATGATGATAAATATAGCTACAAAATTGCTTAAAGTCAAGAACATACTTTGGTTAAGAAAATTATAACCTAAAGATGAAGAAGAGTTATGCGGACCAGGTCATAATCTTCTCAATTAATCATGAAATATAAAATCAAACGTTTATCAGGTTATTTTTGATTATTTAAGGTTAAGTTTTATCAAATTTTTCAATTTACTATTCAAGCTTACATAATTTAAATTTTGAATAATTTTTTTATTGAAAGTTACATGAAATATTGTAGATAATTTTTATTTAAAAACAGTGAAACGGTAAAATTCTAAAAATGTACACGGTAAATTTAATAAAACTAATTTTGCAAATATATTTTTTAAATCACGTTTTAATATTTTGAATACCGTCAAGCAAAATGTTAATTAAATTTCACTTGTGCTTCATGTTAAATAATCAACAATAACCTGATAAAAGTTTGATTTTATACTTGACGATTAATTTGGAAGATATATGTAACGAGCTTTAAAAAGATTAAATTTGATTTTCTTTAATATTGACTTAAGGGGTCTACCCTAATTGCAATTTTCAAAAAATCGATTTTTTTTATTCCATTTTTCGAAAGTATAGATATTTGAAAGTATCATATTAAATTTTCATAAAGACCCGAGCAGTCTAAGTGTACTTTTGAGGGACTTTTACTTAGTTACCTGAGCGCGCTAATAGTGACCGTTCGGAGCGGTATCGTCTACCTGCCTTTCTTTACGTGAGCAGCTGAAACCTTTCGTGTATATACTATCCCTACTCAAATCTATTCATTCGTGACCCCTTATTTTTCGAAAGATACCTGTATATTTGAATTTCAAGCAAGTAGCAACCTATATTAGTCGTGTTTGAAATCTGTAAGCGTAAACATCTGTGCTCGTGATTGCCGAGATGGACAAGAAAACTATCGATCAAAAACAAAACTGGAGACGTCCAGGTTCGAAAGCGAAAAAACGTAAATTTCATGGAGTTCTTCCAAATGCCCATGAGGCAAACACAAGTCATGCTAATGCATCTGCAGAGAAGCTGAACAAGTCGAAAGATACGAGTTTCGACGTGCCTGTAGATCAAACGTTAGGGTACAGCATCATACATTTTTACCTGGTTTTTTCTTCGTTACAACAGTTTTTGAAATGTAAAGTGTGTAATAACGATGTTACATTTACTAAGTATGGACAGCGAGGACTCGGTTTTAAAATTTGTGTTACTTGTGAGTGTGGAGAAAAATATATTAATTCGTGTCCGATGATTGCGACTGGATACGAAGTCAACCGTCGCCTTGTGTTTGTTATGCGATTGATTGGTATTGGATGGAGTGGTATAAACATGTTTATTGGCCTAATGGAACTTGGATCTGGAATGAGTTCCTCCGTTTATTATCATATTATCTATTCGGTCTCTATCGCTGTAAAAAGTGTTTTCGATATAGTGATGCTAAAGGCTGTTAGAGAAGAAAAACTCCTAAATGCTCAGCACGGAGAACCCGAAGATATTTTAACCGTTTCAGGAGACGGTTCCTGGCAAAAAAGAGGATTTTCTTCTCTTGTTGGCATAGTTTCTTTGATATATAAACACAGTAAAAAAGTTGCGAACGTCGTTATCAAATCAAGCTACTGCAAAGGATGTGAAAGAAGAAAAGGAACAGAGGACACGATTGAATATGCAGCACGGTACGAAGTGCACCAAAAAAATTGCAGTGCTAATCACTCAGGTAGTGCCGGAAAAATGGAAGTCGACGGTATATGTCAAATGTTTTTGGAAGCTCTCGAAAAATTTTCTGTGCGTTATGGTTCTTACATCGGCGACGGTGACACGAAGACTTTCAAAATACTGCTCGATACACACCCGTATGGTGAAGGAGTGATCGTTAAAAAGTTAGAGTGTGTATTACACGTCGCAAAAAGAATTTTCAAACGTGCTAGTGAAGCTAAAAAAAATCTTATACAGGCAAGAAAAGCTGCAAAGAAGGACGAGGAAAAAACTCCAGCAAAAAAAGCTGCAAAGAAGGACGAGAAAAAAACTCCAGCAAAAAAAGTTGCCACTATAAAAAGAAAAACCAGCGTAAAAAAGTTCCTGTTGTTAAAACTCAAGATTTAACGATAAATGTAATGAAAGAACTGTCGAAAAATTACGGTTTAGCAATTCAACGGCATCCTGATTCCGTGGAAGAAATGCGCAGGGAGATCTGGGCAGGATTTTATCATAAGATTTCAACTGACAGCAAGTCACAGCATTCATACTGTTCTGAATCCTGGTGTAAATATAAGAAAACTGTGGAAAACAACACCGTTCGACAATTTAAACATCCTCCTGCTCTCGCTGAAGATGTTCAAGAAGTTCTCAAACCAATCTACGAGGATTTGACAAAACAAGAACTTCTTGAAAGGTGCCTCGGCGGAAACACGCAAAATAACAACGAGTCTTTCAACAACTGCGTCTGGTCGATGGTTCCTAAACACATCTTTAGTGGGAAAAAAACTGTTGAAATCGCGTGTCAAAAAGCTGCGTGTATTTTCAATGAAGGATTGAAGCCAATATTAAAAATATTGGATGTGATGGGCGTCAAAATCGGCAATATCGCCGAGCAGTTCGTAGCTGAGCGAGATCTAACACGCGTACGAGTTGCAAACCGCCGCAGTGGAGATGCCTCTAAGGAGGCCAGAATTAATCGAAGGAAGGCTATTTTGGATGAGACGGTACATTATGAAGAAACTGAAGGCATAATGTACGGCGCAGGCATCGCTAATTAAGCGTAGGTAAGAAATTTTCACGTTTTTTCGTTAAAAAAAACTTTGAACGCGTTTTTCTCGAAATGACATTTTTGTACGGCTTGTTGAAAAAATCTCGAAACTACTGCATCAATCCTTACCAAATTTTTACCACATATTCTTTATGATGATAGCTATGTCGCATATCATACGATTTTTGAAATTTTGTGTTTATCTTGGTTTAAAAAAAAAAACTGATGAAAAAAAGGTGATTTTTCGTTACTTTTCGAAATATGGCCGCCATTTTGCCAATTTTGAAAAAATAAAAAATCGTATGATATGCGACATAGTCATTACCTTACTGAATCTAAAACCTTTTTTTTTTGTTTCAGATAATCCACTCCGGAGATTTCATCAACAGGGCGCACTCATATTTTTTTTGGATATTTTTTTGGCTTCCATTTTTATACGATAAAAAACAACAAAATTAATAAAAAAAAAAATTTTTCATGTATTTCAAGATTGTATTTATCAAGCCTCATACTTCACATATTAATATTTCTATTTAAAACAATGAAAAAAAATCGTGAAAATAGTCATTTTTTTGCGCGTCTAATTAGGGTAGACCCCTTAAGGGGCTAGTCTAGTTTTTCGGACGGAAAATGTAGGTGATTTTTCGGGACTCATAAAGAAAAACCATGCGGACAAATATTTTAAAATTTTGAGGATATATTCAGATACTATTGTCAAGTTAATACACAAAATTTCATGAAAAAATATCGACTGTAAGCCGAGTTATACGCTCCGACGTCGAGTCATCCAAAAATGAAGTTGTAAATCGGCTGCAGTTGTAGAGGTCCTCAGAAAGCCAGTATCTGAAAAATTTTGTTTCACGTTAAACTAGATGACTTTTCCCGTACCATGAACTTGGATCTTTTGAAAATTAAAAAAATTTTAAAAATGGCAGCGTTATAAACAAAAAATTCAATGTTTCACAAAAAACGCTTGTTTTTTGCTCGGCAAATTTGTATTGTTTGAAATATCAAAAAGATCCTAGTTCATGGTATGTAAAAACATGTACTTGCAAAATTTCAAGTCGATTCGTTAATTTTCATTTGAGCTGGAGCTGCATCCGTTTTTGAAAACGCAGTTTTGAGAAAAACGCGTTTAAAGTTTTGACAACTGACTTTTCGGTTATAAAATTTAATTTTTCATACTTACAGTTATTCTGCGATTCCGGGCCATGCAATTCGCCTTCCTCTTGCTCGAAAACGTGCTGTTCATCAGCTGCAGCTTTCCTACGAGCTGTCCGAGCCTCCTTTGAAGTCTTCTCGTGCCTTTTCTCGGCCAGCTGTATACGTGCTATGTCGCAACTGTTGGCGTATTCTAGTGCGTAGCGACCAACAGTTATGCCCATAGTGCGAAATATTCTTAATATGGACTTCGTGCCATCATTGAAGATCTCCGTTGTCAAAAAATTGGCCAATTGTATGGTTTTTAGGCCGCTGTGAAGATGTTTCGGAGCAAAGTGCCATAGCAAGCCGTTATAACTTTCATTATTATTTTGTGTGTTGTTCCCTTTGCATCTGTTTAGCAATTCCATTCTTGACAAATCCGTATTAATTGGATGCAAAACTTTTAAAACTTGTGGATCTAATGGCAGATATTCGTGCTTGAATTTTCTCATATTAAGTCCTTCAGCTTCCGCTCGGCGATACGCGCACCAGCTATCCGCGCCGACCGGGCAGTTTTGATGTGAATTCTTCTCAGTCGAGCCCATATGGAAATAAGTAGCCCAAATTCCCTTATGCATTTCCTCTACATTATCTTGATGCCTTATTATCGCTAAACCATAATATTTTTGGAGTTTATTTATGATTTTGTCAGTTAATTTTACTGTATCTTCACTCCTTCCTCCTAAACCTTTCACTGTTTTTTTCATTTCGGCATCGTGTACCCATTCTTTTCTTGACGTGTAGATAGCATTCTAGCTTTTCAACAGGAGTATCATAAGAATTCATATCTAAAATACCTTTAAAAGTATCACTGTCTCCGTCACCGATATAGCGTGTACTCGTACTTCACATTATACATTTCGAGCGAGCGGCCGAACATTTCTTTTATGCCATCGACTTCCATTTTCGCAGCCGATCCGGCGTGATTAGAGAGGCAATCATGATCGCTTGAGAGCCATTCTTCATATGCTTCTGGATCTTCCTCTTGTTTTTTTGTCCAGTACTCACACGCTTTACAATAACTCGATTTCACTGATGTATCGATGATTTTCTTGCTATATTTTCCTGCAAGAGTCGTCACGCCATATCGTGAAGTATCTCCCCGTTTTTTCCACGTACCATCTCCGGAAACTGTTAAATTCGTATCGGAACCTTCGTCTTCAAGCGTTTTTTCTTTTTCTTCTTTCACAGCATTTTTAGTGCAAGATTTATACACCGACTCTGCAGCTATCCAAATATTTTTAAAGCAGCCTTCGAAGGTATTAATATGAAATGTTTTTGATATATCCATTAAACAACAAAAAAGACTCCGACCTTCTCTTCCAATCCCTAAAATCCGCATCACAAGCACTGCACGTCGATTAATATCATTGGCTTTTCCACTCTTCGGACTAGATTCGATGTAAGAAACGCCACACTGACACGAGACAGCAATTTTAAAACCTAATCCTGCCTGACTCGCTTCTTCGAATTTTACATTTGTTTTGCAATTCTTGCAAAGCACTATGTCGCTAATTGCAGTAAAGACGGAGAAAAATTCAATGATACGATAGCCGTGAGTATTATCAATAATAATCTCATCGTCATCGTTACGCGCCAATTTTTCAGCTGTAGCGCTTGTATTCGCCGTTGACTGCTCCAGTGTGTGCCGATTCCCATGGAAAGTTCTCTTCCTACTCGAAGATCTGCGCACTGGGTTCTCTTTCGTGCCTTTTTGATTATCGTAATGACTTTTCTCACTCATTTTCACTTTACTTAGCTGCGATGAGCTCTAGACCTCTGCTCAAACTGAACTGAAGCGGACGTTTCGTGCGCGCCGGCGTTCGTATGATTTTTCTACCTGCGTCTTCTTGTAACGGTTTCAAACGAATGTATAGCTTAAATTACTTGTTTGGGAAGCCATCCAGGTAGTTGCCTGACCCGCTGTACAATGGGGAGTCGATTTATCATGCCCTCGGAGCACAACAATGAGCACAGCTGCTCGGCGCTCCGCCCCGTCGCCCATTTCAAAAATATTTATGATACGATTATAAAACTTATGACAATAATTTTAGCTAATCCAGCCAAGATCATTGCGCCGCACATGCAGGCTTTAACATTAGTTTTATTCAAGACTTTAACTAAATCGTACACGGGAATTTAGGGTAATTATAAACACTGGTGGTTTATTCAATCTAAATACAAGTATTCTACCGACACATAGAATTACTTATACAATTAACTAACCATGGTGAGCACGCGGTACGGTGGGAAACGGTAAATGATCGGCGGGAAGAAGCTAATTCTCAGGGACACGAATTTAACTAATAATCGGCGACGAAATACACGCGGGAAGGCGGCGACGCGATGCTCGACACGCACGCGGCGCAAGATTTACAAAAAATTACCTATATAAATGTATATATATATATATATATATATGTATATATATATATGGATATGCACTAAGCACAATAATAGTCTGTGCAACTTACTCTTTTATTCGCACCTGGTGTGGCCTCCTTCGACGAAACAAGTTGGTCGACACACACGGTAAACGGTTTATATATATATATATATATAGTTATATTCGCGAGCGGAACGAGCGGTTTGGTATTCGCACGGAGCTGATACAAGAAAACGAAGCGTCTGTGTACGTGGCTCAGTACGAAGTGGACTCGTTGTCCCTTCGTTCCCGCGGCGCTACACTCGGGTTTCGGTAGTGCGGACCGAGCCCGCCTGAGGGCGCAGCTCATGCTTTGGCGAGGAAGAAAGAGAAGTGAGGAGGAAAGGGGAGCGTCTGCTCGCGGTGACGTCACGCTGTGTGGCATGCAGTCGACGGCTTGCAGACGGTGTTGGAGAGGACGAGGAAGGACGAGTGGCCAGGACGAGGAAGTGCGACGAGGGATGCAGCAGGAGGGGTATCTGGGCAACGGTGCCGACGAAGGGGCACGAAGACGAGAGCTGCAAGGCCCAGGACGGCGTACTTGCAGCAGGAGCAGTGGGCACGCTTAACCTCGAAGAGGTTATGTTTACATACAGCTTCCTACTGCATTCATCTACTGCCACTATTATCAGCTGAGATTAGTGTTTAGTTTATCACTGTAATCTCCCCTTACTAATGCTATGTTGTTTCTAGGTGTCTGGCGAGTGCTTCGGAGGCTGTTGCTGCTGCTGTTATGGTGGAGCGGGCTACGAGTTGAGCTACGTTGCGGTACCTGAGAGACTTCCCTGCATCTGCAAACCCTTCAAACCAGGTAAGAGAGTTCCAATTTTATGTGAATGTCTGCTGTAGACTATTCATACCTTTCAAGGCATAAAATCAGGTGGGTATCATTCTAATACCATTTTACTTATATTCTCGATTTCTAATCTCTTGTGTGTTTCCTTAGGTTGGTTCGAAGGGACAGGAGTAAGGAGAGGAGACGCCAGGACATGCTCAGCGCACCCCAGCCGAGACCAGCCAGCTCCCACCTATGCGAGGCTTTCTGGGATGGCAGCTGTGCGTCCTCTTCAGCTGCTTCAGGGCATTGGAGAGCTCGCTTGCTCTGTGTCGCCCAGGAGAATAGTGTATGTGTGTGTGTGTACGTGTATAGTGAGTGAGATGGGTAGGTAGTGTACTATCGTTCACATAGGCCAGTTCTGTCGAGCATCGGACTCGCACTGAGCAGTTCGTTCGACAGACTGGAAGTTGTGTAACGCACACAAAATCTGGTGTTACAAGCTTTGGGAATTTGTTCTCCGAAGAGTATACTATCGAATTAGGCAAAAAAAAATCGATTTTTTGAAAGTGAGAAACTAGACTAGCCCCTTAATCATACATATTCTTGTAAAGCTTGAAGTTTAATATAAAAAGAAAAAAAAATAGAGCGACGTTGGCTCAGTGGTTAGCGTGCTAGGCACAGAAACAACGTCCTTCCAGGGGTCGGGGGTTCGATTCCCGGTGAAATCACTCGGATTTTTTCTGAGTTGTTTTTCAACGGGAAAAGAACCCTGGACACCGGCTGTTTCGAGGCAGGTTTTTCCCCGGAATTTTCCTTCAGTGTAATTTCGGGTTTTCCCTGCTTCACAGGCTTACACCTGGGCAAATGCGAGAGAGTGGTAGGGACTATGTAGAAAGGTCGATAAGGTAGGTAGGCCGTTCCGATGCACTAGGCAGGGAACGCCGGCCTTACCGGCGGGGAACTGGCTCCGGAAATACGGACCTTCTCCGGAGAGACCTACACTGGAAAGCGGACCCGATGTCGTCTCGAGGACAGAGAGTGTTGGCTTAACCAACAAGGTGCGCGGCTGAAATATGTCCTCACCGGAAATGCCTTCCAGGAAGGTATAAAAGCAGAAAGGATAAGACTGGATAGCAGGAATGGAATATAGGATTGGGAAGCAGGAAATGGAAAAATAGGATTGGGCTCAACTTCCACACAGAGGTGGTGGAAGGTTCCACACAGAGGTGGTGGAAGGCCCCCGGCAGCTGGGCCGAGAGGCTGCGCCGGTTAAAAAAAAAAAAAAAAAAAAATATATATATAAAAAGAAAATAATTTCATGTTTATTTATTTAATATGACCCTTTGTTCCTTAATTTCCTTATACCTCTCTGGTAGAAATGTTCACCATGTGTAGCTTATAATTGGTAAAATTTAAAATTAAAATTTACACTTATATTTTAAAGTATTTATTTTAAAATACTATTTTTTATTAACAGTATTTATTTTCATTAAACATATATCAAATAAAAATATCTTTATTTGAACGGTAATTGATATGGTTTTGTATTCAATAAAAAAATTAAATGTATTAAATGCCGAGTATCTTGTATAAAATTTAATCTAAAAATTTGTAAAATATTCAGCTTAATCTCAACATTTTACAGATTTATTCTGGTAAATTTTAAAAATAAGCATTCATATATCAAAAAGATATAGGCTAATGATTGTATTCGTTATAAAATGTTTTGTCCAGCTCCTAAAAGACGTTGTTAACCAGCCAACGCTTGATTCGTGCATATATAAATATATACGCTTCGTGTCAGCCTGCCGAAACACAATAGGATTCGTATATAGCAAATACTCTCGCGAGGCCCGGCTCATCCACAGATCCATCGAAGGTCGGGTTTCGTCGACAACACGCAAACACACGCGCACATGTCTAAATGTGCTTCTTGCAGCTTCATATTTAGACTGCAATCTTGGAAGCATTCGTATCGCGAGATGTTTTTTCCAACTGTTTAAAATACGCCGAATTCTACCTAACACCCTCACGAACGATTGTCGGCGTAAGAGCATGATGGTATTCGCTCGCGCGAAAACTTCGAGGATGATCAAACCGCGGATGAGCCTGACATAGTACATATATAATATAATCGTAAGCATTATCAAGTTACTCCCCCCCCCCCCCCCTCCAGCATTGGTCGAATATAGATATATTGATCAATGTTAAACTGTACATAATTAAAATACGGGATTCTTATATTAAATATTACAGCAGACACTCAGTTCTACAAGGTTTATTAAAGTTTAAAAGTTGAATGGGGGTCATGCAAATTTTGTAGAATATTCGATAATATACTATAGCATGTCGTCATCGTACCCAGGTGAGACAGGGGGTGGGGCTTATTTGCACCTGCTAGACTCGACCAATCAGAGTGATTCTCACCTAAACAGGTGAGTCGAAAAGTCGAGTAGCGGGGGGAGGCAGAACTGTCATTGTATACCTACTCATCTTCTATCAATTGGATCAACAATAACGCAAAAAAACTGTTGGAGATTCTGTGATGGTGCTATACAAATCTTCGAATTATATGTCACATTCGATAGACTTTGGTGGTGGTAAAACTAATAGCAGTCAATGATCTGATGTTCGGAAACCAATAGCATGAAACCTCTAATGGTAGGGAAGACCAATAACTTCAGTCCTCTTATTATGGAGACCAATAAGAATTTTTCTGTGACGACAAAACGGTAAAAGAGGTGTTCGCTTACAAACTGCTAACTTACTTATCAAATTTACACTCCAAATATCGCATTACATTCTATCTACAAATTTTTTTTGCAATGTTATAATTTTACATCAATTCTCGCACTTCTTCTTTTGATAAATTTCAATGAGTATCATCACTGTCCGATAAGTCAGGAGTTAAATCGAATGCAAACAAACAATACCCATTAGCATAAGCTTCATGTGTAATTGAATTACAACAATTCGAAAAATGTACGCCTGAGCTTTCTATAAAACCAATAATAATTCTTTTCGGAAGTTGATCCAATATAACTTTATCTATTGTATTACCGTGTAAACCACTGTGAAGTGTTACACATTTTACCTCCACAAGTGGGTATTTTTCTGTAACTTTCAATAACATTCTTTCATCAGCCAACAAAATATTCGGGTTAATCTTTAAGCGTCGAACAAACAGATTAGCCTCAAGTATTTTAACGAAGTATGCATCTGCAGAATCCAATAGATAAAAGCTATCGCGAGAAAACACAAGTCGTACTCTCACCTCAACACCACCGAGTAAAAGACTATAGCAAATAAATATACATATCCGTGCAGCGATCCGACAAGATCTATTTTATTATTAACCATAACTTTCTGCCATTTCTTTAAGTCCTCATTACCTCCTTCCGTATCGTCCATTTTTCCTGTTATGTCATCATACCACAATACACTTGTTGAATGAGAATTTTTCGCTGAAGGGTTGTAGTTGAGTAGAGTCTCGACATATAATCTATAAGCATAGGCATTATTTGGTGGTGAAATAGGTTTCTGATTGAAGAATACATCGATTTGATTAAACAACAAATGCATAAAATTAATTACTTGACCGACAGAGGGCGCCTCTTTTCCTATTTCTACTGGTTTACTAGTATGTATTATGCTCACACGTAAACTCAGCATGATGAGAGCCATATCACGATACTCGCTACTTCCAAGGATCGTAAACTCTATTGGTGATTGATCGGAAAGCGATGATATTGACTTGCACTGTACCCAGTGAGAACTTTCAATTACCGTTTGAGTTGGTAGCAATTCAAAAAGTGACAATTCCGACTTTAATGATTCGCAAGAATCTATGTGCAAAAAAGCCATCTTACTATTCAGGTATCAAAAATATCTCTTTTCGTTCTCACTGTTTTCCCACCACTATTACTGCTTGATAGTTTTGATCCTGGCTTCTTGTTCGAGATTTGTTCTTCAATGCGTTTCTTCTTTTTCTTATTACTAGATATACATGCAGTACCAAATGTCGCGACTGAATGCGGTATCTGCGACTTGCGTGCCTTCTCATACCCGGACCCCTCCATTGTTATCATCCTGTCCATTACCTTATTAGATTTGCGTTTGAGATTACCACCACTCTCTCGTACTGGTTTATGGAATGACTCTTTGACTGGTTTCTTCTCATTCACAACACCATTAAAAATATTCGCACCAGTACGAATGACTTTCTTACCGACAGCCTTAGGCCCTCGCTTAATCATGGGTAAAGCACGTCGATATAAATCTTTCAGATAAGTACCGATCCCTATATCTTATTGATAGCGCTTACGACCAACTGTGACGTAATTATTGCAATCGTCATCACAGCCATTACCGATTTCATCGGTAAAAAAATACTCATACTCAGACATTTTAAATAATGCGTTTAAAGTGAAGCGTCACCATCAACGTACCGCATTGGAACGAAGAAGACAGTATGGGTACGTACATTGGTCGGGAAAAGTTCTGAATCTCGGTTCGACCATAAGTGCAGTCGTACAAATGTAGAGTAACTGCTCGTAGCAAACGTGTATGAATATCACCAATTATGTAAGGTTGGCAAATATTGCTATACACCATCAGCAGGGTCGGTAAACCATTAACGAGATTTGCAGGTCGATCGCCGATAATACGGTTTTGTTTCTTACCATCGCAAGAGCGTATTTTCTTATATTTAAATTTCAATATTTCAGAGAATTTTTCCGATAATGTGAATATATGAATATAGTTTCTACAATTGCCGGTGCAAGGTACACGTCACTTGTACGTATCCGCCAGATTGAATTTCAAACAATAGATGGTTTTTCACATTGCTGAGACTGTTTATTTATGCCAAGAGGCTCTTAATATCGCGATGTTTCTTTATCATTTTCAAAACGCAAATCGTTATCGAAGAGTTGCTTTCGTTCAAATGTCTCGACACGAATGACTCCCTCCCTCTCTTTCACGGATATACGTTGAAAAGTGAGAGGTATTTGAATCTTGGTAAGACCCACACACCACTCACGGTGTACGAAAAACTCTTGAGGTAACTGCGTAGTAAAGTGAATCGCGACATTCTCCGGGAACACATATTTGCTACTTGAGTTTCATAAATTAACGTAAAAGTCATCCCTCATTGTAGATTTACCAAGATTTTAGCGAATACTCAAGAGTTGAATTTTTCAGGATACCCTTTCTAGCTTACAAAATACATTTTTCTCTTTCCACTATCTTTGCTCTGCAATACCTTATCGAACACAAAAATATCGCCAGTCAAATCTTTGCGTACCCTACTAAGCTGTTCTTCGTAGAAAAAACCGTCAGTTTTATCACCAGCGAGATCTTCCAGAATGTAGACCGGTGGCTGCCGTAAAGAGTTAATACGAACAATTTTAAATAATTCCAGTGTCCAACCTCCCTTGTACACAATTATAATGTGCATGATTCTTATGTGCATGACCAGAACTCTATAATTTTTACTTAAGATATATCATCATTTTTTATTTAATTTTTTTATATTGCAAGTAAATTAGTCAAAAAATATAGATACATATAAATATACTCCGTCGTTTATGTGGAGGGGAGGTGGAGGGGATGTGAAAGCGATCTAAAGGTTAATGTGGAAGTAATGCATTAAAAGTTGAGAAAATGTGGAGCGGGGTAGAGGGGCGTGGAGAAGAATATGGAGGGGATGTGTAGGGGGTGTGGAGGGGATGTGGAGGGGGTGGAGGGCAAATAAGTAAAAAAATATTTAGATCAATATAACGTCAAACAACTCTAAAAACACAGAATTTACGTTCAATCATTACTCGATGTAAAGTTAAACAAGAAAAAGGATTTTGCATTAATATGGTATATAAAATAGATTGCAAGGTTTGCAATGGTTCATATGTTGGTAAAACCAAACGCCGGCTGAAAGTACGTGTTAGTGAACATGAAGCAAATACAAGCAATGAGGAGAAATCATATGCTATTAATGACCACATTAAGAACGGTCACTCCTTTAATTTTGATAATTTAAAAATTCTGGATAAAGAAATCAATTGGAACAAGAGATTGACATCTGAAAGTATTAACATAAAATTACAGGATAATGCGATTAATATTAAAGACGATACACAAAACTTAAATTATCATTACTTTCCGTTTATTAACAACACAAAAAACCGACAGAACAAGAAAAACCGCTTCCAATTCATTTGCACTTAGCTTCCTCAAACTAAATTAATTGTTTTAATATAAATTTTTTTATTCTAATAAATTAATATTAAATTGTTATATGTTGTTGCTTCCTCATAGAAGAAGCTTTGTGACAGTAAAAAAAAAGTTTTGCTAAAAACATGTTAAAAACATGTTTTAAGATAATGAGAATCAAAATACACTATTTTTAGAAAATGTTTGTGTGTGTATTTGTGTATGTATGTATGCATCCATATCTCGAGTAATTCACGGTAACATTTAAGGCCAGGTTACTCCAAAAAACGTGATTTTTTTCAATAAATTTTATTCATAGTACAAAACATGTTGAGTAATCAATTTTTTTTACATATAAAAGCACATATATTAAATTACTTGAATTTTTTCGAATTTTTTCATTTTTTCAATAGTCCGCCATTTTGTTTTTTTTTCATTGAAAATGTTTCATTCTGCTTGAGGCCATAGCCAATTCGATACAGAACATGAAACCGTTTTGTTTTTTGCTTTCAGATAATTCGTTTCCAAGAAATGATGTCATTCATCTACTAATCAGACGAGTTTCAGCAGCCATTTTCATAACCGCCATTTTGAACAAAAAAAAATAATTTTTCAAGTAATTTAATATATGTGCTTTCATATGTAAAAAAAATTGATTACTCAACATGTTTTGTACTATGAATAAAATTTATTGAAAAAAATCACGTTTTTTGGAGTAACCTGGCCTTAATGCTTCAGGGCTCATTTTCTTTGTTTTTTTAAACGAAGGGGGCACAATAACAATTTTTATAGTTTTTCGGATTTTTTTTTATTTTTAGAGCTTTTTTGATTTTTGGCTTATAGTTTTTCGGTTTTTTTTTGTACATTAGAAATAATATTATCGATCCAGTGACAATCCACTTAAAAGAGCATAAAATTACCTAACTAATACAATCCGAAATTTCGGATAAGGTGTTTCCTTTCTTTTGTTATATACGGATAGATCATTTTTTGTTCGAATGGTGATTTCTCTGCATGTAATATATGATGGAAAGTTTTTGAAAATAATTCAGGTAATTAGGACAATGGACTAGATTAATCTGTAAATTTTTTTAGACATTTTATTTTGGTCATGAGAACTTTTATTTTTCGAGATATTCAAGGTTATATTCATTTTTTTTAATTTTCTGGTTGCTTATTTATTGGATATTAAACATTAATTTTTTACCAATGAGCGCTTATTTTTTCAAGATTCATCGAATCATTTTGGTTTTATAACGTTTTTTCTTTTATTATGATATTTTCTTTTTCAAATATTTCTTGATCATCGATTTCTTGCGTATTACGCAGTAATTTTTTACCATATAAAGCTCATTCTGTACGTTTTCTGATGATAATTTTAAATCAAGAAAAAGTTTTAAGATTTATCGATTCGTTTTTGTTTTACAACTTTTTTCATTTTTATGATATTATTTTTTCTTTCAAGAAATTTTTGGTAGCTTTTGTTAGTATTATGCGGTAATTTTTGGCCATTCAAAGCTCTATTTTCACTTTTTGATGAATATTTGAAATAAAAACAAATTTAAGATTGAACAATTCGCTTTTTTTATACCGTTTTTCATTTTTGTGATATTTTTGTAATAAATGAATCCGTTGTTCATAAACTCGAACAAAATTGCGAAAAGATTTTATTGTTATAAGTAGTATGCATTTACTATATTCATAAATAAAATTTAATCAACAATTATAGTGTTGCAAAATTTATTATTGTCAATTAGAAAAAAATGTAACTTGGTATGCAAAACTTTCTAAGTTATTTTTTAAATGCTACACTTCGGCATAGAATTACTCATAGTTGAAAAATTTTCTTGAATTTTTTAAAATAAATTTTGTCTAAAAAATTGCGTAAAGAATTCTTTTTAATACTTTTGTTTTTATCACAAAAATATGCATTTACTCCAATAAGTTGTAAAAAGAATTTTTGTATAGAATAATTTTAAAATAAAGAAGACTATAGAGCATTTTTTAGTTAATCAATATATTGTTGATGTTCCAATACAAGTAAAAATGGCGTCGAGAGGGAAAGAGCCTCCTGAAAAGAACTGTGGAAAATTTCTCAAATGTCACCCAAAGAGTGAAGTGACAACTGTTATCTGTATCGTATGTGATAATACATACCATTTAAGTTGTGCAAAACATAAAAGTTTCAATTTTATAAGTGAAAGACTAATAATATGTCCAGAACATAAAAATCTCATAACCTCAAAATTGAACGTAGAGGTCTTGAGTGAATCGACAAAAGCAATGATTGCTCAAATAAAAATGAGACAATCAGAAGAAATAAGAAAGGAAATACTTGAGGATTTAGCGAGTAAATCACAAGAAATGTTGAACACAACGATGACCGATTGTACAGCTATTTATGAAATATTGCAAAAAGAAAATGAATTGCTAAAACAACTCAACAACGAACTAGTTGAAAAAAATTATTTATTGAAAGAGTTATTAGACAAACAAAAAAGCTATCAAACAAGCAATAAATCTTTTGCTGAAGTAGCTAGTGTTATAAGACCTGTAAAGAAACGAGTTCCAAAAATTATAGTCAAAGCATTAGATAATACACAGCAAGCAGATGTCAAAAAGAGAGTGCAAAATGTCTTATAAAGGAAAAAAGTATTCAAACGAAAGAATTATACATTAAAAATAAAGATGAGATTGTTGTCAAATATGTTAATAGTGATAGTGTTGAAATCGCTGAAAAGTTATTAAAGAACAAGTTAGAGGAAGTTTGTGAAATTAACCGGGAACAATTAAATAGTCCGAAAATTAAAATAGTGAGAATTGAAAACTATATGAATATGGATGAAAATGGCATTGAAGAAGATATAAATATAAGGAATTTTGCAAATTTTAATAGTAAAGCTCAAGTACTGCACATGTATATAAACAAGAAGACAAATCTTAGCAGTGTCTTAATGGAAGTGACAGCTGATATGTATAAACACATAAGAGATAACAACAACAGAATTTTTATTGGATGTCAAAGCTATAGAGTCTTTGACCTGATAAATATTAAACCTCGCTTTAACTGTGGTAGATTGGGACACAATGGTTCAAACTGCGATAATACAACAACATGTCTAAAGTGTGCAAAAAATGTGCAAACTGTAATTTTAGCAATAATAAATTTAAAACAAAATTTAATACATGTCATGATGCAGCAGATTTTAATTTATGTGATATTCTAAAAAATAAGAGAAAAAATTTATTGAAACAACTGATTACCCAGTGAAACCTACTTTATCGACAGTAAAATCAATACCTATGCATTACCAAGAGAAGATAAGTAATCGGCAAAAAGAAAACAAGATGCAAAGTGAAATGATTTTAAATCAACAAAACAAACAGCAACAAGAACAACAACAACAGCAGCAACAGCAGGGACAAAATCAACAGCAGCAACAGCAGCAGCAACAACAGCATCAACAGCAGCAGCAACAACAGCATCAACAGCATCAACAAAAACAGCAAATATTAACAAAGACAAAGGATATATACCTGGTTTTGTTGGTATCACTAGACCATCTATAGGAAATTGCAATGGATCATGTATTGATAACATATATATCAAAACTGATAGCCTAAGTACAGATACATATAAATTGAGACATTCTTTGACAGACCATTACCCTATTTTTGTTTCTATAAATAAGATTAAAACTAAAGACTCCGGACCTACTGTAATATTAGACTATAAAAAATTGAGAAACATTGCAGAAACAAGAGACTGGAATTCAATTATGTCAATTCATGATCCAAACATAGCTACTAACCAATTGATAAGCGCAATCAAAAAATGTATGGAACAAGCAAAAACACGGAAAAGAAAAGGCGTAAATAAATGTAGGCAAATTTGGATTACTGATGCTATTAGTAAATCATGCGAAACAAAAGAATTCTTATATAATTTATGGAAAATGGATGTTAAAAATGAACAACTTAGACAACAGTACATAAATTATGCAAAAATTTTAGATGCTAAAATAAAATATGATAAAAATTTAATAGAAAATAATACAAACAACCCTAAAAAACTATGGGAAATTATCAACACGAAAATAGAAAAAAAAACGAAATCGAATGAAACTATAAATTATATTAAATTTGATAATGTCAAAATTACAGATAGTGTAGATATAGCTAATAATATGAATAAGTATTTTTGTGAAATAGGTAAAAAATTGAGTGATAAGATAGATAAACCTTCGACATCTATGATAAAAATGCCAGATATGAATGCTAATTCTATTTTTTAACTTCGACAAATGCGTATGAAATCATGAGCATTATAAATAATTTGAAATTAAAAAATGGAGGTGTAGACAAAATCAATGCTCAAACTCTGAAGGTTATCTGTAATTATATTGCGGAACCGCTAGAGTATATATTTAATTTATGTATTGAAAAAGCCATCTGGCCTGACGCATTAAAAAATGCTGAAATTGTGCCGATTTACAAATCTGATGACAAACACAATGTTTCTAATTACAGACCAATCTCTTTAGTATCTAACATAGCTAAAATTTTTGAGAGAGTATTATATAATAGAATTTTTGATTTTGTTAAAAAAAATAATATAATATCTGATCACCAATTTGGTTTCATGAAAAATATAGGTACAAAAGATGCCCTAAATTATATTACCTATGTACTATACAATAATTTAGATCGCAGTAAACCAACAATAATAACTTTCTTGGACTTGGCTAAAGCATTTGATACTGTCGATCATAAAATATTACTGGATAAACTTTACTGTATAGGGATTAGAGGGCAGGCACTGGATCTACTTTTAAGTTATCTTAATGATAGACATCAAAAAGTTAAAATTAATGATAGTGAGAGTAATTATTTAAAAATATACACAGGTGTACCACGAGGTACCATTTTAGGTCCACTACTTTTTATTTGATATATTAATGATCTCTTGAAAGTAATCCATCCTGATGAAATTTTGTCTTATGCAGATGATACTGCAATTATATCTACTGGGGATAGATAGATAGATAGATATACTTTTTATTCATCAAAAGACCTAATCTTACAATTTCATGTACATGTAGTTATAATTATAATTAAAAATATTCGTCGATTTAATATAATTGTTATTTTAACTTTCACTTATTGCATATTTCTTATTAAAATAATAATTCACTTTATCAGTTCGTCAGTTTATAAAATTTAAATGTAATGAACTAGTCACAGACAGATATCACAGAAAACGCTTCGTCAAAAAATAATACATAGAATAAAAAATAAATACAATAGAGATAACATATAAATATAAAAGAATACATACACATACTTTGCTAAATTTTTGCGTATACTATCACGTCTAAATTTAAAACACACTCATTCATAACACTTTCACAATCACGCTAATAAATACATTCACACCTAACTAACACTAAACATATTTAATAAATAAATAAATAAATTAATAAATAAATACGTCGAATAAATAAATAAACCAGATAAATAATTAAATTAAATAAATAAATAAATAAATTTAAATAAATAAATAAATAAATTTAAATAAATAAATAAATAAATTTAAATAAATAAATAAATAAATTTAAATAAATAAATAAATAAATTTAAATAAATAAATAAATAAATTTAAATAAATAAATAAATTTAAATAAATAAATAAATTAAATAAATAAATAAATAAATTTAAATAAATAAATAAATTAAATAAATAAATAAATTAAATAAATAAATAAATAAATTTAAAGAAATAAATAAATTAAATAAATAAATAATTCAAAATAAATAAAAAGCTTAAATAAATGTTCGACTCACCTCTGTACATACTCTTCACCATGTAATTGCTTAAGGTGCCTGCTAAACGCCGTTTTAAATTTACAAAAAGATGGCAGGCACCTCACACTGCTCGGGAGCGAATTCCAGAAGTGCGCACCTTGAACTCTGAATGAGAAAAGGCCCTTATCGGTGCGCGACCCCGGAACCGAGAGCTCTTTCATACCACCCCTACTTGAAGTCCTGGCCTGGTTTTTTTCAAAGAGGGCAGTAAGATACGGTGGCTGCCGCATGACAACCGCTTTGTAAAGCAGCAGCCCCATAAAATACTCCCTCCTCACCTTCAGATCCAACCAGTCCAGTTTTTTCCTGTAGACGGTGATATGCTCATCCCGCCTAACACCACATATGTATCTCACACATGCATTCTGTAGACGTTGTAGTTGTATCTGGAGCTCCCCTGACACATCAAGAAGAACCACTGAGCAATAGTCTAAGTGAGGTAGTACCAGTGCACATGCCAGCTGCTTCCTCAGTATCTCTGTGGTGCTTGAACGGAAAAGTTTTAAGCTATACAGAGCTCTATTTACTTTTCGACTGACCGCATTCAGTTGCGGCTTCCATGTCAACCCTCCGTCCATCACCACGCCGAGGTTGGTGACTGTATCGACAAAGGGAACGTGTACGCCGGTCTGTATCTCAATGCCTTGCAAGTCAAGGTTCTGAACCTGTTTGATGTTGTGATCAGATCCAAAAATGATCGCCTTTGTCTTGCCGACATTGAGGCGCAGGCCAGCTGACGTTGCCCAGTTCGACACTGCTTGTGCTACAGCCGACATGCGACCGATACCATCACGAAGACCCTTCAGGGTCACTTGTGTGTAGGTTTGCAAGTCGTCAGCGTAAAGTATGTGTTCGACACCATCTAAGTCGAGTGCGTCTTGTAAGTCGTTTATGTACAGGCTGAAAAGCAGGGGTCCCAGGACTGAGCCCTGTGGAACGCCAAGATTGGTGGTTAGCCAACCTGAATCCCCGTTTGTGATTGTGACGACTTTCTGTCGTCTCCCCATAATATATGACTTAAGCCACAGGAGAACACTCCTCGAGAATCCCATGCGCATCAGCTTACGCAGCAGTTTAGTGTGTGCGATGGTGTCGAATGCTTTGCTAAAATCAAACATTAACAAAATAGTCAATAGTTTTTTGTTGTTGTTAATGCCTGATCTCATGTCCTCCGTCAGTTTCAGTAGTGCTGTCTGTGTACTGTGATTCTGTCGAAAACCAGTCTGCATCGGGTCCAAAGTATTATTTTCTCGTAAGAAGTCAGTTATTTGGTCGTGTACGATTTTTTCAAGGACCTTAGAAAGGAAACTCAGTAGGGCAATTGATAGGAAATCTGACACCGTAGATGGGACAGGCTTCTTCTTCAAAGGCACCAACTAAGCTCCCTTCCAAGTTCCCGGAAAAATGCCACTGGACAGAGAGGAGTTAAAGATCTTAACAATATGATCTCCCACAAACGGAAGAGCCTTAGCCACTATACTTTGGGGAATGCCGTCTTCCCCTCTGGCTTGTGATGAGAAGTGGGCAACAGCCAGAACCACGTCCGAGAAGCTGACTTCTCGGAAAACAAAACCGTCATCACTGGCAGTGGTCAGGACGTTGTCAAGTTCTTCATCACCCTCATTTTGGGAGATCGACACCCCTGCAAAGTGGGCATTGAGCTCTTCTGGTGAGAAACCATGAAGCTCCTCTCTTGTCTTTGGCAGAAGGCCCAGAGCCTTGAGCTCTTTCCAGATATCTTTCTTATTATCAATCGCTTCAGAAATTTTATTTTGTAAAAATCTTTCCCTTGTTTCCTTCGTTCGTAATTCAGCTTCAGCTGCAAGGTCCTGATACTCCCGCCATAATCTGTCGTCATTGGTCCGCGCATAGCGTCTTCGTACGGAGTCACGTTTTTTGTAAAAATGTATTAGTTCAGCATCAACCCATGGTGGATTTGTTTTCTTTTTCGGCATGAATTCTTTTAACGGTGCAATTTTATCTATCACAGCCATGAGGTTGACACTGAGGCACTCTAATTGACTGTCAACACCCGCCGCGGGACCATCGATCCGCGACCAATCACAGTCAGCTAGGTGAGACAGGAGGTCGTCTTGCTGGATCGATTTAAAATCCCTGTAGCTGAAAGATTCAACCACAGGGGATGCAGCAGTTTCGACCCCAATCTCGACCTCTATGATGTTATGATGACTGGGAAAAGGCGCCGGCCGATTGTCCCTGCTCAGTACAACGTCATTATTATCTGTCAAGATCACATCAATCCACGTGTGAGAATCCGTGAGATGATAAGTCGCACCATGATCAATTATTTGAAGGTTATGGTGCGACTCAGGGGATACGTGGGACGAAGCTCAGGAATCTATGAACAACAATTTGATACTAGTAGATAATTGGTTAGTTGTAAATAAACTATCATTAAACGTTAATAAGACTGTATGTATAACTTTTGGTAACTATTGTGATAGTGTTCCAAAGCAAATAGATATAAAAATTAGAACCAAAAACGTAAATAGAGTAGAAAGTTGCAAGTACTTAGGGATCAGTTTTGATTATAACTTAAAATGGGATAAGCACATTTAATACATTATAAAGAGAACTAAATATTTAGTATATATATTCTATAAAATATATGTCAACCGAAACATTAAGAATGATTTATTATGCTTTTTTTCATAGTTTAATTAATTATGGAATAATTGCTTGGGGTGGTGCCTAAAAGAACAATCTTGATTTATTGCAAAATCTGTAGAGATGTCAATTTCTTAAGTCTAATAGTATTACTAGGAAAAAAAACTTAACGATTCCCAGCAATAAGAAAAAGGTCAGCAATAAAAATAGTTACACAAAAGCTATACAAGTTTTCAATAAACTACCAAATGATCTAAAAACATTAGAATTAGATAAAAAGTCACAAAAATATAAACTGAAAATGTGGATAAAAGATAACTGTAATATATGAGGTGCAATTATATTAAATATATCTATGTACAAACAATATTTTTATAATGTTAATAGTTTCTAAATTTTATAATGTTTCTAGTCTACCATGAGATGTATACGATACTAGTTTAGTTTAGTTTTTAATTTAGTTTTAAGTAAGTTAGTGATGCTTTAAGTTTTTTTTTTGTATCACTTTTCTTAATTTTATGTACCGGACCTGTGCACAGGTAACTTAGTTTACCTCTGTAGGGATTTACATCACACTGTAATTTTATGTATGTGAATCTTTCTGGTTTAAATAAATAAATAAATAAATAAATACAATTTATTAGGAATAAAATTTAATATACTTAAAATGTTGGTTCACAGTTAAAATAAGTTTGAATAAACTATTCTAAATAATTAACTCGAATAATTAATGAACATTTTTAAGATTTTTTTAGTTAAATATTATCTTATCCTAAATTTATTTGTGAAAATGGTATGTATTATATATATTAAATAATATTTTAAACAACAATACTTTTTCATAATTTATGCTATATTTTTGGATAAGTTTGTTTCTAATAAATTTTTGCATATGTATATATGTCGACATATTAAAAAGCAATAGATTTGTCATTTTTATTTTTCACCCTAGTTTTAAATAGAATAATTAATTTCATATTGGAACATTTTTTAAAGTTTGAGGAAGCTAAGTGCCAACGAATTGGCAGCGGTTTTTAATATATGAAATATAGAGGTGAAAAAACATGATTAAAAATGAAATAAATAATTATAAATTTCCATAAATCATATACTCTAATATACAGAATAATGGCTACAGTGAGTGCATGCCTGATGAATGTGACCAAAAAATACTTAATATTTATTTATACGACCTTTTTTATATGTTAATATAAAAATATTTATATTACAATCGATAAACATCCTATTTAGTTGAACTCGATAAATTTTTCTATGTAAATTTAAAATTTTGTATTTTGCACGCTACCAAATTTATGATTTAAAAAATTTTCAGGAGCCACGACAACTAGAGTAGCATAAATTAATTTACAATTAAACTTCGGCAAAGAAAATAAACTCTTCAACGAACAATAATTCTTGATGGTGATTTACTTAATCTACATCAGATTTTTGTCGTTATTGACGATGTAAGATATTTAGTGAATTCCTGCATTGATGCTGTTGATTTGGCTTTGAAGACGTTTTTTGCTTTGGATTGGAAATATCCCGATTATGCAGAACTTTTTTGGCCTTTTATTCACAGGATTCGATATTCATTTGTCTACTGATAAGCCAACAGGCGATATCAAGGTCTTACAAGGACATATTATAAAAATTCAGAATAAACAATTAACTATTACTTCCTCATAGAGGAAGTTTTGCGATGGTTAAAAAAATAGTTTTGCTAAAAACATGTTAGAAAAATGTTTTGAGACATTAGGAGTCAAAATACTTTATTTTTAGAAAAAGTGTGTGTGTGTGTGTGTGTGTGCGTGTGTGTGTGTGAAGATTATTCTGGACAATGAATGATGTTGTTTTTTTAAAGGAAGGGGAATCTTAAAAAATTTGTATTCTTTTTCAATATTTTTTGTTTTTTTTAGCGGTTTTTCGATTTTTGAGTTTAAGTATTTTGGGTTTTTTGGTATGTTTGAAATAATATCATCAATTGTTTGTTGTTGCATTTGAAAGAGCATAAAATTATGTATCATTTCCGACACGAAATTTTAAATAAGCTATTTTCTTTTTCTGTTATACACGAGAACGTCGTATTTTGTTTAAAAGGTGATATCTAGGAAATATACGAGTAACATGAAAATTTTTTTAAAAAATTGGAGGTGATTTGGAATATGGATAAGGATATTTTGTGAAATTTTCAAGCCTTTATATTTTTCTGTTTTCGAGAAAGAAATCATTTTGTAGAAAAAATCGTTTCTTTTTTGCGAACGATAACTTAAGTAAAAAGTAATTATTCCTTCTGAAAATCTCCAGAAAGGTCGCTTTTTACTATCTCTTGAGATTGTTAGAAACCCAGATTATCACGACCTTTACATTCCAAGTTATTTGAGGTTATGTTTTAAAACTTTTTTTATTGTTTATATCTTGAGAATGGCACGGTGAATTTTTGCAACCCTCGGCTCATTTTTTTCGTGTTTTAATTAAGATTCTGAATTAAAAAGAAATTTTGAGATTCGTCGATCCGTTTTTATTTTACAATGAATTCTTAATTTTATGATATTTTACGATATTCTGAAATCGATAAGATAAATTATTTCTGTATTTCAGAAATAATATGTTTGTTTAATTATTTCTTTCTTTGTGTTTAATGGCCATGTGTCCCCTCTTTTTTGGAAGTCTGATATGTCTCAATGCATATGTGATTTTGTATTTTACATTTGTATTTTATATACTTATTTGTTGTGTTGTGCGATGTCGATAGAGCAAAATCCATCACCTTCTTACTAGCGTCTCAGACACTGTTGAGGAGGCTATATGGGCGCATACATCCTGTTTCAAAGTACAATGCGTAGTTAGAGATCTTTTCCAGACGAAAACACAAAAAAAAAATTCTCGAGAATTTTCAGCAGGAATCGAACCCTTGACTGTTTGAGCGTTTTGTATCAGGAGGCAAACGTCTTACCAACTGAGCGACGGGGCGCTCTATGATCGCCTCATTTTGCATTTGAAAGAGTATAAAATTACTTATAAACGGTGATATTTGTTTTTTTATAACTTTTCCATTGATATTTTGAAATATTTGTTGAAAAGGTATTTGTAGATTAATGAAATAATGCATATCAGTATTTTTTATGATATAAATGATACGTATGAACGATCTAATTATGCGATGTTAGATGTTGTTGAATTCAAATTCGAGGTGAAATTTATAAAATTAAAATTATTAAGTTAAAAAAATAATGGTACCGAAAACTGCTTAAAACAGATTTAATTTATATGTAGATGTAAATTAAAAATATACGTATATAATAATAAAAATAAGATTATGGCTACAGCTAGTTGAATTAACTGTTGTGAATTAAAACATCAATGATAAATTAGTACACAGTTTTTGAGCTCTTAATTAAAAAGATATAGCAATTTAAAATTATTTTATTAGAAAAAAAGAAAGTGCCAATGAATTGGCTGTGGTTTTATTTTTTCGTGGCGACTAATAATAATTTTATTGGTTTTTTAACATGCATTCATGTTTTGCGTGTGATAGCACGTTTAAAGGGAACGACACCTTGTTACTGCATATTACAATGTCGCATAAACATTTAGAATATTTTAGTTGTACGGGTGGTTGCAGTCGATGTAATTCAAATTTTGCACTTTTTCAAAAGCATAGACGTATGAAATATACTGACAAAAAATGTGAAAAGATGATACTTCCGATTATATCTCTATATCTCGTGATTCGTATGCTACGTCATCAAAAAATCGCAGAGGGTAATAATGATTCTCGACTTACGTATAGTACTGCAAAATTATCTATTAATATTGACGATGAAGATAGCGACGACGCTAGTAAATTCGACGAAGAAGATTGTTAGATACAAAAAGTTACTCCAGAAAACTTGGAATTCAGCGATTTAGATACATTAATGTTAAACTACATTTCAAAACTATATTCTTATACAGATATCTCTATAACAAGAATTCACGAAATTCTGCAAGAAACATCGCATCTATTTGGAAAAGTTTCAGATTTATTGCCAAGCAAAATATACAAAGCTAATGTAAACTTGAATCAACAGAAAGATACTTTACTCGTAACAAAAATCATTGATGACACTTTGGAACCATTCAAAACAGTAAAGTCTGATTATTGTTAAATAAAGCAATTCGAAAAGTTAGGAACCTTAATAATGCCTCAAAGTTATCTGCTAGGAGAGTGAAAAGAATTTACGCAAAAAAGAAAATGGAAAACTAGTTATAAAATTTCCACCAACAGTTGGACAATTTATTCCTGACAGATATGTTTAAAAATATTTTTGAAACGCCAAATTTACTCCATGAAACTTTAGGATATATGGACTTTTTACGATTTGAAACAGATATCATAATGAATATTATCTAAGGATCGTTGTGGAAGGAGAAAACAGCTTCTTACAAAGATAAAATAGTCCTGCCTTTAATATTGTTTTCGGACTACTATGAAAACAATAACCCCATAGGGGGTCATCAAGGCATTACGAAAACCGGAGCTGTTTACTTATCGGTACCCTGTTTGCCACCGAAATATCAAGCAAAAATTGATAGCATCATATTATTTGGTTTGTTCAATATCATGAACAGAGCATCTTTCACCAATCAAGCCATCTTTATGAAATTTATTGAAGAGTTAAATTACCTTCAAGAAGAGGACATTGAAGTAGAAACTGATAACGGTAGACAACAGATTTATTTCGTTCTTGCATTGATAGTTGAAGATAACCTTAGCCTTCATCGTATGGTGGGATTTTGTGAAAGTTTTAATGCAAACCATTTTTGTCGTTTTTGCCTCATACACAAACAAGATATCGATAAAATATTAAAAGGGTGTTGCTGTGATCTACGCAATGTAGGTAATTACAATACGCATTTAGAAATTAATTGCCCAAATTTAAGTAGAATAACTAAAGTTTGTGTATTTCATCAAGTAAATGGTTTTCATACAACTAGAAATTTGGCTGTCAATGTCATGCATGATCTCCTACAGGGAATATGTCGATATGATCTGGCATTGATATTAAATCATTATATTTATGACAAAAAATTATTTATCTTAAAGGATTTAAATACTGGTATTGTCAGTTTTAATTATGGAAATGATAACAAGCCTACTGTGATTTCATCGATTCATTAAAAAAAATGTACTATAATGTCATCAGCTGAAATGCTTAGCATAATTCGTCACATTCACTTGATAATTGGAGAATACGTGCCTTATTTCGATGAATTATATCGATTGATCGATTTTAAGTTTCGATGATTTCGTGAATTGTATTGTTACTCATGGTAATACAATGGTAATACAAATCATGGTTTATTTTTTATGACTAAAAGATGGATTTAAATGTGTATATTCATATACTAGACATTAATCGATTAGAAAATAGTTTGTAAATTAAAATCGTACTTGACAACTATATCATTTAATCATAAGCAAATTCAATTATAAGCATTTAATCATAATACTGCCAAAACTTTGGGAGGTGTTTGGTTGCTAAAATTTGAAGGTATGTAATATATATATATATATATATATATATATATATATATATATATATATATATATATATATATATATATATATATGTATATATTACATACCTTCTAACATATTAATGCAAACTGAAGATGTACTTAGTTCGAAGAGTCACAACTGTATGTTTTGCGCGATCAGCCGATATATATATATATATATATATATATATATATATATATATATATATATATATATATATATATATATATATATATATATATATATATATATATATATATATATATGTATATATTACATACCTTCTAACATATTAATGCAAACTGAAGATGTACTTAGTTCGAAGAGTCACAACTGTATGTTTTGCGCGATCAGCCGATATATATATATATATATATATATATATATATGTATATATATATATATATATATATATATATATATATATATATATATATATATATATATATATATATATATATATATATATATATCGGCTGATCGCGCAAAACATACAGTTGTGACTCTTCGAACTAAGTACATCTTCAGTTTGCATTAATCCTCCTCCTCGCCATCCTCCATCCTTGCTTAATGCGGTAGAGGATGATAACATTACCATTGTTTTGTCTAATCCATCACATGTAAAAAGCGTCGTTGGATATCTGTAAGTTTGTACAATTTTGTATAACATCTACAAATTTGTACATTTCTTTTATTTATTTTTTTAAAATAAATTTTAGTTTCTGATGAGGGGGGCAACGACCACCGAAACGTCAAAGAAAAAAACGTTTATTTTTTTTTCTTTAAACCTGCCTCGGGAAGATCGACACAGTCTTTCCATATATACCGAGGAACAAAGCCAAGAAGAAAATTATTTTCTTCTCATCATTATAACATAATATGATTAGCAATCATCTGCTTTACTCTCTAAATTTTTTTGAGTGAAATTTTCGCTCTAAATATAGAGTGAACGAGGTTTTTACTCCAAAAGAGTGAATTTTCACTCTAAAAGAGTGAATTTGGTCACTCCAGTTTAATAAGTGGATTTTACCACTCTAAATTAGAGAGTGACTAAGAATTCACTCTAACTTTCACACTAGGTTGGAGTGAAATTTATATTATAAAACCTATAAATTAATCAAAGTTTCCAATTGCGACTTTTTACGTGAAAAAAATTATTTTCACCAGGAATCTTGAATTAAATTTTCAAGAAATTTTATTATTTATTGTACAAAAAAATGGGTTAAAAAATATTGTGCACAACTTCTGGTTAATTAATTTTACTCGAGGTAAAAAAGTAGCTTTTATTTCAAATCTCTTAAAAATTTAACCAGATATAGTTTTTACAAATTCAAGGGAATATTGAACCATTTAAAAAAATAGAATTTATTACAGGAATCCGTATTAGACTTTTTTTTAATTTAAACAGTTATTCGAGATTATACTGCCTAAAATACGATTCTTATTTATTTTTCCTTCATATTCGAAGTATACAACAAATTTATTTTCAATACAACTAATGTATTTATTTACGAAATATATTACAAAATTATTACATGAAATCCATTTTAAATATAACAAAATTAGTTTCAATTTAAATTAAATCTTATTAATCTGTTCAAATCTTATTAATTTATAAATGAAGCGATGAAAATTCTACAACAGCTTCTTTTAACTTTGTTGCATATCTAACGTCTTAAATTGAATTCACTTTATATTTGTTCCAATACTTAAGAAATACTCCATGAATTGATTCCTCAGTACGTTCTGACCATAGCCTAATCCACAACATGAATTTTCAAAGTTTAAGATATCTCTGTTCCTATGATCGCGTTGTATAAATCATTCATATTTTTTTTCTAAGTCTAAATCTACACGTTTAGTAGAAGAGAATGAGTTGACAACTTTATCCATAGTTTTAAAAAGATAAACGGGATAACTTTGAAAATTACAACATTTTCATATATTTCTTTGTTAAGCAGTTTATCACTTTCTCTTAAGAGCTTTCTACAAGCATTACATTCAAAAATATCTCCATGATAATTTTTTGAGACAAGATTTAGTTTTTTTTGGCCACAGTAATGCTTGTTCTCTACCAATAAGAGCTCAGGTATCATATATTTCCGAATTACATACATTTCATCATTTTCGTTAAAAAGTGGAGGGTTTGTTGTATTGTTACATTGTTTAGCAAACTTTTCATTATTACCTAACAAACAGTACCTTTCATAATCTTTTCGTAAGTCTCCCTAGGTTTTTAACTTATCTTTACTATTAATATCTACATATTCAGTGTCAACATAGAGATTATTATTACTAACTTCTAAATTTTGAAATCTCTCAATGACGCGAAACAGGGAAACATGACTCAATGATGCGAGACAGGGAAACATCGATGCTGCAGTTTGTTGACCGTTGACAATAAGTATTAATTTAAAATCAGACATAAACTTGAACGGTAATCATAGTTAATTTAAATAAAAGCTCAATATTGTCTTTTATGTTAGGCATATACACAACAGTAGCAATCTGTCAAGACTAGTTAATTTGCTCTTTTTACCAGTAGTTCCACCCTCAGAATAGAGGTTTTTGGTTTTCATCTGGTTTTGAGTCTGTTTCTGAGTCACTGTCCTCAATGCTTAGGTCTGATTCGGGGGAATAATTTTCTGGTAGTACGGTCATACTTATTTAAAAAATTCTTCGTCCGCCGTCAGCCATCATTTTGACATTATAGTTGCCAACCAAATTTCGATTTTTTAAAATAGATTCTAATAATTCTGTAGCATCAGCCCAAACAATAGGTCTTTTTTCTTCTCATAACCCTGGTAGAAATCTTATCGTGGCGCCCACATTCGCTATAATGGCCTTTATAGGCAAACTAGATAGTACTAGACTGTACAAAACTCGATAAATCCACACAGATCTACATAGTTTTCTCAATAATAATATGTACGTATAAAATCTGTGAGGTTATATATTATTTATTGAACAGAACTTTTATTGTAAAAATTAATGTTAAAGAAAGTTTAACATGCAAGTTTTTAATTATAATAATAAGATCTACAGTTCTATTCATACTATTTACATATAAAAGTAGTCAGAAAGCATATGTAACCTAAAAAATGAAATTTTAGAAATAATTTTCCTTGCATATGAAAAACAGTGATTACAAAATAACGTTATTGATTGATGTAGTTGCTTCTTGAAAAGTAATATATAAATAATAATATCATATGTACAAATATGTACTTTATGAGATGCTTTATTTAAATACTAGAATTTTAATTTCAGAATTGCAAATAATTTTGTATCCGTATGTGAGTTTTTATAATACATAAACTGCTCGTCCGTGACAACATTTTCAAAGACAAACACATTAGTCGAACACATGTAGACGATAATTTTCTTTATAAGTAACAAATTACTATGTTTTAACTGGCCATAGATGTCAAATGAAAGTGTTTGATTATAAATTAATCACAGTAGGAAATACAAAAATAGAACATATATATAATAACTCAAATACATTATTTCTTTTTAAAAATAGAAAATTAATCAGTTGATAATAAATGGATGTGAAAATAGTTTTCCTTACATAAACCATACAGGTTTTGAAACCAAGCATGTATTTAGGATAGAACATAATCAAATATAAGGAAACCAATTTTACACAAAGAAAATAAATATTTGCACTAACACTTCATATAGTTATGTAGATATTCAGATTATTTTCTTATTTTGATTGTTTAATATATATGTGTAACATAATATTGTTATTGAGTTCTTAAGGGGATGTCGGAGCCCCCCCCCCCCCTTTTTGCTGTCCGACCTATTTTGTATTTCCAATTGTTTGTAAAAACTACAAGTCCGACTGACTTTATCTTTTACAGATCGGTTCATTATAGTAAGCACTACGGTGCTCAGCTCTAAATCTTACTGTAAAATTACATTAAAAGAAGTTATTAGCAAAAGTTTGGTATGATTACAATTTGGAGGTTAGGTTTCAATGCGTAAACACCCTATTGTATTTCCAATTAATCAGAAAAATAACTCATCAGATCAACTTTATCTTGCATGCAAAAGCTTTATTATAAAAAGCACTACGGTGCTCTGCTCTTAAGATTTCCCTTCATTCTATATTTTAAAAGTAATCACTAAAAGAAAATACACGATTTTAGCTCCGACATCCCCTTAAATACAAAAACTCGATGCATCTAAAATTTGATAACCTTACTCTTTAGAGGTTATTTACATTTACTTACATTGGTAATAGGTGAACAATAACATGTAAATACCTTTAAATCAAAATAATACATAATAAGTTCAATAGATTATGCGTCTGTTTCTTAAAACATAACCTTTAAGTGGTTGTTATTGTCATAATTTTGCTTATCTAGTTTTATCGGGGCAAATAATATGGGAAACTAGAAGGGACGACCGTTACACGCCTTTATAGTAGCTATCTAGTTTGCCTACATAGATCTACACAGCGCGAGATTATTCTACATAGATCTATAAAGTGGACGGGATAAATTTCTACCAGGGAAGTATCGAATTCAAAAATATCTTCTTTGTAAATGTTTTCTAAGGTTTTTGATGTTTCGGTTACGTTATTTATATAATTTGTAGATACGAATTGTCTACCAGCTGTACTTCTTAAAAAAATTGTCATTTGTCTCATGTGGTTGATTGATACTTCTGTATTAATGTAAAAATTATCTAAATTTTCAGCAGTGAATGAAACTGTTGTTTTCATTAGAATTCGCAAGCAATCTCATTTTCGAGCCTCAAGTACTAAGATTTAATTCGGATTTCTACTATTTAGTAGTACTACAACTAAGATGACTTGGCATTTCTATTTTGCCTTTTAAAACAGAAGTAACAATCCATTCTTGTCGTTTTTGTGGACAATTTTCTACGAGCTGCAATACATTCGCGCTAGAAAGTAGCAAGTGAGCAACATTGATGTTGTTTCTCTTTACCTGTTTATTGAAAGCATATTTTACATAAAGTGAGTGATTTATATTCTTTTTCAATCTTTCCTTTTTTCGGAGGTTGAGCTATTTATAAATTAGCGTGAAGTCCATTGCTTGCGTCAATATGATTTGATATATTTCTTAGGTTATTTTGACCATTTTTCATTTTTCCGTGACCAATATATCTTCCTGTCAAACACACGTAACAAATTCAATCATCGCCGTCAGCTCTAGTCGCTATTGGTAAATTTGCGTCTTCATAATTTGGCATAGTTTGTACAAGCCTTTTAAAAATACCTTTGGTGTGTTCAACTAAAGTTAGTCGACATGTAGTACAGATGCTAAAAGGAAATTTTGAATTAGATATATCAAAATTAGCATTTACGTTTTTCGTAAGTTTTTCATGTTTATCTGTTATAAGAAGAAACTTAGAGCGTTTTGTTCCAAAAACAATTTTTTTAATGCAAAGTGCAGACATTTTTTTCTCCATATTCCTCGTGTATACATTTATCATCCATTTTTCTTATTTAAATTACAACACAAATTATTAATACTATTAAAATTTCAATTTTGTTCTATTCATACTGAAAATAAAATATACTAAGAATATTCAAATATAATTTGTTTTTATTAAATTAGAATTAAGGCAGGTTTGCCGTGGATTTGCCCTATTTATTCAATAATTTTTATTTCATACAAAAAATAATCTTTATTGTTCAAACTTTTTACATATTAAAATACACATTTTGAAGATATAAAAATTTTTCTTTTTTACGGATTTTTCTTGACAAAATGGCCGCCTCAAAATTATTTTTTTGTTTGACTGTCGACACGATATCTCACCAACGGATCATCTGAAATCAAAAAACTAAAAAGATTCTTAAAACTTATAGTTTTGGCTATTGCATGATCTAGGATTATAACGATCAATAAATTTTTCAAAAAGTTATAAACAATTTATGTTGCAAAAAAAGAGCCAAAAAATTCAAAAGTCCGCCATTTTGTTTTTTTCCGGTAAAAATGAAATATCCTAGACTATGCAATAGCAAAAAAATAATTTTGAGGCGGCCATTTTGTTAAAAAAAATCCGTAAAAAAAAAAAAAATTTTATATCTTTAAAATGTGTATTTTAATATGTAAAAAGTTTGAACAATAAAGATTATTTTTTGTATGAAATAAAAATTATTGAATAAATAGGGCAAATCCACGGCAAACCTGCCTTAAATTAGAATTGAATTCATTTTTACTTACTCATAACGGTTTTCTACATTAAATATCAATTTTTATTCTTTGATACGTAAAATAATTACTAAAGAATGCAAAAAAATTTGACTCAGATATTTTACAATGTAATTATATTTTTAAACTTTGAAACATTTACTATACAATTATGTATTATTAACTCACAATCAAAGTTACTATTCGGAGTTACACTCGAATCAATAACAAATAATAAATCATTAGTTCTTAATTCTGATGTTAAATAATCATAAATATGCTGTAATTTAGTTTGATTAGTAAGTTTATAGTCCCGTTATGTCCCCGATTCTTTACTTATAAGTTCAAACTTTCTTGTTTCTTTTACTTCATTCGCAATTAACTTCACTGACTCATTTTATAAATTGTATCTTTATTTAAATTATATTTTTCTAATTCATTTCTTACCATAGATGCAATCACGGTATTATCGTTCAAACTTACATTTTGACCTCTAAAATACTATCGTCATAATCAAAATCACATCGTTCAATATTTGATTCAAATCTCTAGCTTGCTTTTTCATCATGGCTCTAAACTCTGCAGTTTCTTGATTTAGTTTTCGCTGCATAGAGTCCAAGCTGTTAATGACGTTAGTGACGGAATTCGCCATATGCATATTCGTTTTTATTGCTGATTACATAAGTTCATAAAAGTTTTGATTGAGTGCATTCAGCTCCTGCCAATCGTTACTCGTTTTACCTGTAATATATGACACCATAAATACAGACTCGTTAATCGTTTTGTTTGTTATCGTTATCTCTTCGTCTTGGGCAGTAATTATATCAATAGCGACATTTCTTAAGAAATATCGCATAGTAATTTTAAATACTCATTATTCTAGGTAAAACTTTACCTGTTTCAATCAGTTTTTCACCATTGATTTCGTTTTCATCATTCGTTCTTTTCTCTGTAGATTCTGAGCTAGGGTTTAATAATGCATTCTGTTCTGCTTCAGAAATGCCCGCTATGTTCTCATCCTGTTGGATTTTAGTCCATGGTAGCACTAACTTTTTACCATCTCGTTCACATCGTTCAACCGTTACAGTTACTGCTTTCCATTCCTCGTCAGTACACGTTTTGGTTTTCTAGAAAACAAAATAAAATATTAATAAGCGCTTACTTTTATTTTTAATAGAAAACATTTCACTTTCTTCCTATTATAAAATAATTTTTATTTAATGACTTCCTTATTTATTACTTAATAAAATAATATAATTAAACATTTTATTATTTATATTTTCATATTTGTTATAAATTTTAGCAAATCTCGTTAATTTTCACATCATATATTAAATTTTCATAATTTAAATTTGAATGTAGTTCATATAATATTATATGATATTTCACCAATTGTGAAATAAATCGATTTCTATTCGTTATTTTCAATCGTACATTTCGTTTTGAATTTGTCTACAACAATCTTCACACCTCTCAACACTCTCTATTCGTGAAAGCATGCTCGAGAATGCGTGTACAAGCGCGTGACGCAGCTCGCACAGCATGCCTTTTGTTTTCGGCAGCGCGCGGCCAAGTGCGCTGGCGTCATATTTTGAACTGCGCGCTGCGTGCTTCGAGCATGTTTACTTCTTTTCGAACTGTGACTCGAAACTTACTTACTTCTACGCAACGTCTTTGTTCTATTCGTTATTTCCTCGATTTTTACAAATCGTTTTACAAATCATTTTATAAATAGTTTTAAAAATCGTTTTATAAATCATTTTATAAATAGTTTTAAAAATTGTTTTATAAATCATTTTATAGTGTACAATACATTTTTCTTATGATTAGTCTGATTCATTTTAAGTTATAACTTTTTAATGTTTTTATTACTCGTTATACATATTCGCTTTAAATATCTGTACGTCAATCAATTTCGTTTGTAAATATCACGTGATAATTAAATGTTTAACATTATTTATGTACTTACGCACTTCTCGGTTATCACACTCGCCCTGCAAATCCATGTTAATCTCAATATATTTACAAATACGTCGTCGCAAAGTTCATTGCACCCTTTTCTTTTGTAATACGGCAACGGTAGCTGCTCGGCTTTGGGCTCATCCGATCTCGTATACTGCAACAGGCTCGTGATGTGCAGATGTTGCGATGCCGACGACGAAAAACGTTTTCTTTCTTTATATACTACTTTTCACTATTTACACCACAACACTTACACAGTGGAAGCGTGCGAAGCCCATAACCTGTTGTAATAATAGGTAATACGGCAAAATAAATCAATAAACAGTTTTATAGTAAATCGTTATCGTTTAATGAAGAATAGAAAAATGTCGTTCTGTACGTAAGGTCTATGACAGGCAGCAGACTGTATCAACTAACACAGAGCAGTACGAGTGCCTGCAGCGGAGAGGGGGAGGACGAAGGGAGTGACTATAGTATATGCACTAGACTACACGCACTATACTCACTGCGCTGTACTCGTTATATTATATGCAATGGTATACAGGCGCACATCGTATATATACTATATATACTCCAACATTAATGTTGATGATGAATTTGATATTAGACATGGTGCTTTGTTACAGAATACTACTCTTTTATATAATTAGATCATCTAATTGTGTGAAAACAAATGTTCTAATAAATTTACTAATTAGTCCTAAAGGATGCAGATTTGCAAATCATTATGTATATTCCAAATCATTAAACCAACCTAAATATTTATATCTTGAGAAAATGATGTCTAATTTAAAAAATATTCGTTACTTTATCTTTCCAAACAATGCAAATATAGTACCTCCTCAAGAAGCTTTACCTAATACAATATTCATTTTTGATGATATTGCTTCTGATAAACAGGATGTATTCAGAGAATACTTTTCAATGGGAAGACATGCAAATATATACTATTTCCATCTTTGCCAGTCGTACGCCAAGACATTTCGTGCGTGATAACGCTAATTTGTTAATATTATTTAAACAAGATCTTATAAATGTTCATTATGTGTATAATAATCATATTAATACTGATATAACGTTTAATATGTTTTGTGACGTGTAAAAAATGTTGGGAAAAAAATATGGTTTCATAATTATAGATAAAGATAAAAATATTAACGATGGAAGATACAAACGAGGTTTAATTGAACACATTATAATATAAACGTTAGTGTAATTTAAACTATTGAATAGTGAAAATCATGAAAAAGAACGTTATTAAAGATATTGTAAAAACAAGAAATATTATACAAAAAAACATCAAGCACTAAAATTAGGAAAATTAGAATATGATAAGAATGTATCACGTAATTTAAAACCAGTTATAGAACCACTAAAATAAATTGTTGAACAAATAAAAACTGATAAAGTTGAAGATATTGAAAAAGATAATGAAAGCAATTTTTTAATTACAAATCAACCTTTCATAAAAAATAAATTAAAGAGTTTTGATCTTTCACAAATAAGTGCATCTTCAACACCACTCCGTAAGAATATAGCTACATTGAAGAAAAGAAGAACCTTCGCATTTCCCTCGACAAGTGGATATTCATCATCTCTACCAGATATTAATAATGAAAAAAAAGAAGCAGAACAGGTAGAGCAACAAGAAAAAGCTATTAATGAAGAGGTATATGAAAGTCCTTCAATATTAGAAGCTTCTATGTAAAATGTAGTGAAAAATGTAAGTGATTTTAAAAATTTAAATGATTGTCTAGAGCAAAATGTCGGTTCAATTGAAAAAACTCATATGATTGAATTTTTCACTGATCCTTACAAAGTTATTGATTAAGGGATCAGTCTACCATTTGGTTTCATCCTAACAAAAACTATTCTGTACATGTATAGCTATGGTTCGAACTAGACTTATAATTAGTAGTTAATATTTACTTAATTTTCTTAAACAATTTACGTTAAAGAAAAAGGTCGAAAATTTCAAAAGTCCGTCATATTGTTTTTCTTTTAATGGGATATGGATAATTGTAGTTCATACGATAGCGACAATTTTACTTTTCAATAATCTTTTTGAATTTTTTGTTTCAGACACTCCAAAGTTGAGTTATCGTGTCAAACAGTTTGGGGTAGAGGCAACTTAAGGCAGCCATATCAGTAAAATTTTTCTCAACAAAAAAATTTATAGTTTTTTAAGATTTCTTTTAACATGTAAAAAGTTAGAAATGATAAAATAAATACTTCTATGAAAAAAAAAATCTTAAAAAAGTTCGTCGAAATGGTAGACTGACCCCTTACACATATGGTTCACATTATGATAATGATAATTTAAAGATAGGAAGAACAAAATTTGATGTATATCGAAATGATAACATAATAATTGATGATAAAAAAAGCTACACCAGGTCTATTATTAATTAAAGACCTAATCTTTAAAAATAAACCTAATAAAATTTTGTACAATAATAGAGATTTAAAGTCAAATCAACAAAATCTTGAGAGAGAGAGCGAGAGAAAGAGAGAGAGCGAGAGAGAGTGAGAGAGGAGAGAGAGAGAGAGAGAGAGGAGAGAGAGAGAGAGAGAGAGAGAGTAAGCGTCATCGCGCGTCTCGGCCTTTGCTTAATTAAGCGTATGAGCGTGAGCGATAACGCATACAAACTTCGGCATTTATAGATTGATCTTAATGCTATTGTGGTGTGTGCAGAGCGATGCTTGCAGTAGCTGGCAGCGGCTGCGGTACCGCACCATATTAGGAGAGCGAGAGGAGAGCGCGGCAAGGTTGCGAATATCGAGCGCGCAAATTCCCCTTCACCTGCCTCTGCCTCAGCCTGCTGCTGAGCCTGTCTGCCTGCCTGTCTGCCTGATACTCATGCATGCGTATTACGAGGTAGTTCAATAAGTCTTTAGAATGACCAACAAATGGCGCGCAAATCGCTCCAAATCCAATTCCAATATTTGAAAGTTTGAATACGATGTCAATTAATGTTTACATTTTAATAAAAAGAGGAGGTAAATTTAGAGTGGTACCAATTCACTTGACGACGCACAAGCGAAAACATCACCATATTAATCTTCTCCTTATACAAAATAATTATATAGATGAGGAGGATGAGGAAGAGAGTGTGAGTGAGATCTGTGGCACTACACTTATATATCATTATGTTTGGATAAAGGATTTATCTCGCTTAGTATCCAAACAAGTTTCAAAACATGATGGTCGAAAATATATTTGCAATCGATGCTTAGATTTTCTTCACACTACCTGTCAATTAAAAAAGCATGAGCCAGATTGTAATGATATCTATAAGTACAGAGTTAATTTACCAACATGGAATAATGAAATTTTACAGTTTAAAATCTTTAACTACAAAGAGAAAATACCATTCGTTATTTATGTTGACTTTGAGTGTCTCCTAAAAGCGATTGATGATGGAAATTCTTACATGAGGCGTTTAGTGTGACTTATTATTTGAAATGCAGCTATGATGACACTCTATCATATTATCGAAGTTACAGAGGAGCTCAATTAGCTAAATGGTTTGCTGAAGAACTGAAGGATCTAGCGGAGAACGTTGAAACTGTTTTCTGGTATCCTATAGCTATGGATATTTTGAGCAGTGAGCAAGAATTTGCTTTTAAAAATGCAACACTCTGCCACATATGCGAGCAACCACTGGGTACACAGAGAGTTCAAGATCCTTGCCATCTGACTGGAAAGTAAGGTTAAAATTAAATGAGTTATACATCAAAAGTACTATACAATTTAAACAATATGATTATATTACGAGGGTAGTTCAATAAGTCTTTAGAATGACCAACAGATGGCGCGCGAATCGCTCCAAATCATCTGTTTTCAGTCAGCACCACTCCCGACTAGATATATGGTGCAGTCACAGTCCACATCTTCTGAGTTTACGTGTTTTTATAACCAATTGAAAAAAAAAAAAATTGCTTGTTAAGAAAAATGGAAAAAAACGAGTTCAGAGCGGTAATTAAACATTTTCATTTAAAGGGTTTAACTCCATATGAGATAAAAAATGAATTGGACACAGTTCATGGCACATCTGCCCCTGCCTTAGCAACGGTTTATAACTGGGTAAATGAATTTAAGCGTGGTCGTACATCAATAAGTGACGAACCACGTTCAGGAAGGCCCGTAGAAGCAACTACTCCCGAAATCATCAATAAAATCCACGATATGGTGTTGAAGGATAGAAGATTAAAAGTGCGTGAGTTAGCTGAGGCCACAAGGATATCTATAGGTGCAGTTATTTCAATTCTACATGAAAAATTAGGCATGAAAAAGCTATCGGTAAGATGGGTGCCGCGTTTGCTCTCAGCTGAGAATAAACGCAATAGAGTGGTCGCCTCTGAGGCTCTTTTGGCGCGCTTAAGTCGGAATCCTGAGGAATTTTTTCGTCGACTTGTGACTGTGGATGAAACATGGATACACCACTACACTCCTGAGACAAAGGAACAATCCAAACAGTGGATTTCCACAGGTGAACCAGCTCCAAAGAAGGCAAAGACCGTAAAGTCAGCTGGTAAGGTTATGGCTACAGTTTTTTGGGATGCACGTGGAATTATACTTATTGATTACTTGGAAAAGGGTAAAACAATTACTGGTGAGTATTATGCATCATTATTAGAGCAGCTGAAAGAAGAAATTAAAAAAAAACGACCACATTTGGCGAGAAAAAAATTCTCTTTCATCACGACAACGCCCGAGTTCACACATGCTTCGTTTCAATGGCTAAAATTGAAGAACTAAAATTCGAATTGGTTGAACACCCACCGTATTCACCAGATTTAGCCCCCAGTGACTTTTTCTTATTTCCAAACTTGAAAAAATGGCTCGGTGGACAGAGATTTACGGACAACGAAGACGTCATTGCCTCTGTAAGTGCTTATTTTGAGGAACTTCCGAAAACGCACTTTTCTGAAGGATTAAAAAAACTTAAAAAGCGATTGACCAAGTGTATAGAGCTCCAAGGAGATTATGTTGAAAAATAAAAAAAAATTTACCCAAAAAAAATTGTTTTTATACTTTATTCTAAAGACTTATTGAACTACCCTCGTATTATAACATGCGAATGCAATAACATTGACGGGCTGGTATTAACACACACGCACACATACACACACTGTAAACCTGAAAAAAACATAAGCAAATATAGATATATTTTTTCACTTATGCTGTTGTTTACCTTTCAGCCCCCCAAAAAAATATGTGGCCACTGTGTGTACAAAAAATAAATCTATATAGATATTTTTTAGTAGTTGGTAGCTTATATTTTTTGAGCTAGAGTCTCGCTACATATTAGTGAGACACATGTACACGGAAATTACAAATCTCCATAGTTCGTATCGGCTGGACATTAAAGAAGCATCTTCTCGTTCATGAATATAATGACTGTGTAGGGTAAATCGTATATCATAGAACAAATATATGGGCGCTTATATATATATATATATATATATATATATATATGGATAATTCTCTTGGAAAACGAAAACAAAAATTTTTTTAATATATATATATGCATAATTCTCTTGGAAAATGATAACAAACATTTTTTTTTCACACAACTTTAAACATATGCACTTAAAAGATATCTGAAAAAAATTACAAGCATTCTACATACTAAAGGAACATTCTCTCTGAAATTATAAAGAAGTTTTTTTTGTTTTATATTTCCCATAGAGTTATCCATTTATATATAAAAATATATGATTAGGGCCATCCAAAATTAACAAATCGGTGCGCACCTAGTTCTCAGTTTTCTCTGACGATTCTTTATATAAAAGTACCTACCAGAAGAAGCTCTCAAAACCAGTTTCAGCCCCTAGGGTCCCATGTATGATCTAATAGAATGTTTTGAATTTTCTAAAATGGCCAAAAAATAGTTATTTTCAAAAAATTCTAGAGGACGCCGAAGAGCACCATTTAGAACGTACCAAAAAATATTTCTTTAGCCTAATACACCCCGGTGCTAATTAGACTTACTGTACGACAGCCGCTGCCCGATATATTCGGCCACAGGCATGCACACGCTGCCCAGCGCTCAACCTTGTTAACCCTCGAGAACGGCTCAACATACAGAGCACCCCGGAAGGTAGCTGTCATAAAAGGAGAAATACATACGTATGTTCGGAGAGATGTACGAAACGGTCATGTCATTACTGGGCGAGCCGGAGACAGAAGCGCAGCACTCAGCACCCGCTTGCAGTACACGCATAGCTGGAACTCAGCATCCCGTGATCAACGCAGCAACTATAAACGAGCACAGACGAAAACCTCGCGTGAATTTCAATTCAACATTCATGACGAGGTACTTTGAAAACGAGCATCAGGACGAACTTATGTCCTTTACAGACCCGCCTGTGCGTACAAATCAAGGGTATTTGCACCGTCGCGTATATGCTATTTCTCGAAAACTAATCCGAGAAAACAATATTTGGATTTGAATTGCATGATGACTTATTTTGTATGGAGACAGGAGTTGAGAATGAATGTAAACGGTTTAAGTGTATAGGTTCGTTTAATTTTGGGACGAGAGACGATGTGTTTCCATCCATCATCGCCAAGGTTCTGGACTTCTCTGTTTCTGCAGAATATATACATTACTATAAGTTAAAATATATATAATACATTGTAACTTATAGCGAAATATTTTCACCCTATAGAGATCAACGTTGGTGGTGACAAAAATCCCAGATGTCCGCGTCGGGCGGGCGGCTAGTTAAAGAGTTGACCGCCGTGAGAATCCGTCTCCGGCTCGGGGCAATAAAACAGCGCGCGGCGTTGTAGTCTCAATAAACGTATTTCTGCTCCTGCATAATCCGCGTCGCATGAAAAACAAAAGGATAATCCGGTCATTTACATTTCAGCACGAAGAGTTTTTGCTCGACAACTTCTATATTTTAGGATCCACATGAATATTTGGCACCCATGCGCGCGAGGCTCGACAAACTGCAGATGTATGATTTTACAATACGTCAAAGGAGTGTATTTGAACGCGATGTATTTTCAAGCTCCATTTTATATGATATTAAAAGATAATGAAAATAGAAGTATCAAATATTATTCTATACCGTAGAGATACATATATAGATAAGTATATAAAATACGCTCTATCGCACAGTATTGGATTAGCATCCGCACATAGAAAAATTGCGTACGAGTTTGCACGAGAAAGTGCGTCAATCAAAATTCTCGTCCCATCTATCTCAGGATGAAGTTAGAGCACGGAATAATGGATCCGTGCGAACCAGCAGGTATAACCTACTGATGGGAGATGGAAGATGCTGCGGAGGAGAGACCCACCGGTGTCGAACATAGCCACTCCCCGACCCAATTACGACCTACCAAGCGCATATTTTCCTCGGTCAACAGCGGAAAATTAAGTCGAGCAACACAAATCCAGGGATACCGGCGGCAAAAAATATCAGGTGCAAAAGACGAAAGCATTGAGGAGTTCCTCACAGGCGTCGAGCAGTGCTTACGAGCGTGGCTCTAGAGTGGGCTTGCCTCAACAGAGACCACTTGTACTGCTGGGACGATTTCCGTGCAGCAGCGAGGTGCTGCTACAGCGAGAACCAGCAAAAACAAGTGAAACTGTTGTCGGGGGCCATAAGGCGCGTACAGAGGCCGCAAAAGCCGGTACCAAATTACGTCGTCTGCTTGATGGAAATCTTAAAGAAGCTACCCAAGCCCATGGAGCTCGATACGCAACTCGATCTGACGTACGAAAATATGGCTGAGGAACTGAAGGGAGTTTTCGCTCAGCAAAACATCCGGCATATTGACGAATATCTTCAAATGGCAATGGACGCAGAGCGCAGAGTCAGCCCGAAGAGGTCGAGAAAGCAGCCATTGTCAGCCGACCAGTTCCTGGTTCTTGAGGCGGCGTTGAAATCGCCCGCGGGCAATAAGGCCAAGGCGCTGCCAATTGTTGCTGGCGTACAGGCCATAAACACGTATGATCTTGTCGCAGCAGTAGAAAAATCGGTCGTGAAACAAATGAAAGAGTTCTCACTTCCCAAGAATGGAGGAAAACCAAACTTTTATAACAACAACAGTAATAAAAACAGACTAGCAAAAACTTGGGAAAGACCACCCAGCCCAAAGCCGGGCAATAACAGCCCCCGGCGAAATACCACAAGCGAGCCGATGAGTGAGAAATCGGCCGAGAAACCAGCAGAGCCAAGCAGCAAACCTAGCTCGCCGAACTCGAGCCGGAGAAAGTCAGAAAAATATTGTTTTCAATGCAAATCAAACAAAAATACTATCCAGTCTCCAACGAATAGAAGAGGAGATGCACGATCAAGTAAGTAAAATGCTCGAAAAGGGGATAATCGAGTGTTCGAACAGCGGCTGGTCAAGCCCTATCGTTATGACTAAGAATGCGAACGGCACTTACCGCTTCTGCATTGATTACCGGTAAATGCTCTGTCAAGTATGAGCGCTTACCACTTCCATATATGGATACGATCTTGAGTAAACTCCAGCGTGCGAGATATATATATATATATATATATATATATATATATATATATATATATATATATATATATATATATGTGATCGATCTCAGTAGCGCGTACCACCAAATTAAGGTTAAAAAGGAGTGTCGGCCAATCACAGAATCCACTGTGCCTGGTCTGGGCTTATTCCACTTGAAGCCTCTTCCATATGGTTTATCGGGCGCGCCCGCTTGTTTCCAGGAATTGCTTGACTCCTTGATAACTCCTGACCTTAAGAGGTTCAACTGCAGAAAACGGAAAAACAGGCATATTTCGGGAATATTTTTGGCGCAATAAAGAGATCAATCGAAATTCTGTAAAATGGGATTTATAATACTAGTAATGAAGTATACAAAATATTTTTTTCAAGTTTGCTCATTGCAAAATAACGTCTGCGCAGCATTTCTCCGTCGGTGCCTTTTTTATAAGGGATCCACGGCCGGAAACTTAAACCCCGCAATTTTTGATATAGAACAGCAGGAAGAAACGTACGTAGGATTTCAATATATTGATTTTTCGGGACATGGGACACTCTTGAAAAAAAAAGTTTAAAATTTCATGAAAAAAATCGTCACAAAATTGTTTATAAAAAAATAACTATGCAATATAATTAACTTTCCGGTCAATTTTTCCTCGGCCGCCAAGACCTTTCGTTGTTTTTTTCAAATTGCGCAGACGCGTTCCCATGCGCTTCTGAACGTGTCCGACACATTATTTTTTTTCGACGATGAAATCTTTATAAGGTTTTGAGTCGACTATACCTTTATATGTTTTTGAATCGCCGTCGCCGATATATTTCAAATATTTGATATTATGAAGTTTTTCTGAGCATTTGAACATTTCTATAACTGCGTCGATCTCCATTTTCCCGGCACTACCTTCATGGTTGGCATCGCAGTTCTGTATGTGTGAAGGGTATACCTCTTCGTATTCAGCAGTACCTTCTCTTTTTACCAATATTCACACACTTTACAGTACTTAGATTTTACACACACATCCAATACCTTGCCAGTGTACCAACCAATCAAAGTCACCAATCCGAACAAAGACATAAACCCTCTCTTTCGCCAATATCCATCGCCTGACACCGTGAGACCTTCTTTTTCACCTCGTTCGATAGAAATTTCTTTTTCTTTAATCGCTGATTTTTTCATAGATATAATTCGAACAGATGAAGTAGCAGTGGCGATATTAGATATGATCTTACTGTAAGTTGTTTGAAAAACAGGCTTTGCAAGATCCATCATAGAGCAGAATTTTTTTATACCGTTGATGCCTATGCCTATGATGCGCATAGCTAAAATAATACGGCAGTTGATCTCATAAGCACGACCATTTATTACAGGACAGCTGTTAATATCAGCATCACCACAGTTCGAACAAGACACGATAATTTTGAAGCCTAGTCCACGCTTGTTCGACTCTAAAAATCGCACGTCACCATTACATTTTTTGCATACTACTAATTCAGAAAGAGCAGTAAATACAGCGAAAAAATTTATGAAACAGTAGTCGAAATTATTATCAACATCGCGGTCACGGTCTAAATCAGTAGTTTTCAATTTCTTAGCCGAGGTACTAACGTGCTCCGAATCGCCTTCGAACGAATGGCGGTTAGGCGGGCGTCGATTACTAATTTTACTCCGTTTTGTACTTGTACTTCTTGTTTTACTGCCTTTGCGGCCACTGTACACCTCTTCACTCATAATTAAGTACTTGTAAATATAATTCACAGTTAAAAAGTAAAGCAAAACTCAAAATAACAACGTAAACAACGAGAACGGCTGATCGACTAAACACAGGGCAAGTGTGCGTAAACACGTGCTGTAAAGACGCTGTAACCGTCGTAATGTCATTTAGCGACCTCTATAATTCAAATTTAAAACACGATATCGATCGTAGGTAACTTCTACTAATTTCCAAAGCCGCGAAATTCAAAAAAGCGAGCATCGCTAAAATAAGCGAAAATTGTGATTTTGGAGCATCCAAGCTGTTTGGAAAAAATTGATTTAAAAAAATTTTGAGTTTAAATCGGTACTTAGGCGTTGTAGATTTTGATTCTAGGATTGTTTTGGCAAGATTTAAGCCAATAAAAAAATGGAAAAAAAACAAAAAAATTTGGGGGATATAACCCCTTAAACGAGCCGGTCTCATCGCCAATCGGGAGAAAAGCGAGTTCTACCGAGAGGAGGTGAAGTACCTCGGAGTTCCTGTAAATCACAACGGATTTCGTCCAGATCCGGACAAATCAAATCGATTATGGAGTTCCCGGCACCAAAATCACTAAACAACTACGCATATTTTACGGTATGGCGTCGCGGTATCGTATGTTCCTTGTTAACTTTGCTACATTGGCTGAACCTTTAAATCAGCTGAAAAGCGAAGGGAAGAAATATGTACGGGGCGAAGAGTAGCAAAGCTCGTTCGAGTAAATCAAAACGCTCCTCGCCTCGGCCCCTATTTTATACCGGCCATACTTCAATCAAGAATACTGCATACAAACTGACACCTCAAATACATGGCTCGGGGTCGTACTTACGAGGTGCTCGAGGGTGAGGAAAGAGTTCTCTCCTTTACGAGTACAATTTTGACCTCGGCTTAACTCCTATGCCTAGCAGTAATTTCGGCAATCCGCAAATTTCGTCCGTACATGAAGGAATACCACTTTAAAGTTGTGACTGATCATAGCAGCTTACAGTGACTGTGCAATTTGCACAACCCCACGGGACGACTCGCCCGATGGGCTCTGGAGCTCCAAGACTACGATTATTCGGTGGAGCACCGCAGCGGCAAACTGAACGATGTGCCCGACGCGCTCTCACGCATTTACGAAAACGAGAGCGAGGCTCTAGCCTGAGTGACGCTTGGTATACTCAAAAGAGAACCCAAGTAAAAGAGAAGCCTCTCGATTTTCCTTGGTGGAAAGTAGTAGGCGACCGACTCTACTTTTATCAGCCAGACAGGATGCGTGAAAGTTAGTACTATCGCAGGAGCAAAGGCAGCAAGCACTTTACGAATGCCTCGACGAGCCAACGGCGGGCCATCTCGGCCGCCACAAAACGTACTAGCGCCCCTAAAACTTATGTACTACCGGCCGACGATACATAAAGATGCAGGAAAATACATGTGACACTGCACGATCTGCCAACAGTGCATGTCGCTCCAGCTCCAGCCCGCTGGCCGCATCGATACTCGCAGCTTTTCACGTCCGTGGGAGGTGGTAGCCGGAGACGTAATGGGCCGACAATCAAAAACCCCACGAAGACACAAGTATCTGCTCATTATCCAGAACATGTTCGCCCACTGGATAAAGTGCATTTCCATTAGAAAAGCGAATGCAATAACTATCATAAAGTACTTGAAAGAGCGCGTTTTTTTTTTAAGATTCGACACTACAAAAGGTTTTTATCAGACAATGGAACTGAATTTAAAAACCGTGCAATGAAAAACATCCTGGGCGACATAAACGTACATCATACGAAACAGCCAACCTTCCATCCACAGCCACATACGGTCGAACGTATTAATCGGACCATGAAAACCGTTATTACTCAATTTATCGAGGAAATTCATAACACATGGGACGTGCACATCACGGAATTCGCGTATGCTATAAACACGTTCAACGAAGAGTCCTTAAAAACCACACCAGCTATGCTAAATTACGACCCACAACCAAATGACCAAAAGTCACTGTGCCGAAGAGAAGACGCTGAAACGACCGATAACACCGAACACGAAGCCGTGACTGAGTGGCAAGGGTGGATGGAACAGCTCGGCGAGCTACAACAAGATGCGTGCGAGAACGCAAAAGTAGCCACAGCCCGCCAAGCAAAGTACTATAATGCTAAGCACCGAGACGTGCAGTACTCCAACGGCCAAAAGGTGTGAAAATAATACCAGGTGCAATCTTCGGCTGCAGAAAGTTTAACAAAAAAGTTTGCACCGAGATTCACTCGTGCGTTCACCGTAACCGGATAAGCAAATCCCAACATCTACGAGTTGACAGATGAAAATGGACAATTTCACGGAGAAGCTAGTGTGGCCGACCTTGCACCGTACTACGCAGAGCTACCGAACCCGACATCCGAAGAGCTGCCTCAAGAAACGCGAGAAATAGCGAGCGAGAGCAAAGAGCGCCCGACCATCATGCCCACGATACCATCAAACGCAAATAAAAAGCGAGGTAGGCCGAGAAAAACGTGCATCATTGTAAATAAAAACAACCCTGCGAGCGCGCGAAGCGTGGGATTTACGGCAATAATCGACACCCGAGCGCAAAATGTAAAACCCCACCTTCAGCGAGCGAAAACTGCCAAAAGCGCACACGGGGACGACTAAACGGCTCTAAGAGCAGAAATGTAATCCAGCCAGTTAATCTGTCACCGAGAGAAACGCATGCGCAACGAGCCACCACTCAGCTGGACGCGAGCGTCGAATAACATGCCATATCATTTCTCCCTTCACACATCTCAGTCGCTTGCATAAACATATTTTTGTTGGTTTCTTTACTTTTCTCGTATTACTTGTTTTTCTCTTTTCAATTTATTATTATTACTCATTCACTATCCGACATTCACTCATTTCATGCATAAATTATGCTATCATTCATAATCAACACACAGATAATATCACCGAGTCGTCAGCCCAAGATGAACGAAGAATCGCCGACCGACCGCCATGCCGGTCGACCTCAGTTGGTCCACGGCCAAGAACCGGCCACATTTCATCATTTTCATTTTTGCTTTTTAATTTAATTCACTGGCGTCTAAATTACGCCCGAAACTTGTTTTTTTTGTTATATTTTTATACGTCTATTTCTTTTTTCTAATATATCCTAGAATAACATTGTTCTCATTTATATATATGATTTTCATAACGTTTTTTTTATTACTATGATTCTATGATCAAATATTTAAATTTCGAATAAACAATTTTTTTCTACATAGTCTTGTTTTTTATTTCTTGTCATAACTCGCCCGTATAGTCGGAGATTCTGGAGAGCTGGACCCGCCTGTGTATCTGACCTAACTCATTTGATGCATACTACGTTACACATGGAGCAAAGACGAATCGAAAATCTTAATGATAAAACGTTCGCAAATTAATAATAAAGTAACAATTAATCAATGAAGGAGCACCATTGACATGTCTAGAAATCAATAGTTCATCCCTTGGAGGCGGAGTTTCAGCCGTGGGAGTAAGAAGATATGAAATTCTATGAGTGCAAGAGAGAGGCTTGCTTTGTGGAAAAGCGCATAAGAGTGTCTCTGTTCCTCTTTTTCGGTCACTTTTTTTGCATAGTCTAAGTTTTCAAGTAGGCTCTGCTGTATACCTACGCGTCCCCGACTTCGTGCGCTGGACTGAGTCATAAATCTCGATAATAGGCCAGTAGTTGATCGTACATAAGCAAAGATTCCCTTTCTCATTCATACTCTGAGTTTTTTCTTGTGCACCTCAATTTTTAACACAGGGGATTTAATTGTTGCTAGAAATAACAATTATGCATTAATAATACTTTGAAATCCGGCATTAAGAATCGACAAACATAAATTTTGAATAAATAAATCCGATAACTATTCAAACCATTTAAACGTTTAAATATTTAAGAATATAGCACGCATATTCCAATTTTATGTTTCTAAATACCTGGGTATTTAATTAAAATTTGTACACTTTTTAAATTTAACATGTAGTATAACATATGTAGGTACATCTTACAGCCACGTTATATCAAACTTATTAGAGTAAAAATTGGAATGATGCTTTTAAATTATTTTTAATAGTAAACGAATTTAATTTTATTTTTTATTAATAAATGTAGAATATGAGATTCGTCTGTTTTTTCTCGTTCAATATTTATTTTCATCCATTCTAAATACTGAATCTTAATCTATTATTTAAATGTAATAATTATGTATTTATAAACAACAACAGATTTTTCTATCCTGAAAAGTGACCGTAATGAAAGGGATGAGCGGGGTCCGACTCAGGAGATACGCAGGTAAACACGCAGTACGAATAAGAAAAGGAAAATGCATCGAGCGCGCAGACCCTGCGTGAACTCATGCTCCATGTGCAGCAAGTGTTGGTCAGGTGTGAGTACCGTGTGTCTCTTATAGTCCTATCCGTTACAGACTTTTGTGATCATATTTATAATCCGCTACCGAACATCTACCAATTTTTTTTTAAACTGATTGTATTAATTTGTAAACGGTATTTCTTATAATTGACTGAAACATGTGGCAGTCAATAGGTAGGTATAGCGTGTTTCCCTCTACGGTGACAAGATTAGAGAAAATACACCCGCTACCAACTACGGCTGAAGTTTTTTGTAACTTATGTTCAACGTTTTTATGTCTCGACCCGTTGGTTCTTAGTTTTTAATACCTATTACCTCTTCTTTTACCAATTTTCAAAAAAAATAAAAGAAACGCTTTCCTCATTTTCGGACATGGCTTTCCGCGTCAGTCACATTCGATCTTATACACTGCAAAGTTTCGAGTTATTTTGTACACATTAGTATAACAGTACGTACAAAATTAAAATTTTTGTTAGATTTACAAATTAAAAAAAAATTATTAAGTTTAAAAATGTATAATATTTGTTAAATTTACAAATTTATCAAATTTGTTTAATTTATAAACTTATTATTAACTATAATTTGTTAAATTTATAAATTTATAAAATTAAAAAAAAGGTTTTAGTGCTATAATGGTGTGCGATACTAGAGATTACTGCGATATGGCGCGATTGTACTATTAACATGAAGAAAATGCCGCCGCTGCAGCTGATCGTACGAAGAAGAATATAAAATTGTGAAAATAATAATTATTAGAGTGAAAATTAATATTATGAAAGTGTAAATAATCATTATTTCAATGACAAATAATTCATTTTATTAAAAAGTACGTACTATTATTTACTATATTTTGTATTATGGTGTTGCACTTAACTTTCATTATCAAAAAATTAGTGTGAAGAATATTCTATTCATAAAAATATGGTACTCTTAGAGCAAGCCACTGACCTACTGTCAAGATTTATGACGCAGTCCAGTGCACGGAGACGGGGACGTGTATATAGCAGAGCCCATTTAAAGGCTTTGACTATGAAAAAAAAGGGACCGAAGAAGAGGAAGAGAGACACTCTTATGCGTTTTTCTACAAAGCAAGTCTCTCTCTTGCACTCATAGAATTTCATATCTTCTTACTCCCACGGCTGGAACTCCGCCTTCAAGGGCCAAACTGTTGATTTCTAGACATGTCATTGGTGCACCTTTAATGGTTAATTGTGACTTTATTATCAATTTGCGAACGTTTTGTCATTAAGATTTTCGATTCGTCTTTGCTCCGTCTATAACGTAGTATGTATCAAATGAGTTAAGTCAGATACACTCTGTATATTACTAATACTCTGCGTTACAGCAAGCATCTGGGAGAGACAGAGCAGCCGACACAAAGCGAGAGTGCGAGCGAGAGAGAGAAAAAGAGAGAGAGTAGGAAGAACATGGAAGCAATCCGATACAGCCGCGACACGTCACGTAGGGCTAGGTCAAGTCCGATCCTCGCGCACACGATTAGCTCTGCTTCGCTCTCCGAGCACGTGAGACGTCCCGCGCTACGCACTTACGATCAACACGTGACTACCGATACGCGAGGCTGCCGAGCGACAAAGCGCGGAACGAGAGCGGGCCTGCGACTCCGAACTATGTATCACGGGGGCTAGCGCACACCGGAGGGCCAACCACGAGCGGGTACGACGAGACCAAGCCAGGGCACTATCCTATGTAAGTCCATCTCTTTGTATCTCTCTTGCGCGACGCGGGCGAGATTACTCCGGCTCTCTTACATCCGCTCTCCGCCGCTTTGCATCACTCGGTACAGCGAGTACCGCACTAAGTGTAATTGTGTTTATCGTGACTAAAGACCCATTCTAGTTCGACTGTAACTAACATGTGTAGTTTCTGGAAATTCTCCTCCCCCTTGGACTGCCGCCGCGCCGCCTATGCATGCATTCGTTATTATCAGTGGCTAGCCGAACTCCAACATAAAAGAATGTTCGTCACAACTCGTAGAGCCGTCGACTCGCATAACTATAAAACCATCACGAAATGGATAACTCTATGGGAAATTGAAAACAAAATTTTTTTTTATTTCAGAAATAATGTTCCTTTTAATACGTACAAAGCTTGTAAATTTTTTCATATTATTTTAAGCCCATATGTTTATTGGAGTTGTTAGGAGCTATATATGACAATATTTCCATATATATATATATATATATATTTCCAGATACAAATTCTCTGATATTTTCATAAAAAATGATTCCAAAATCGTTTAATGCCCCTTTCGATTAATTAAACTCATTTGAAAACTTAGAATCCTGAAAAAAAGTGAGTTTGATCACTTGAGCTATTACACTAAAAATCATGAAGATAGCTTTTTTTAGGACAAAAGTGACTGTCACAGTCGCAAAATGGCAGAAGTGCAATATTTATATAAACAAAATCAAAATAACATGAAATATTGTTCTAAAAATTATTAAAATGTACATTTTAGCAATAAAGTCATATTTAGTTTCAAACAACTTTTAATATATGGAGTTTAAAAAATCTGAAAAATTCACGACTATTTAACATATTAAAAAGAACATTTATTTCGGTAAAAATGTTCCTATATCTATATATATATATATATATATATAGGAACATTTTTACCGAAATAAATGTTCTTTTTAATATGTTAAATAGTCGTGAATTTTTCAGATTTTTTAAACTGCATATATATATATATGATGACCAGAGAGTCATCAGTATATATATATTATATATATACTGATGACTCTGTGGGAAATCAAGAACTAAAAAGAAAAATTTATTTCGGAAAAATGTTCCTATTAGTATGTTAAATAGTCGTGAATTTTTTCAGATTTTTTTAACTCCATATATTAAAAGTTGTTTGAAACTAAATATGACTTTATTGCTAAAATGTGCATTTTAATAATTTTTAGAACAATATTTCATGTTATTTTGATTTTGTTTATATAAATATTGCACTTCTGCCATTCTGCGACTGTGGCAGTCACTTTTGTCCTGAAAAAAGCTATTTTCATGATTTTTAGTTTTCAAAGGAGTTTAATTAATCGAAAGGGGCATTAAACGATTTTGGAACGGTTTTTTATGAAAATATCAAAAAATTTGCTAAAGAATCCTTTGTTTCAATTTTTTTAATTTTATTGAATAAATGTAGGTTGAAATTTGCTACAAAATGTAAAACATGACTATATGGTTATATTTAACCTTTATCAACTTTGAACCTAACAGTTTAAAAAAATGTGAAAAAATTCATATACATTCTACATACCAAGATTAATCTTTTTACCGAAGAAAAAAAAAAATTTTTTGATCTTGTTTTCCCAAAGAATTACACACACACACACATATATATATACATATATATAGATTCCACATCAAGTAAGCATGTGAATAGTTTAAATATATTTTTTTATATGTATATGGGTCATTCTAATACTTTTCGAATAAATTTTGTGCACTCATGTCAGGGATTTTGCCGGCGATTTTTTTGTATAAAAGTTCTCATCAAAATAAGATCTCAATAATTTTTTTAGCACCCAAGGTCCTCTGTGCGACCTAGTAGAGTGTTCTGAATTTTCAAACGTGGGAGCTCTCATTAATACCAATTTGAACGTATGTAAAAAAAAACATTTCTATTTTTACGAACTTTAAGAAAAAAGAAAGAAAAAAATATTAGTCCCCCTTGTAATTTCAGTGGGTCACCCCTATAGACCAACCCCCCTTCCTAAAAAACCTAAAATTTTCCGCTTTTTAGGTTATATTTAGTCGCTTGCCATTTTACCAAATTGAAACGAATTCAGATCTTCCGGGTTTTAAATTCTTCGTCTTTAGAAGACCTTCAGTTCCTTTTTTGAAACAATCAAATTGGTTTCTTATAGCTAAGGATATAGCCTCCGAAAAATAGGTACATTTTTGAAAATCGTTTTTGAAAAACATTAAAACCTTTAATTTGAGTGGTCGGAGCATCAGTACGGATATTTGGATGAAAAGTTACGATAGATTCAAAATTGTGAAAAAATGTAGGTGGCAAAATGGGTTGCTGCAAGATGCCGGTCATTAAGGGGCGCAAGTCGTTGACATTGCGGCCTCCCATTTTGCTACCTCAATTTTTTCACAATTTTGAATATATCGTAATTTTTCATCCAAATATCCTTAATAATGTTTCGACCACTCATAATAGGTTGTCAATTACGTCAGACTTCAACAGTATGACGTTTACTGTATATGAAAAAAGCAACCTGGAAAACAAATTTACAGTTATGCTAATAAGTTCAATACCCAATACTAAACGAAAAGCATTCTTTTCTAGGATATGTTAACTATGTTTTCTGAAAGTTAGAACTGAAAAGAAAAAAGAAAAAACTTACAGGGGTACCAACTTAACGATTTTCAAAAAGTACCTATTTTCAGGAGGCTGTATTTTCAGCTATATGAAACCAATCTGAACGTTTCAAAAAAGGAATTAAAAGTCTTTTATACGAGTAGAAGAGGAATTTAAAATGCAGAGGATCTGAATTCGTTTCGATTTTGTAAAATGTCAAATGACCAAACATAACCTAAAGAACCGCTGCTAATTCATTGGCACTTAGCTTCCTCAATTTAAATTAATTATTCTAATATAAAAATTTTTGTTTTAATAAATTAATTTTAAATTGCTATATCTCTTTTTAATTAGAATCTCAAAAAATGTGTGCTTATTTATCATTGATTGTTTATCAAAAGATAGTTTTTTATTAAAAGTACACATTTAGTTTAAATTACATTTTGCCACGTCTCCTTAGAGATACACTTACTTGTTGTAAGCGCCTTGGGTTTATAATTATTAAAAAGTTCCTTTTTAAAGAGGAAGCTTTCTGTTCTTGTTTCAATATGATTTAAATTTAATTTTTGTTTTAATTTTTAAAATTCTTCATATTTTCAATTTTGTATACAAATACGAAAATTAAAAAAATAAATGAATCATAAATATTTTTAAAATTAAACAATTTCATGGTCTAAAAACAGAAATCAGTTAAACGATAGGAGAAAGTTACATCTTCGGAAAGTTTTAGATATAATGCTGCTGTTTTACTATATCATATATCTCCGAGATTTAACTGTTTAAACTAAATCCATAAAAATACAGATGATTTACGGGGTAACACCACTCTATGGGCCCAAAAAAATGCCTAATTTGTACGATTTTTTACAAGAGTAGGAAAGAAGGGATCAAATTTATTTTTTGAGGGTTTACTATACATATATTGAGGTACAAAAATATATTTTTTTACGTTTAAATACAAAATGGCGGCTATACAGCGAATCTCGGGAGAAAATTAATATTTCATTTTATAAATAAAAGCCAATACTAACTGTAGAATGATTTCTTAAAAATAGATTTTAATTAATCATCAAATTATAGTAGACTTCCATTGTATTATATATAATAAATTATTTTATCATATAACGTTGGCATGTAGGCGTGTATGTCATAAGCTGTATATTTATATTCTGTAAATAAAAAAACTTTATATTTATTATGGTTTTGCGCAATTCATTAGGTTTATTAAGTTTGAAGTATTTCCTTTCCGTTCAATAGAATTATTGACTCGGTGAGTAAAAATTGACTATGACACCCCGTTGATAGTATATTGTACAACTAGGGGTAAAAATGGGATTTTCCAAGCGAGAATGCGCCCTTCACGAACACGAATGCTCAAATCATCATGCGAATCTGAAAAAACCCATTTGCCCCTTGTTATTCACCGTATTTTTTTATAAAAAGTGCAGAAAGTAGACCATTTTTTATCAACTACAAAGTGGATTGAGATTAGTTTTTCGAGTCGTCCATTTAAGTGTATGACATATTATATAAATGTATATATATATATATATATATATATATATATATATATATATATATATATATATATATACACACACATATATGTGTGTGTATGTGTGTGTGTATGTGTATGTATGTATATATGTATGTGTTAACGGAAAACTATATTTTCGCTCCACTTTATAGGCGCCGAAAATGGTCTATTTTATACACGTGTTATGAAAAAATAATTTTAAATAAATTCGATCACCCTAATGATGACTAAATAGGTTAAGTAGGTTATGTAAGATCCGATGATTATCTTCGAATTAGATTCAACCTACCTAACAACACAAGAGCGGCTTCATGAATTTATTTTAAGATATTTTAACGGTGCCTGCACTAGAATAATTATTCTAAATATTATGTAGGAGATAAAAATGGATTATCCGAAATTTACGGTTGTAAAAAATAGTTAATATTGTACTCTTATTAATGAATTTACAATAGATTTATAATAATATTTCCATTATACCAAAAAAATAAAAAATAAAAAAACTCAAAAATCAATAAATCTAAAAATTATTATAAAACAAAAACAAGTCGATGAATCTTAAAATTTCTTTTAAATAATAAATCTTCATTTAAGAGCGAAACAATGAACTTTAAATGGTAAAAAATTACGGCGCCTTTCTCGAGATATAAGTGATACAAAAAATTAAAAAAAAAACATAACCTCAATATCTCATAAAATACATTATCTCATAATCTGAAAAAATATACAGGTCATCAGACAGTAAAAAGTTACCTGTCTGTGAAATTTCAGATAAAATGCTCGCGATTTACTTCGGGTATCGTCGGAGAAAGAAAAGCAATTTTTTTAACAAAATTATTTTTCTTTCAACAAAAGGAAAATATGAAGCCTTAAAAATTTTACAGAATATTCTTCTATATACTCCTAATCATCTCAATTTTTCTCAAAAATTTTTTATCTTATATTTCACAGATATAACCGTTTAAAAAAAATGACGATTTCGTGTATAAAAAAACAAGGAAAATATCTTCTTCATAATTTCGGGTCGGAAAAGATAGGTAATTTTATGCTCTTTCGAATGCATCTTCACGGGATCGATGATGTTATTTCTCAGGTATTAAAAAATCCGAAAAACTAAACTCAAAAATCGAAAAACCGCTAAAAAAACAACAAAGTATCAAAAAAAAAATTTCGTTTTTTTTATGCCGTCTTCCTTTCAAAGAAACAAAAAAAATAAGCTCTGAAACAATTAATTTCACCGAGTTTATGCAGAGTAATTCTGGTAAACATACACGCATACGTACACACACACATTTTATTTATAAAAATAAATTGCGCAAGCACCCATTAATTCTCTAAACCCTGTAAGTCCTCTCTGGCTAAAAGTATTGTATTCTACTTTAGATGTAGAAATACTTATTGATATTTTTTTTCTTTTAAAAGCTAAATATGTCTTTTTAATTCAATCTGTCTTTTGCAATAATTTTTTGTTTATAAACTCACAATTGTAACAGAAAATCAACTTTAATAAATACATGACGACATTATCTTAAAATTTAATCAAGAAAACTTATTATAATGGTAATATTTATAGGTTATCAAAACAGTGATTCAACGAGTAGACGATGAGTACGAAAAGTTTATAATCTATGATTTTTATTAATGTTGTTTGTTAAAATTTATTAAATCTTTTATAGATTCTTTGAGTTATATAATGTACTATCGGTAGTTAACTACTTACAAAAACTTTATTTGAAAGGATTTTATACACAATACGGAGTTGTAGAGCTTCTGAATCTTACTATATCTAATGTGTATTATTACACTCTCCTATGTATGTATGTAGTTGGTGTACGCGTGCGTATGTATATGAATGTATGGGAGTGAAGGTGTGAATGTGTGGCGGGGGGGGGGGGAGATATGTGTATGGGGTGTATGTGTGTGGCAGCATGGGTAAGTGAGTGTTTGTGAGGAGCGTGTACGTGTGTGTGTGTAATAGCATGTGCGTAAGTGTGTGGGAGCATGTGCGTAGGTGTATGTGTGTGGAAACGCGTGTGTGGGTCTGTGTGTGTAAGCGTGTGCGTGGGCGTGTGGAAATTAATCTGTATGGAAGTTGTATGTACGTGGGAGCGTATGCGTGGGTTAGTATGCGTGTGTATGTATGTGGCAACTATATGTCTTATATCAAATTATATATGTTGTTATATATGCAACTATATGTTTTATCATGTTATTTTGACGAATACCTGTACACTTTAGGCATAGTTTGTCATTTTTAAATTTTTGCCACTGTGTCCACATCCTCCACAGTTGTAACAGGGATAGACGTTTAAAATATTATAAACTCTACAATTCTGATAACCAACAAATACTTTACCTTCATTGTCTTTTATTTGATTGAATATTTCCGTTGGTACTTGTTTGATAACATTTTGCAGTTTACTTATATGGTTGATATTTATATGTAGAGCATGGCATTTAGTTTTGTGATTTTTAAAGTTTCTATTATTGATATCTTTCTCAATAGCTTATAGATCAATTTTTGTATAGTTGTCAATTCCTACTATTTTCATTATAGGATTCTATAATTGCTCTTTTTGGATTGTAAAATGGACGGATAACTTTTTGTTTAACATCTTTTTAGCTGTATCCACGCTGTCTTGATTCATACAATTAATAATGGCTTCATCTTCAATCTTGAATCTACAATTTTTAGTTTGTATATTTTTCTCTTTCACTAGGTAATGCAATACATTTTCTTTAATGCTATTTTTATCATTTTAATTTTTCCTTTTCACTATTATTTTAGGTACATTCTTTTATCTAGGTTTGACGTTACTCTTTATGTCAGAGTAATTTTTTTTGTTAAGAATAGTGTTGTGATTTTCTTTCTCTTAACTTAATATTTCCTTTAATAATGCATTTTTTTCCTGAAGCTCTATGTTCAACTACTTTAAGAGAAGATTCTCTACTTTTACGCTTTCTGTATTAAGTTCATGCAGCGTCTTGTTATGGCTTTCTCCAGCTTCATTCACAATATCTTCTAGCAGTTCTTTTTTCAACTACTATCTTTGAACCATTTTTATTTGAGCAATCAATAATCTTGTATTCTCATTTAGTTCCACGTCATCCTGTATAGAGGTTATGTTATTACCATGGTCAGGGCATATTACTAGCACGTCAGTTATAAATTTAGTGTAAAATGGTCTCACGTGGGTGACACGTGAAAAATTTATCTGGAGGATTATCGGGAGGGTCGTCTCCCCCCAACGCCATCCCGAAGCTGCTGCGTATGACCGATTATTGACAGGCATTTATTATATGTATATTACTCATACTAATAATGGTCCTAGCGTTACAGCGAAATAAAAATAATAAAAAATGGAAAGGAGATTATATATATTTTCCATAAAATAATAATAATAATAATAATATTGCTCGAATGTCACTGAAATATTACCCAGTATATCCATTATTATTGTGAAAGAATAATATTCCTGAAATATCACTGCAATATTTCCCGTTCTTACCGAATCAACTAAAAACCTACAATAATATTGTTGTGGTATTACTGAAATAATGCCTGATTTTCACCAAAATAGTGTACTGATATTCCCCGTAATATTCCTGGGATAAAAACGCCGCGGACATTAAATGTTGCTACAGTATCACTGCAATATTACTGCTATATATCACAGAAATACTTCATATTGCGTGTCTATCCCTGCGATAGCGCCGTGTAGTTGAACGCAGGGGGCACCTAGGCCAGGTGACCAACCGCGTTCCCAGATTGCGGATGGGGGCGTGACTACTATAACTGGTCAGCTACGAATAAATTGAATAAATAGCCGTGGACAATGGCCAACACCACACTTCACAAACATTTACTCTTACACTCATTACGCTACACTTACCACACTCACTACAAAATACACAGACATCTCCTCTTGGGTGGTACGACTAGTCGTGAGGCAGATGCACAGAAAACTGCCCAATTCGATTGTTCTCGCGCGCGGACACGCTGGGAGTGCACCGATACCTGTCGGTTGTTCCCATCGGCATGGGCGATGGACTGACGTGAGCCTAGCTCTGCCGAGGCGGTTAGATTCGGTGCGGGATCAGAAGCCGGCTGCTTCGGACCCTGATCAGGACATGCGTACTGGGCAGGGGGATCGGAACCCCTGTTGCTTCGGGCGAGCCCTGCTCCGTCCGTGAATTCCGGGACCGGGAAAACGAAGGCTGGGCGTCAGACAACTGGGGTAGGATCAAAGTATACGAGGGTACACCCACTCCCAGCTATTTCCGCCCGCCTCCCTACGCCCGATGCGCCGGTTAAAGAATCAAGAAAGAAAATGTTCCTACAAAACAATGAGATGAAGCAGGAGGCAGGTAAATATTATACCTGCGAGGAAGCAATGGTGGTATTGGAGTAGCTTCCTTCACACACATTACCAGGTGACAAACAACAGTTCAGCCGCCTGTAGAAAACAATAGTCGAGGAGTTCGTAAAGCAGGTGAACCAGCACCTCAAATTAATTGCAGATGGGCTAAATAGACAGCCTGGTATCAATTACGACATCAAGAGAAACATCCCGACCCTCGTCAACGTTTTCGACGAAAAGAAGGACCGCCTACGCTCGAACACCGAGGCGCACTGTGCGACAGATACTCTGAGAGTCGCGGCTATCTCAAGCCAGCGGCCTCGAAATAAGAGGGTGCGACCGCAAGATAGGGACTCCGATAGCGCTGAGTCAGCAGTCACTGACAAGAAGGCTAGAGCCACCAGGCCCTCGGAGATCACTGATTTCGCGACGGTCCTGTCGAAGAAGGACAAAGCTGTAGCAACGAAACGTCGGCAGCAGCAGAAACAACATGCGCAGCAGACCGAAAAACAGCTACAGCACAAACAAGAGCGGCAGCAGCTGCGACAACAACTGCAGCAGCAGCCGCAACAACAGACGTCCCAGACAGCCAGAATATCGGCAAATAAGAAAAGAGAGCATTCTACGAAATCTCCGAAGAAGATGAGGAGAACGCCTAGGAAGCGATCCAAGGCTGTCCTTATCCGACCGGGGAATGAAGTCACTTACGCGGACGGTCTCTCGAATGTCCGCGAAAAGGTCACAGCAGAGTGTCCAACGACTGATATTAAGTGTATCAGGAAAACCAGGGCTGGCGACGTCCTGATAGAGTTGGGCACAAAAAGCAACAACCAGGAGCTGGGGACTATAGGAGACTCCATCAGGAAGGTAATGGACACGTCAAGGGCCGTACAGACCCTTACACCTAAGACAAACGTGGAAGTCAGAGACCTTGACAGCCTTACCACCAAAGAAGAAGTGGAGACGGTGATGAAGAGGGTCTTTGACGAAGCAGGAGTCTCAACGGGTGAGATTAGCGTTTTGATAACCAAGCCCAACAGTAGGGAGCAGCGACTGGCCATCGTAGAGAAAGACCAGGAAATGGCAGAGTTCCTCCTCGAGAAGAATCACCTGAAAGTCGGCTACATGAACTGCCGACTGAGAAGATGGCAGCGACTCCAGCGGTGCTTCAGATGTTGGGTTACGGATATCAAGCGCGTAATTGTCGTGGTCCAGACAGAAGCAAGGCCTGCTACAAATGTGGCGCGGAAGGTCACAAAGTAGCAGCCTGCAAGGCTACCGAGGCGAAGTACGTCTTATGCACTGACCTGAAATTAGACCAAGCACAGCTGGGCCACACGCCGGGCTCAGGGCAGTGTAGAGAGTTTCGCGAAACGCTTAGGCAGACCAAAGCCAAGCGTTAATGATAGACCGTACAACGGTCCTTCGAGCGAACCGCCATAGAGCCAAATTAGCCAAGACCCTTCTGACTCAGAGTATATCTGAGAAGAAGGCTGATGTGCTACTAATCAGCGAGCAGAACTGTTACTGGAACGTACCAATCTGCGTGGACCCATGAACCATCAGAGTGGATGAACACGGGACCGGAAGCGGCTTTGTGTGGGTGAGAATCAGAGACGTAACTTATGTGAGCTGCTACTTTACCCCAAACGTCCGTATTGAGTAATTCAGGCGAAGTCTGGGCGAGCTGGAAGACGCGATCCACGAGATAGAAGGCGAGATCCTAGTCGCCGGCGACTTCAATGCGCGAACACTGGAGTGGGTAATTCCAGTACAGCAGCAGAGGAAAGTCCATCCTGGAGATGGTAGCTAGACTCGGCCTTATAGTTCTCAAAGTTGGGAACACGTCGACATTCAAAAGTGTAGGACATATTGGAACGATTCAGGCCATGTCTTTCGCATCCGAAAATCTAGCGCGTAGAGTGTCGGATTGGAGGGTAATGGAGGATTTCAACGGGAGCGACCACCAATACATCACCTTTCAGCTGCGCGATAAATCCCAATAGCAAAGAATCACGGCAAAGCCACCCCGATGGAATCTGGCCAGGCTGAGCACGGAAAAGCTAGTCGAGGTACTGCTCGAAGGACAGGGGAATTTACCGACGACGACCGCCACCGAAGACAGAGATGGAGCGGTGGCTCTCGTGAGGGAAACTATGGGTCTCATTCACCGAGCCTGCGACGCATCCATGCCGCGCAAAGGATCGAGACATGGAAATCGCCCTGCTTACTGATGGTCGAACGAAATCGCGCAAATGAGAGCGGAAGCGAAACACCTGAGAAGAAGAGCGCAAAGAACGAGAAAAGAAACGGAGGCAGCACTGCAAGGCACAGTGCTGGAAGAACCTGACGGAGGAGGTCAATCGGGACATGTGGGGCTTGGGCTACAAGATCGTGACCAAGACACTCTACGCGCTCCCAAATCACCCTTTCGACGAGAACACCATGGCTCGAATCGTAGACACGCTATTCTCAACACATCCGCCAAGGCAAGACCAGGAGGAAGCCGCTGCAGTAGGTGAGATTTCCCTATTCTCCACCGAGGAGTAGCGGATCGCCGCTACAATAATGCGGAGCGGAAACGCGCCTGGACCGGACGGGATACCAGCTGAGATATTGAAGATCATCGCGGTGAAAGCACCTACTCTATTACTGGACATGTACAACGCGTGCCTGAAGGCGGGTGTCTTTGGCACTCCCTGGAAAGTTGCGCGTCTCGCTTTGATAAGCAAAGGTAAGAGAGGTGATCCCCAGTTTCCGTCGTCTAACCGGCCACTGTGCATTCTGGACCATGCAGGAAGCTCTATGAGAGGTTGCTGAAACAACAAACAGAGAGCTGTGCCAGCTGCCGTCGATTTAGCCGACAACCTGTATGACTTCAGGAAACAGCGATCCACGGGGGACGCTATACGAGAGTTAGTTCGGCTGGGAAGGAGAGCATGGACTGCAAATCATTTTTCCAGGAACATCACGTCTTGTTACGCTGGACGTTAAGAACGTCTTCAACTCGGAGGTGGCCAGACATCTTGGACGCGTTGAACGAGTTCAGAATCCCAGAGTACCTCATACGGGTGATATGGGACTACCTAAAGGACCGTATTCTCCAGAAATATCTCAGCGCCGGCGTATCACAGCGGTCGATTTTTGGTCTTGATTTTTGGAACATCCCGTACGATGACTTGTTACAACTCGGGCTACCGGAAGGGGTGTACATGATAGCCTACGCTGATGATGTCGCTTAGTCATCATTGCGCGGGACTTTGAAAAAGCACAATTTCTGCTTAACCAGGCGATGCGTAGGATCACGCGCTGAAGGGGGAACATGGTCTCGACTTGGCAGCCGCTAAGACAGAGATAGTGTCGTTCACTAGCAAACGTATTGAGACCATCTTCCCCATGTATGCGAGAGACACGGAGGATTCGACAAGGAGGGAGGCTATGTATCTAGGACTCAAACTAGACACTAAGCTTTGTTTCTTTCATCACCTAGCGTATGCAGTGGATAAAGCAGCGAGAAAGACGGCGCAGTTGTGCCGTATCATGGCGAACACGAGACGACCGTAAGCGAGCATACGTCAACTCCTCATGTCAGTCATTACACCCATCTTATTGCACGTTTCTGAAATATGGGCCGATGAATGGAGAAGGAGTTATACCGGATTTGACTCACTTCCGTTCAGCGTAGAGGAGCTCTCAGAGTCACCAGCGCCTATCGCACGGTCTCGGGACCCGCAGTGCTCGTTATTGCGGGGATCATCCCGATCGACTTACACGCGACAGAGCGCAAGCGAATCTACGAACGGAAGAAAATAGGAGAGCACAGAACAACAGTCCATAGAGAGGAACGGAAATGCACCATGGAAACGTGGCAACGATTCTGGATAACTACAACTAAGGGTAAATGGACAGTAAGGCTTATAGACCAGCTGGCCCCTTGGATTAACAGAGACTATGGGGAGGTAAATTACTACCTGACTCAATTCCTGAGTGACCATGGGTACTTCCGCACATACCTCAATCATATGGGGAAGGTTAAGAGCACGAGTTGCATCTTTTATTCCGTTGATTGCGACGATGCGTTTCACACGTTTTTCGCCTGCAAAAAGTGAAACGAAGAAAGAACAGCTTTTCTCGGCTCGGTCGGAACAATTCACGCCTGAGAACATCCTGGGCGAAATGCTATCCGCCGAGAATAAGTGGGCCACCACGACAAAATTCCCCGAGAAGATGGGACGCTTTCTTAACCGGGAGACGCTCATTTTTCTCTTATTTTATGAATGTCGCGGGGAGGGACAGGGATACTTCTCCTTTCCGTGCGGAGATGAATGCGCTGGTTCGAATACGCATATAAATGAGACGAGTTAGATCTGACGTCTCCTCGGGGGATTTAAAATCATAAATTTTTAAATTTGGTTCAGGTCAAGGCAGCAGCGGTTGTCGAGACGATACTAGAATAGCACCATCCTGAGGTAATTTTATAGACGGTACCAGGGTGGGTTCCGCCAGAAGAAGAAAGGGTGGTAGGTTTTAGTGGGTCGGTTTGCAATGCATTGGCTGTGTAGTTTTTTCGCGCTTTGGTTTATTTTATTTTTCGTCCTATATTATACACACGGCGAAGCATCCCCAACCAGCCCACACCATCCGGCTGTGCAGACCCAGTGGGGTATACCTTACGTGGCAATTCCTACATATCCTCGAAAAAAGAGAAAAAAAAACTTCATATTGCTTGTAGTACTCATGTAATATTGCTGCAGTATTGAGTGATATGTTGGCACCGATATCTGACCTCGAAATTTTCATTTTTACAATTTTCAAAGTAACAAAAGGTACTTCTGGTTCACTTCAGGTTTACTTCCGGTGATATCTACGCAGCCTATGATCTACTATTATGTCCTCGATGGTCAATGGTCTCCGATCCCGTAATGTGTGCTAATTAATGTACGCCAAAAAATAAAAGCTAAATAATGGTTCGATCCAATTTTGACCGGTCAGACATCGGAAATTTCATTTTTTTCATTTTCAAAGTCGAAAAAAGGTACTTCCGGTTTACCTACAGTTTAGTTCCGGTGACATCCAGGTACCTTTTGGTGCACTTTAACCTTGCATATAATCATTGAATCCCATCCTCATGATATCAGCCAAAAATTAACCATTAAAAATGGTTGTTGCCGATTTTGGGTGAAACAGACATCCCACCTGTGAACTTCTATAATATTAATTAATTTTACCTCGTCCGGGCAGAATAATCGTTATATGATATGTTTAATCTTTTAAAGTATACGGCTTCTACATATGCTAATAAAACATGGATTTTAAATAATTTGATATCTTTCTTTTAGTTAAAAAATCTTTTAATTCTTATCAAAATTGAATTGAATAAGAAATTAAAAGTGAAGCAAATTCGTCTTGCTGGTGGTGTTTTATTTTTATCCATTTTTATCCGGGAATAAATAAATAAGTAAAATGCTGTTATTATATGTTGAATACACAATAAAATTATTGAACTCCTTAATTAAAAGCTGTAGACTTTTCTAAATGAAGGAAGAGCCGAGGGTGAGGCTCCATCGTCAGTTTTAGTATATACATGTCAAAGGAAGTCAAATAATCATAGAAAAAGACTTCGTTGACAAAGTCTCTTAGAATGGTGCATGCTGTAAAGATTCTCCGATACATAATTGACAATAGCTATAGTTTGCGACGCGTAGAACCAAGATTTTTCGATTCGCCAAAAAAAAAAGAAAAATATTTGTAATTAACAGTAGTCCCCTTATCAATCAAAGAAACTTATAAAAATTGCACGAAAATTCGTCAATTTTAAACGAGTCGCAATCCTAGAATTTTTATATATTTTTATCATTTTTGTTGATAGTTAATAACTTTGAAGTTCGATCAATATTCGTGTACGAATAATAAGTTCGATAAATATATATATAGAATATGGTAGTTATATTTGATGTTAACGTGTAAAGTATTATTTTTTCTAATCTTCCAAAAAATATTTAAAATATCTTTCATTGTGCTTTCATGAAAATTTTCAAAAATATACTGGAAGTCTATCGAGAAATATTTTATAAAATGTTTATGAAATATTTGTGAAATATTTCAAGGAACATTATAGTTATATAGTTACACAGTTCTAAATATATTTCCGGAAATAGTTTATAAAATATTTTAAATAAACACATAGGAATTATTTCTTTGAATGATTCTGGTTATGTTTCCGAAATATTTCACAAATATTTTCCGACTTGTTAAAAAGTATAACATTTCAGAAAAATTTTTAGGAACATTTCAGTAATGTTTTATGCTTTTAACACTTTTCTAATATTGTAAAAATTTGATATCAATGTAAGGTATCTTTTGAGTTCAATTAAATCTTTCTACAATGAGAATCGACTTCTTACCAACACGAACAGTATAAGTCGATAGTCATAGTTCTTGGTATTGGCTTGTATTTCAGGTTTAATTTTTAAACAATCCATTATCTATTATCATAGTATATTTGTTTTTTAATCTACATTCTCATTTAGAAATTTTAAGCTAGTGTTTATTTAAATTTTCTCAAAATCGTGCTTTTCAACATGTACCGTTTTATCACCCACCCCGTCAATTAAGGTTAATTGCGTTATATCTTGAAAACAAAGGCCCATAGAACAAACTAAGGGTGCTATGTTCATTTTTAGGTGTCATAAAACACCTCTAGAAGCCTCATCAAATTTTGTTGCCCGTACCTTTGATACTCTTCTAGTTAGTCATACTTTTGGCTGTCACATAGTTAATAGAGTCGTGGGTTCAAATCCCACTTACATGTAATTGTTTCGATATTCTTCTTTTTTAATTTATAGATGAAGGAAAGTAAATAAAAAATATTGATTATTTTTAAAAATCAGATAGTTATGTAACAATTAGTAATTTCAGCTAATTTCCGTTTATTGTACTGTCAAAAACGCTATACAAATTTTTGGTTCAAAAACGTTATTGTTGTGTGCGCTAACAACATTTACCGTACATCCTAATTTTCCTTAAAATAAACTTATTCTCCTCAGTAACTTCAATAATATTGGAGAATTTTTTAAATGTATGTATAAGTACGTAATATTATTATAAAGATACCATGTTAATATTGTTTTGTTAGCCTTAAGGTGGCTTCAGTGACTTTTTATAAAAATATGTGCGTCGTTGACACTGTACATAAATGATTTTTGAACACTGAACTTTTAGTATATGTAAAGAAAATCCGGGGTATACGACTAAATTACCAAAAAAAGTCTTAAAAAAATTCACTTTAACCCTTTCAGGGGCAGTGGTACGTATACGTACCACCTTTTTGCTTTCAGTTTTTTCTGTATTTCGGACGTATTTTTCAGTGCTCCTATGCGTGTGAGTACTTTTTGGACTCTTGAGATGATAAGTTATAAGTTTTGTATAGAAAAGTATGCAAATTTATTTATTTATAAATAGTTATAAACAATTGAATCACAAAAAACTCGGTTTTCTTCGTAAAAAATCGTTTATTCTTGAACGAAAAACTCGGTTTTCTTCGTAAAAAATCGTTTATTCTTGAACGAAAAACTCTAGAGCTCTGAAATTTTTTTTATCTATAGTCCGTGTCCAGCTCTATAATATATATTTTTTTCAAATTTTTTCGCACGCTAGTTTTTTTGATAAAATTTTTGAAAATTTCAAAAATTGAATTTTTTTATATGAATTTATTTATAACTCATTATTTATAATGTATAACTTGTTTCAATTGTTTTTAAATATTAATCATCTATTTGTATAGTGTTTTATGGTCATTACATATTTTATAGTCTTAGTTGGTGACCGTCCACCAGGTGGCCAGCATCTAGTAGTAGTATCTTAGCGGTATACTCTCTAAATGTGAAATAGTGAAACTTTCACTATTTCTGCTAGTGAACCCTTTTTTCACTTATAAAATAGTGAAAATATCAGTAATTCAGTAGTAGAAATTCTTTTCACTATTAAAATAGGGAATACACCACTTATTGAATTAGTAAACCGAAACGCTATTTCATTCTAGTGAATAATTTCACTACTATAATGAGAAAAGGCGGAGTTACCGACAGCGTAGCTTCACGTACTGCCACCAGGTGGCGTCGATCTACTCGCAACAGAGATAGCCGTGAGAAATACATATAAGAGAGGTTGGGGTAGCAAGCGTCCTGATCCTCACTCGAGTGACTTGCCTAAGTAGGTAATGCATAGCGACGACTATAGGGCTAATTTTTCGAGTTTAATATCAGGAAATTAATATTAGGAAAAACTTTTACGATTCTAAACACTAGCTGCCAAGAAGTCAAAAGTGGGATGCAGCATAGTAGCTAACATGTTTACACGTACAATCATCAGGTTGTAAAAAGAATTGACACTACTTTTTGTCTATTTTTTGTATTGACTTCTTGTACTAAAAAACTGTCTGAGCGAAAATTTTGAAGAAATCTAAATTCCTAGTGATGGCGAGTCGAACGACGATATTGAAAACACGGAAGATGAATTTTCCATCACAGAAGACGTGTTAGAAAAATCATTTGAATTCAACAATGATGAATTCGAGTTTGATGAATATACAAACAGTCAGTTTGACGATGATGATGATACCCTTCTGAGTAATCGTGTAGCAGAAATGGATGGTATGTGGGAAAAAAAACGGAGAGTTCATTTCAATCCACCATTCACTGAACAGGTAGGCCCAAAAAATTTTCCAGAAAATATTAAAAAACCAGGTGATGTTTTTTTATGTTTATTTTCAGAAAGGAATATTCAACTAATTGTCGAACAAACAAACCTTTACTGCAATTACTAGTGATGAAATAATGAAATTTTTAGGACTCAATATAATGATGGGTATAAAAAGATTACCGTCTTACCGTGATTACTGGTCTACAAACTTACAACTACATGATCTTTATATTAGTTTTGTCATGCCTGTGAAGCGATTTTCTTTTCTATTGTCTCATTTACATTTGAATGATAAAACTAAGGAACCGAAAAGAAATGAACCCGGGTATGATAAATTGTATAAAGTTTCACCTTTTCTAAATAATCTTTCTGAAACTTACGAGTATTTTTATAATCCAACTAGGAATCAAGCTATTGACGAAAGCATGATAAAATTCAGAGGCAGAAGTTCTGTGAAGCAGTATATGCCAATGAAGCCGATCAAAAGAGGCTATAAAATTTGGGGTAGAGGAGACGATAATGCATACATTTCGAAATTTCAAATCTACACTGGAAAAATAGGAAATAGAGCAGAAACTCTTTTAGGTGAGAGAGTAATCAAAGATTTGAGTCGTGATCTAATGCACAAGCATTATCGCATTTACTTCGACAATTATTTTACTACCGTAGATTTGATGTCAAACTTACTAACAGATGGAATCTTAGCATGTGGTACAGTTCGGAAGGATAGAAAAGACTTGCCAAAAATCCAACAAGCCGATAAAAAGATGTCTCCTGACGATAGTGAATTCCGAACTTCATATAAAGGAGTTCGATGGCTAAAATGGTATGATAAGAAGCCAGTACACTTTTTATCAAATTATCACGACCCGTCAGTCATATCACAAGTCAATCGGAGACACAAAGACGGTTCTTTGAACGAAGTAACCTGCCTACAAATGGCCAAAGATTACAACAGTCACATGGGAGGCCTTGACAAAGCTGACATGCTAAAATCGTTTTACGAAATTAGTCGGAAAAGCAAATTCATGCAAGTTTATTCATGAATATAAAAACATCGATTCCGTCAGTTTTTTCTCTTTATTTTCCAGTCAGAATTACCACTAAGTAGAATATTCACATTTTTATATTTATCTTGTTTAATTTTGAAGATATATATAGTACGTTTTATTGAATATCTATAAAATAATCGAAAAAACAGCTTAAATACTCTTATTACGCATATTTCTAACGATTATTATGTTGGGTGGGGTACTTTGCTCCAATATTGATTTTACTTTTTGTATTTCATTCGAAATTCATATTTATTATTTCGGTAATGGTACCATGGATACTATAAATAAATAATAGTGTTTCTATACAATAAGTTCAAACAATATGTTAAAAATCGTCGACAAATTTGTTTACTCTGTTTTGGGAAATCGCAAGAAATGCGTCTTGTTCAAGGGGCCTTGAAGGCAAAGGTATAAAAATACCTTGACTACGATGCTTTTGATGATCGTCGTCGTATGCTCAACTTGCTCAAGAGATCTATCTCGTATTAAACACAACCCACAATAATCTATTAGACTTCCCAACTTTTCTAATCTTGATCCTATGAGAAAAGTTACTAGATCAAGTACTGAATATATGTGTTCTTGTTATATTTGTCAATTAGATAGAAAACCAAAAACTGACAATTTCGCAAAGGGAGACTTATTGCCGGGGCGACGAAGTATACTCAACGATATCTCTAATATAAATATATTAGGTAAATATGTAAATATGTATATTGATTTAAATAACTTTATAACTGACAATCTCAATGTTTCAATCAAGTTTCAGTCACAGTTTCTTTAATTTTATTTTTGATACGATGTATAAGTTTAACTTTGAAAAACAGTTTAGTTTATACTCTTTATCGATATCTGATACTTTCATTATTAAATTCTACAAATCTTATTTTTAGGTAAAGCAAAGTCGCATAATACTGAAAACCGTTGTAGCGACTGCTTTGCACTTATTGGAAGAAGATTATCTCATAAATGCAACTTGAGTTCGCGATTGAAAAATCTAATTGAGAGCTTTGTGCAGTCAGGATCAAAGGTTACCAAGCAAGTAGTTTCATCTTTATTGAAAAGGAAAATAATCGATGTACAAGAAAGTGAAGAGAAAGAAGGCGAGTCTAACGTTATATCATTGACTCAAGCTGTCGAAGGTAAACCTCTTCAAGTTTCTGTTGCTAAAAGCATAAATAATAGCCCAGTAATGAAGCAGCTTTTTTCTGCAGACGATTTTCATGAGCCAGAATGTGATTCTTGCAACCGCTGCGTCTTTGCGTGTAACTTCAAATAATTCTAAAGTTTCCTGGTGGAAAGTTAATCTAGAACTATGTATATCTATCTAGTTGCACTGTGTAGATGCCTTTTTTGGAATAAAAGATTTCGACTTCATTAATGTCAAAGCGAACAAGTCTTCTGCAACAAATGAAACAGTTGCTTATTGCTCAAACCTAGAGGATCTGATAGAATATATCAAAGAAAAACGAAAATCGATTGATTTTCACTTAAAATTTGGAATTGACGGAGGGGGATTTTTTAAAGTTTGTCTGTCAATTCAATCGACCACAGAATCCCAGGAATTGTTCATCGGCGACAAAAGTATAAAGATGGGATATCAGCTAAAAAATTCAAGGATTTGGGAGTTAATAAATTATTTATTATAGCCTTAGCACAAAATTCTCAAGAAAATTATGAAAATGTGTTGCAATTATGGACAGCACTCAATATTAATAATTTTGAAGGAACAACTGCTACTGACTTATAACTATCCCATTAACCAGGCTTGCCGTGGCAAAATCGCGGCAATAGTTGCTGTGTAATGTTTGTTAGCAACTTTCTTCTAACTTGCGCTCAAGAAATGACGAATATCAAGGATTGATGTCAATGTGCCGTAAAATTGACTGCAAATGTTTGTCACCAAATTGCTGCCACATACGGACGCAGTTTACTTACATTTGATGTATAACTGTTGCCGCAAGTTTTGTACATCAATTTGCTTTCAACTTGTTTTCAATATTATTAATATATTATATTATTTTATTTTCAATATTATTAATATATTATATTATTTTATTTTCAATATTATTAATATATTATATTATTTTATTTTCAATATTATTAATATATTATATTATTTTATTTTCAATATTATTAATATATTATATTATTTTATTTTCAATATTATTAATATATTATATTATTTTATTTTCAATATTATTAATATATTATATTATTTTATTTTCAATATTATTCACATAATATTCAATAAAATTACTCATATATGCGACAGTGCGAGAGAGAGAGAGAGAGAGAGAGAGAGAGGGAGGAAATTAATAACAGCATATCGATGGAAATTTGTGTAACATAAAAATCGAGAAATGTGACGACAATATGATGGCAATTTATGCCTAAGATGTGCCTGCACATCAGGAGCAATAGTTGCTGTAATTTTCCCTGTATTTTGTCCTCATAATTTACTTCAATACTTGATACAAAATTTCCGGCATATACGGACGCAGTTTTACGTCAAACTTAAGGAAATCGATAGCAAAACGTGTATGTCAAATTGCTAACAATTTGAAATACATCTGGCTAATGGGGTAGCTAATATTCTCGTTGGCATCATGTTCCATAGCTGTATGAACCCTTGCACGTTGTGCTATGCACTAAAAAATTAGCTTCATGAGTGCGGAGAACATAGCACAATTGGCAATACTTTACAAAATCATATGAAAGCTGGAGCTAAGAAAGAAGATGAAAAAAAGTTCAAAAACTGTATACATACCCCTGTTTTTAATACTCAAGTTGACAAATCGTTTCTGCAAATTATTCCTCCTCCTAAATTACATTTAATACTTGGAACTGTCAATACTCTATATACTCATTTATTAAAGGAATGTGAACAAGATGCGCTTTAATGGACTAAATCATGCTGTGTAACGCGTGACATACGAAATACAAGTTTCAATGGAAATTCATGTAAAATCTTACTTGACAAACTTGATTTACTGCGTTCTAGATGTCAAAATGTTTGCTCCTTAAAATAAGTCAAAGTTTTTGAAAAATTTAGAGCTGTTGTGCAAGCCTGTTTTGGTAAAGATCTCGATTCTTCTTTTGAAAATATGATTGACGATTTCAAAAATAGCTACTTGGAGCTTGCTATACCGGGATCTCCAAACTTCATGCTATTTTCCATCACGTGCCAGAATTTTGCGAAGACATGGGCACTGGACTTGGATTCGTTAGCGAACAAACAATGGAATCGGTACACTGCGATTTTAAAAAGGTTTAAAATAAATATAAGGTATCAAGTGAGCATCCCGAATATTCTTCGAAGTCTCTGTAAATACAATGACATCCATGCATTTTAAATAAAAAAATCATTCTTCTCTGTGTTTTTTTTCTGAAAATGTAAAGTTAATAAATAAAACGCATAACTGAAAAATTCTAGTTGTTTTCAATTTTGTTTCATGCAGTTATATGGATGATATCAAGTTCACCCAAGACCACTGTGATCATCCTTAATTAAAAATCAGACAATAATATAAATAGTTTTTATAAATAATGTTTACACATAATTATTTTTTATTTGATACAGTTTTCGTACAGCCCCTTAGAGATACATACATTTCTTCATAAGTTTTCGGTACTTTTCTTTGCCAATTAAGATTAAGGTGATGCTAAACCCCCGTGTCACCATCAAATACGGGGAACCACTTATTTCATTCAATTTTCAATTTTGAGCAAATATCTCTATGGAAAGTTGTTGTTTTTTATTAGGACAATAACGTTTCATAAAGATATTTGCTAAAAATTGAAAATTGAATGAGAAAAGTGGTTCCTTGTATTTGTCGGTGACAGGTGGCTTTAGCATCACCTTAAGTGGACCTAACCGCCTTAAAATTATAAATAAATTGGTTATATATTTTCAGGTGAGGATACATTTATCATCATATATTACCTATTTTTTTCTGTAAATTTAAACATTTTATCAAAATGAAACGTAAAAATTTTTTCTAAAAATTTTTTTATAGTCGTCAGGTCTCTTTTATTGGTCATATACATACTTGTATAGTTTTTACTCTGCCGCAAGGTTTTGAGAGTTAAACTGATCGGATTGGAGTTTTTTGAGCTTTATTGTGTTCAAACTACCTATAATTTGGATATGAGTATGGGGATTTGAAAAACAAAATTATGGAAAAAAGTTATAGCTTATTTAAGCCTGAATTTATACATTTTTTAAAAATCTTATCATAAAATGTGGCTCAAATAGGCTATAACTTTGGTGAATAATTTTATTCTTCAAATCCCTACACTTGTATCCTAATTATATGCATTTTGAACACAATAAAGCTCCAAAAATTCCAATCCGATCAGTTTTACTCTCAAAACTAAAAAATGAATAAATTTTTATTCTTGTTTTTTACTTTAAATATAAGAGAAGATGTCAAAATTCTAAATAAATCATAGCTTTTTTTTATAAAATGTTGTATAATTTAATGAAACTTTCCGGAAATATTCTTCAATTAATAAAGAACATCACCTGATATTAAAAAAAAAATAATAAATTTTTATTTGCAATATTTACGTCAAATATAATAGAAAATTATATTTTTCAAATAAGTGTTTACTCTTTTATAAAAATAACTTTTATATTTGACATCTAAGTACTATAAAAAATTATTCATTTTTCTTTGTATCAGGTATTATTCTTAATTAAGCGGAGAATACTTCCAGAAAGTTTCCTTGAGTCATACAACGTTTTTCTAAAAAAGAAAGCTATGATTTATAAATTTTTTCTTTGATATAAAAATAAGAATACAAATTTATTCTTTTTTTTGGTATTGCTCTTTATAAAATAAACAATATTTTATAGAAGTTTCATTAATTTTAACCATGTGTATATAAAAAATAAGATAAAATAAGCTAAGCTTATGATTTTGTTAGAAATCTGAATTTTTTGGTGACATTTGATGTAAAAAACGAGTATAATCTCAAAAAATATACTTGACCTTCAAAAACTAGTTTAGCGACGTCTAATTAATTTTTTAAAAACCTGAAAAAATTCTTAGTTAGTTTTTACGTCATAACCAACCAGATTTCACGTTAAGTTTTGAAAAAGAAAAATAATTTCTTTTGCAACACCCTAATGTGCACCGAACGCGAAATAAACTTTCTTGTCTTTAAAAATTATAAGTTGTTCGAATTTCGCTCTTACTTTAAATTTTGGTTCTCATCCGCTAGACGGTGTGTTAAACCAGCAAGTGTCCAGGCATTTCCTTGGTTACTATATAAGAAAGTTGAAAACGTTACTTATTACCTGCGATTTGTGATTACGTTTGCGTCATTTTATATTTTATAAACGTATATAGGTTTTAATTGTAACCGAAGAGTAGCTATTAGTAAGCGTTTGCGATAAATGTATCAATAGGTTAAATTATATATGAAATTAAATGTAAGTTACAATGGAGTGTTTATATCTAAGACAGATGTAATAAATGGAAACAAATGTCTTATAAATTATAACTGAAAAACTGCAAAACGACAGTAAGTATAGATTGACCCATTAAAGAATGTTAAATTATTTCTTTTAACTTATATATTAAATATTTAATTGAATCAAGTAAATGAATAATTATTAAAATGGAATTTTTAATTAAAGATAAATAAATTTTCATTGATTTAACACAAACTGTTATTGATTAAATTAAATATTTTTTTCGTTCTGTTCAATCATTTCAATGCCTAATGAAATATTTAATCGTAATAAGTAAATGTATAATTACTACAATAAAGTTTTTAATTACCAAATTATAATTTTTCATTGATATAACAAAAATTTATATTAATTAAATTAAATATTCTTTTCATTTTGTTCAATTATTTCAAAGCCTAATGAAATATTTATTTGTAATAACTAAATCTCTAATAACTGTATAACACCCTCGATAGTCGAATAAATAATATGGATCATTATTATTGTAATTAAAATCATACTCTCTATTTATTTACTTAATAAATATAAATTATTTAATATTATTAAATATTAACATTAATTATCAATATAAAATGTTGTTAAAAATTAGAATGTAATAAAAATTTGTATTTCTGATACGACAGTCATTAAATAATTAAGTTTTACGTTCTCCTAAAATGAGAATTTATTACAATGAATTCTCACCTCTAAGTAGACCTTAGAAAAAAAGAAATAAAATAACAGTTAAAATAAAATGTATGCAAAGAAAGATATATATAAATAATAGGAAGAGCGGCGGCTAAATAGAAGCGTAGTGTAGGGGCGGTAGGGGAAAGGAGTGTGAGTGTGTGAGAATAAGTGTACAGGGTGTACGGGGAGGAATGCGCCCCGCTTCGAACCTCGATTTTCGGCGTTGCGCAGAAACCGAGGTAATGTGCCACCGGAAAGCGGCAGCGGCCGGATCCGCTTTCCATGCACCTTACACACTCGATCTTCTCCTCGGGAAAGCATTATTTCGTGCGAAAAAGGATTGGAAAAATGTACCTAGTTTATATTTGTTATCTTTAATATAAACGTGCCAAGGTTTAATACCAAGGCATTCCTAGCATATAGCAATACATTTTTATTTGATTTGGACATCCATTACCCTGCATCCCGGACCTATAATTAAAATCATATCAAAATTTAATAATAACAAAAAAATCTTTATATAAATTTTTAAAATATAACTTCAGGTTTTTTAATAAGTGATTTAATATATGCAAATTGAGTTTTAAATTTATCTTTATTTATTTACACAAAATTTAATGCATTCTGATTTATATTGAGATTATTATATTTTTAATCATCGTAGAAGAAAACCCGCTCAACAGTATTGTATGCAAATAAGGTAAGTAGAGGTAAGAAAACCATTACAACTGCAATGAAGTCTCTAATTACCGAATAAATAATTTTTCATTGATTTAACAAAATGTTTTATTGTTCAATTAAAAATTTTTTCGATTCAACCAATCACGTTAATCTTTAATGAAATATTTAGTTTGAATAACCAAATCTTTAATTACTATAAAGACGTGTCTAATTACTAAAAACTAAAATATCATTGATTTAATTAAATACTGCTTTATTTAATTTAAAGACATCCCGTAATTAATTTAAACAAATATTTACTAACAAGGAGAGGGCACACCCTCTCGGAAACGAAATTCGGTCAGACTTTGGGAGGTGCTTTCTGGTACCCAAAAATGAAGCCTAGTACCCGTAATTCATTCTAATGGGCCCTTGTTATCGAGCTATGAGGTAATTTACTCGAAATATTCGTTATTTTAATGAAAAAAGATTCCTCCTCTTCTAACCATAACTCTACAAGTTCTTATTATGGATTTATGATTCAAAATATTATTATATGTTAGCCTGTCGCCATCAAGAATAATAGAAACAGAAGCGTTGCTAGGCAGTCAATTAGTTGTTTGGGATTCGATTTTAGTTTAGTTGATTAAAAATAAGAGTTTGATACGATTATGTTCTTAACCTTATTTTTCGTGAATACGATTCTGTTGACGTTGTGTTTATATGTTTGTCTCTCATTTATTATTATCGATCGTTACAATATAATAATAAGTAGGTAAAAAGACCTTTAATTTAAGTTCTGTTACTTATAAAAATATTAATCTGATCAAAAGTAATTTATAACTGAAAATGGTGACCGAAATTGCATGAATATTCAAAGGAATTTAACTCTTTTAAATTTGTTGATTTTTCATGTATTTTCAGTAGCCATCTTCAATTGTTAATAACTTTTGACGAGATTAATATTATTATACGTAACAGAACTTAAATTAAAGCTTTTTTTGCCTACTTTCTATTATCGCTTCGGTCATTTATCCATAATAAAAACTTATAGAGTAATGATTAGAAGAAGAGGTATCTTTTTTCATTAAAATAACAAACATTTCGAGTAAATTACGATTAAATTAAGAAAGAAATTTATAAAATAATATATCTGGAATAAGAGAAGGCTAATTATTTATAAGTAATCGCGTCAAATTTTACAATGAATTGACTTTCTTTTATCACAGATATATTTTTTATAAATTTCTTTCGTTAACTTTGTATATAAATGTTTAAAGAAAAGAATAACCCCCGAACAATTAAAACTGATTAAAAAATAATAAAAATAATTGGGGTTTGACTAAATATTTTTTACATTGACAATATTGATACTTGTGACGTCACGATTCTTTTGGAACAATTTTTTTCTCATGCAGTTATGGACTATTAGTAAGTATATTTAATTAGATTTATCATAGGACCTTTATAAACTGTCAAAATAATTTTAAGTTTTATGCCAAATTCTAGCGAAAGACCCTCCTTAAGTGTAGCTAAAGTAAAAAAAAAAAAAAAAAAAAATTTCTTTTGATATATTAACATTTATTAAAGCTGTACACTATACGTATATATATATATATATATATATATATATATATATATATATATATATATATATATATATATACGTATATACGTATATATATATATATATATATATATATATATATATATATATATACACGTATAGTGTACAGGTTTAATAAATGTTAATATATCAAAAGAAAATTTTAATTTTTTTATTTTTTTACTTTAGCTACACTTACTATATATACACACACAGGGGCCTGCGGCGGTTAGTCTCTGCCGATTGATACAAGCACCTCTGTAAAAATTACATGTGCTTTGTTTATGTGAAGTTAATTAAAATATATATATACACACACACACACAAAGCTATATACTTCATAAAATAAATAAAATGAAGCTATATATATATATATATATATATATATATATATATATATATATATATATATATATATATATATATATATATATATATAAAACATAGATAATAAAATTTTACTTATAAAATTTCCATAACGCAAAAAAGAACTGCACATTATTTAAGGAGAATAAAGCTATTTCTTATACAAAATAATGTTACACAAAACTTAAAACGCGATTTTTCAGAAATCACGTTTTTAAAATCGACACTTTTAGTAGTGCCATTTTTAATCGGATTAATTAGCAGCTTTTTTAATCGGATCCAATATTTTAAAAAGTTACCACCGAGTTACACCAGGTATAATATAACAAAAATGAATAAGGAAACGTTAGTAACTATTTTACATGAAGGACAACAAGCAAGTGGACAAGGCGTGGCCGAAGAACCGGAAGCAGCTAAGGCCCAAGTAAAAGTTGTAATGCGGCTTCTAGACAGGGCTTGTGAAGCATCTATGCCATCAAAACGACCAGCAGAAAAAAAGAGACGACCCGTTTATTGATGGATAGAAGAGATTTCCAACTTAAGAAAGGGGTGCAATCGTCTGCGCAAACGATCACAACGAGTTGACAAAAATAGAGAAGAAGAGGTCGGTCGTAGGAATGCAGAGTACAAGGAAGCGAAGAAACGATTGGGAGATACCATCAAACGTAGTACGACCCAACAATGGCAAGACCTGTGTAACGAGGAGGGGAACGATTCATGAGGCCTAGCATATAAAATAGTGCTTCGCAAACTAGGGCGGTTTAGCGCACCTACACTTTGCGATGAAGAGACCATGAAGAACATTGTTAGCATGCTTCTTCCATATCATGAGAAACGAAACGAAGACAACGAAGAACAGAATCTGGAGAAAATACCACACTTCACAGAAGCAGAATTGAGAATCGCTGCTGCCTCCATGAAGAAGAAGAAGACATAAGGACCAGACGGAATTTCGGCTGAGGTATTGAGAATAGCGGCAAGAGTTTGCCCACAGATACTTTTGAATATGTACAACAACTGTCTCAAGGAAGGTGTTTCTTACGAAAAATGGAAGGTGCAAGGGCTAGGGCTGATCAGCAAGGGAAAAGGAGACCCCAACTCGGGCAACAGACCGCTATGCATGTTACATACGGCTGGAAAACTACTCGAGAACCTTTTTAGATCTCGGCTACAGAATACAGTAAAGGCGGGCGGTGATCTCTCAGATAGACAATACGGCTTTAGGAAAGGATGATCAACTGTTGACGCAGTACTAGAGGTCAAGAGAACCTTCGAAGAATAACAGACGTAGAAGAACCCCAACAGAATGATACTGGTAGCAACCCTAGATGTAAAAAATGCCTTCAACTCTGCCAGATGGCAAAATATGATCGACGCAATGAAGAATACGTTTAAAATTCCACCGTACATTCTGCGCGTGGTAAAAGACTATATAAAGGGCAGGTGGCTATTCTATGATACCATAGAGGGACAACGAAAAAAGGAAATTACAGCTGGAGCTGTACAATGATCGGTCATTGGATCAGACTTATGGAACATACCGTACGATGGTGTACTGCCACATTCATGGTTGACATATTCATAATAGGGCACGCAGACGACATTACCTCAGAAATCGTCGCTGAAGATGAAGAAAAAGCTAAAGAAAAGTTGGACGTGGTGATGGAACAGACAAGCAGGTGGATGGAAGACCACGGTTTAGAACTAGCGATCCACAAGACGGAGTTAGTATTTTTAACAAGAAAATAGAAAAAGACTTTTGACAACACCCAGACAATGTAGATTAGACCTGAGAGGATCCAGACCAAGGAGGCCATCAAGTATCTATGTATTGCGCTGTATTACTAATATGAAATTTGGAGAACAGGTCAAGCGAGCAGCAAACAAGGCAGCATCAGCAACAACGGCGTTAAGCAGGATTATGGTCAACGTACTCGTAGATATGTCAGGAGCGAACAAACGCCGCCTCCTGATGTGGGTGACCCATTTCATTGTTCTGTATGGTGCAGAAATATGGGCCGATGCACTAGAAATTGATGTCAATAGAAAACGTATGGCTACAATTCAGCGGACAGGAACGCTAAGGAGAGCGAGCTCGTATCGAACGGTCTCGGAATCAGCGGTCTTGGCTGTGGCAGGCGTGATTACAATCGACCTACTCACCAGGGAGAACAAGAGAATATATGAAATAAAAGCAGAAGACAACACACAACAAGTCAAAAATTAGGAAATAGTGGTGACGATCAAGAAATTGCAAGAGTGATAGAACGCAAATGCCTGAGGCAGATGTACCGCGAGGCTGATCAAGGAAATCAATAAGAGGATAGAACGACGGTATGAAGAGGCGAACAACTATATAACGCAGTTCCTCACCGGGCATGGGTACTTCCGATCTTACCTCAGACTCATGAGGAAAGTGAAGAATGCAAAGTGCCTGCATTCTGGATATGTGAATTGACCATGACCGCTGGACTGAAGAAAGAAGAGAACTGGAGACAACAACAGGGCGAATTACTGACGAAAGTATTGTTGAATTAATGCTGAAGGACAAGAAAAGCGGGGGTGAAACCGCTGCCTTCATTGAAAAAGTGCTAAGGCAGAAGAAACATAACAACTTGGTGGATAACATCAGGATCACCGAGCAAGGAAAAATAAGTGACCAACGGTTTGAAGAAACGAATAAATCCACCCTAAAGTATTGTGACAGCGATTCCGGGTGGCATCTCGATAAAAAGAAGTGGGTGTAAGGAGGTAGAGGTTTAGTGGGTAATGTTGACGCAGTATTTGCGGTTTCCGCTCGAGAACCGGAAACACTCCAACATTTGAGTCCCACAAACGAGGGAGCGCCACATCGTCCTCCTATGGTTAGTAAACAAAATTCCTCAACTCCCCTGATAAAAAAAAATATTTGAAAAAGTAATGGAATTGAAATGAAACGGACTAAGAGGATTTTTCAAGTCATTTAAAACATGACCTTAAGGAGACCTGACCACCTTAAAATTTTAATTAAATTAGTTATATATTTTTAGGTGAGAATAAATTATTCATCAAATATTAAATTTTTTTTCGGTAAATTTATATATTTTATCGAAATATATTAGAATTTCGTTTGTCGTTAGGTCACCTTAAATATCTACAGAAGAGAAACTGCTCTTTTTTCATCATCCACATGATTTTGTAAGTTCTGAGCATCGGATTGAACTTTTCCAATGGTTATTTTGTTCAAAATATAAGTAATTCTGACATGAGCGAAGGAATTTGTATTAAAAATTCACAGATATAAGTCATTGGTAGAAAATGATGTATTTCATACCCAAAATATGTAAAAAAAATTCAAACCTTTACCTCTATTTGTTCAGGATTTATGCCACGCTAAAAAACATGATTATTTGCATTATTTCAATTTTTTTTCAAAATTTATGTATTTGTATCTAAAGAACTATAAAAGATAAAGTAATTTAGTCCGTGTGTTTCGGAAAGAGAATTTGATGCAAAATATGATAGTATTTTTTGCATCACTAAATTTGATGATTTTGATTGGTCCAAGTTTCTGCCAAGACATCGATGAAATTTTAAGCTGAGTGCCAACAAATAATAAATATAGCAAACAAGTAAAAACCAAGACGTGAGTAGCAAATGCGAGATTTATTTAATATGAGGTCAATATTGTATATAATAGAATTGGCAGTAGCGTAATTAACACAGCATCGATGATAGTCAAATTGATAATGGTGGCAGCGGAATTGTGAACGGAGAAAGCAGCAAAATTCTACACAGCAGTAACGGTTAGTCCGACAGGACTTCTCATAGCAGTTGCAGCGAAAACCGTGAAGCTATTAATATACATCACAATTAGAAATGTTAGTTGTTAGTTACAGACATTAACAAAGCTTATTCCCTTGATATATTTAACGGCCTAAAAAAGAATTAAACTTTTAATTCTATAATAACTACTTTTTGGTTTTAAGAATAAATTAAATTTTTTCAAATATTCTATTTCAGCTCGTAATTTTTATAATACAAAATATAATAAAATTAAAATTTAAAGGTGATGGTAATTGTTTATTTAAATGTTTTTAAAAAATTTTATATAGTAATCAAAATTCCCATATGAAAGTACGCTTAAATTGTAAGAAATATTCTTAATGACTAGAATGCTTATAAAAATTCTTTTTAATATGAAATAATTATTATAACTCAGTATTAAATGGTAATGATTAAGAAGAGTATATGTCGAAAAATTCAATTTACGTATTTACGAAATTGAAATCAAAATTTACGAAATAGAAATGTATAACGTATATGTTAGAATACATTCAAATATATCTGAAACTACATATGATTTTGCAAATGTTTCAAATACTTTCAAATTAGTACTATTACTTAGTGGTGAACTAGATTATAACTACTACGATATAATTTAATGTATTATCAATAACATAAACGGTGTATTAAAAAGATTAATAATACAAATTTTTATCGTAAAAAAATATGTATCGTAATACAACTGAAGAAGTTTCGAATAAAAACCCAGTTTCCGTGGTAAAAAGTAATAATAAACGTTTTAATTATAAATAACAAATTTGTTGTCATGATTCCGTTGAGCTAGTTTTGAATAACAAATAAGTTTAAGTGAAAGAAATTAATAATAAAATTTTTAATCGTAAACAAAAAGCTTATTGTAATGATTCCGTTGACCAAGATTAAAATAAAAATTAAGTTTCTATGGAATTTAATGATGATGATAAAAATTTTAACCGTAAGCGAACAATTTGTGGTAATAATTCCGTTGATAAAATTTTGTATAAGAACCAAGTTACCGTAGAGGAATTAATTGATAATAAATTAAACCATAAAAAAATTTGTCATAATTCTGTTGATCAAGTTTCAAATAACAAAATAGTTTCCGTGAAAGAAATTAATAATAAACTGTGTCAGCTGATTTCTGGGAACGGAGTATTTGTTATATACTGTAACACGACCCCCTTTCGTACCCACGGTGCAGTATGCTGAGCTCCGGGCCTCGGCCCCAAGAGCCCAAGGTACTATACGCGACTCCTCTCGCGCGCGTCTATAGATTAGATAGATAGATTAGATGTTTATTTTGTGCAGGACAAAAACAATAAACTACATTCAATAATAATACATATTTACAGAGATCATTAGTATAGTCAATCATATCACAGCTCGACATTGCTCGTCATTAACTTACATATATTGCACAATATTATATCTGTCGTACATCAATCACGTCATTACACTTATCACATATTCTTATCATTTCGAATAATACATTTTTTTTTGAGACTAGCAAACTTTAATTTCTATTATAGTCAACATTCGTATGATTAGCGTCATTCTACATTAGATATACATGGTCCATGTCCCTGGACTTACATAGCAAATAGTCGCGAATTGTCGCTTTAAATCTGCGTAGTGAGGGCAAGTGCTTAATACGTCGAGGGATCGTATTCCATAGACGCGCACCTTGAGATTGAAAAGATTTCAACCCTGTATCGGTACGCGACGATGGAATCGAGAGTTCCCTAGAATCAGTCCTACTAGAGGTACGAGCCTGGTTTTTTGGAAAAAGGTCCGCAAGATACGTGGGTTGACCCATGTTAATAACTTTGTATAGTTGTACCGCCGCAAAATACGCCCTTCTTCCCTCAAGATCAAGCCAGCCCAGTTTACTCCTGTAGGGACTGATATGCTCATACCTTCTAACACCACATATGTACCTCACACATGAATTCTGCAATCTTTGCAGTCTCATCCGGAGCTCACCTGATACATCAAGATACACTAAAGAGCAATAATCTAAATGAGACAGGACAAGAGCACTTGCAAGCCGTTTGCGTAACGCCTCGGTGGTACTGGATTGAAATGATTTAAGCCCATGTAGGGCCTTATTAACCTTTCGGCTAACTGAATCCACTTGCGGTCTCCATGTTAACTTCGAATCCATGACTACACCGAGGTTAGTAACTGTGTCAAGAAAGGGAACAAAGACGTTACCCTGAATCTCTATGCCAGGCAAATCTATACTCTGTACTTTTTTAATGTTAGATTCTGACCCAAAAATAATTGCCTTCGTTTTCTCGACATTGAGACACAGAGCGTTCTCAGAAGCTCACGCCGACACTGCTTTGGCCACAGCCGACAAGCGTCTTATCCCCTGATGAAGGTTATCGCAAGTAGCTTGAGTGTAGGTTTGTAAATCGTCCGCGTACAATAAATGCGATACACTATCCGTAAGAAAATCCCTCGTACTTTTAAAGCCCGATAAAACTTCCTGAAGGTCATTAATATAAAGGCTGAACATAAGGGGCCCCAAGACAGAGCCCTGTGGTACGCCGAGATTGGTTGTGAGCCAATCTGAACTACCATTAGATGCCGTAACAACTTTTTGGTTACACCCAGTAATATATCATTTTATCCACATGACTACTCCCCTGGAGAACTCCATTCTGATCAGCTTGCGTAACAACTTGGATGGCGAAATAGTGTCGAACGCCTTACTAAAATCAAATAGTAAAAGGATGGCAATTAGCCGCTTGTTATTATCTATACCGGATCGTATGTCTTCAGTTAATTTCAATAGTGCTGTCTGCGTACTATGATGCGGACGGAAACCTGTCTGAAGGGGATCGAGGATTTCTTTCGAAAACAAATAAGCTGACATTTGTTCATGCACGATCTTTTCTAGAACCTTGGAGAGAAAGCTAAGAAGGGCAATAGGACGAAAGTCCGTGACTGTAGATGGAATGGCCTTCTTTTTTAACGGTACCAAATGAGCTTTCTTCCAGGTACCGGGAAAGATCCCACTCGAGAGGGAGGCATTAAAAATGTCAGCAAGAAAAGGACCGATGACTGGAAGTGCTTTAGCAATAACACTTTGGGGAATTCCATCTTCACCCTTTGCTTGAGAAGAAAAATGCGCGACAGATAGGACCAGATCCGAATAAGTTATCTTACTAAAAGTAAAACCTTCATCACTAGCTGACGATATTATATTATTTAAATCATACTCGCGCTCACTATCAAAAATGGATACTCCCGCAAAATGTGAATTAAGTTCACCCGGAGAGAAACCATGGAGTTCCTCCCGAGCTCTCCGTAAGAGTCCAAGACTCCTAAGCTCTCTCCAGATGTCCTTCCCGCTTTCAAGGACCTCAAAAATCTTGCTTTGAATGAAATTATCTCGTGCTTTCATCGTCCGATCCTCCGCTAAAGTCACCAGAGTCTGACATTCCTGCCAAATTTCTTGATTCCTCGAGCGGGGAAATCGACGGCGCAAGGCATCACGTTTGAATCAACCCACGGTGGTTGTACACTTTTTTTCGGCCGAAATTCTTTAACTGGAGCTACTTTATCTAACGCCTTCATGATATTTACACCCAGATGTTCTAAACGAGTGTCCACGTCCGCATCCGAACAATTGATGGACGACCAATCGTACTCTTGCAGGAGAGACAGAAGCTCTTCCTGCTTTATTGCCTTAAAATTACGGTACGAGAAGTTACGAATGATCGGAGTCTTAGTTGTTGGGAGGTCAATAGTCACGTCAATGATGGTATGTCGATTTGGAAAAGTCGCCACCAAATTGTTCCAGTCAAGTATGACGTCGTCATTGTCAATAAAAATTACATCTATCCACGTGCGAGTCTCTTTGGCATGATGAGTCGCGCCGTGATTAACTAGTTTTATGTTAAGGCTACATGCTAGCTGCCTAATAAAATCTGTTTCCGCTGATGTTGATAGCATGTTTGCGTTCAGATCACCCATAATAATGCGATGTTTAAAACCTGCCGAATGACGTTCAAGAACATCGGCAAGGTCGGAGTTTCTAAGTTTAGCATCAGGTGCTCTATATATAACCGCAACAAAGACGGGTGGCAAGGATCCCTGTTCTACACTACACATCAAGTATTCAGGAGCGAGCGGCTTACCCTCGTCCTGCACTGTTGAAGAGGAACATAATACTGTGGACATACAGGAGAACCCCACCACCTTCCCTAATCCTGTCTTGTCTAATGATGGAATAACCATCGATCTGAACGTAATCATCCCCAATATTTGGCCCGAGACGCGACTCAGCACTGCCGAAAAGATGATAGAAGGGATGAGCAAGTAGGAATTGGCGAAAAGCAGTTATGTGTTTTTTTAGCGAGTTTACATTTAGAAAGCCTGCTCTAAATCCCTCACAATGTGCCTCTTTGACTCGTGGACTGCTACTACATCAATAGCAATATCGTCTGACGAACTCAAAGTAGTTATTTTATTATTTCTTTTTGCGTTAGCCTTATCAATCGGGATAGGGTAAATTTTAGCAGTTCTAAAAGACACTGCGATCGCTTGCAGGTCAGCCGCAATAGATACTGAGTGCGATGTTTCGCCATCTCGGAACTTGGCCAGGAAACGACCTCCTCTATGCCAAAAATATTTAAAATGCAGTCCATGAGCAACTGCTTTTAAACTTTTAAACTGAGCAAACTTATCTTTACTCAAAAATTCATTAATAAAAATTTTCCCATTACTCACATTATTAATCGTTTCCTGATCAAGTCCCGAGAAATCAACGTCTCCTTTACTATATCTCGTACATCTATGTTTAGAGAACATCACGTTTCTTACTAGACTGCTGCTAGAAAACCGGACAACCCACGGATTGCGGCCCCTACTATGGGTGATCGCCGATGGTGTGGCTGGGATTTGCCCGTCTAATCGGAGTAAGCGTATAGATACAATGTCATCCCTCTCAATGGACGGGACAACTGTGGAGAGGACAGCGTGGATTACGTCGGCACGTTGTTCATCAGTACCGTCAAAGATATTAGAAATAATGAATTCTTCCGAGCCCTCTCCATAATTTGTCCTATTCATGGGAGAACAATACTTATTCCGATTAGAGGGGTCATCTAACATGCGGCGACGGTCCCTGGTTTGACGCCGATAGTGTTGTGTTCGAAACCCGTCAAGAGGAGGTTCGACCAGCGGGGTGCGACTCGACGGGGCAGCATGTACATCCGCTCGGACGACAATACTACGGTCATCGTTTCTATTATACATTTTCGCATTATAAGGACTAGCCTTACTACTACGACGATCTTTACAACTATGACTATTCTTATTACTACTATTATAATTACTATTATTACTATTATTATTAGCGTCTAAAAACTGGGCAGATTTGTCTAAGTCTTTGAGTGACACAAATATTTGAGAATCGTCGGTGTTGACACATTTTTGACCACCCTCACCGCGCTGCTGCTCAGTACTTTCGACCAATGTTGTGATTTTAGTGAGTAAGGAGTTAATTTGATCTTTAAGAACTCTATTTTCTTGAAGCAGCTGCATTCGATCATTGTGCAGCCCTTCCAGCTTAGAAGACTGCGCAGCCATTTTCTCTTCAAGTGACGAAACCTTAGCAGCCAGATCATCAATCAGCCCCTCTGTTGTTGGGTCGGGAGTTGAGACTGTTCCAACAGCATCAATTTCCCTCACTAGAAGAGACTTAAGATCACCTACTGCTGCTTCAAGCAAATCAAATCGATTGGTAAATAAATTAAGCATCGATGAAGGCAGCGTACAATAACGGATAGCACTTAGATCTAAGTTGCAGGTAGTCTCAATATTTTTTTTATCAGCTACGGTCTTGATGGACGGGACAAATGGCGTTGACGCGGAAATATGTTTGTCCGTTAATTTATTAATATCCTTGAGGGACTCATCTGCACTTTCAACATCAAGAATTAATTTATTGTCATTTTTTTTCCGTTTAATTCACTGCTCCCGGTGTTACTCAAATTATCTGGACTATTCGTTTTTTCTAATTTACATTTCAGACATCTATATTTATTTCCGCTTACTGGCGTCCAGTCATGACACAAATTGTGATACGGTTTATTGCAGTTCTTACATCTACTCATAATTGAATTAGGCTTTGTAATTTTTTTGCACTTCTGGCACGAAGACGCCATAATTAACTAGATAAATAAAAGAAGTAATATAATGCTAAATAAAACCAGAACTTGTTGAACTGAATTAAATAATAATAATAATACTGGGTATCACAAAAAAAAAATAAATAAACAAACAAACAAACAAACAAACAAACAAACAAACAAATGAATAAATAAATAAATAAATAAATAAATAAATAAATAAATAAATAAATAAATAAATAAATAAATAAATAAATAAATAAATAAATAAATAAATCGATAAATAAATAAATAAATAAATAAATAAATAAATAAAAATGTTAAAATTATTTTAAAATTTGAAGGTTCAAATTTTCAAATTTTCGCGCGCATTGCTTCGTTGCAGAACTTATTTATATATTCGCGCGCAAGTGTCAATCAGTGCTGCCTGCTGCAGCAGGGGATAATGCGTTGCCAACTGCCGAGTACCATCCGATATGGGGCGATGGTGCTGCGCCCTGGTGACGAAAATGAAAAACTCCGACCAGGCGGCGACAGCAAAGTCGCGGAGAAATTGCGCGGGAAAGAGTGAGAGAGATATACTCTAACCTCTATGATTGCTTGCTTTTTTCTCTTCTTCTCCTCTTCGGTAAGATTTCCGACTGACTCCTCCGGAGTAATGCGAGATCACCTGCTCTCATTCGATTGAAAGACGAGAACGAAATGTAGCCACGATGAAAAACAGCGTTCTCCTGCACCTTATATAGTGGTGGTATTTTGAGGTTATGTTTTACACTCTTTAGCGGAAAATCCCTCCAGGCTCAAATAAAAAACACAGCAAGGTATGTTTTTTTTGGCGTCAGCGTGCGAGTCTAGTAGAGGATCCTTTCCACTATAAAAGAATCACTCCTCGGAGTGAGAAACTATTAGTGTATTATGAAATAGCAGAGCGGCTACTGGTGATGTCACTTCAACTTGTTGGTAACAACAACTATGTTATACCAACCGTCACCACTCACCGGATAAATACGAGTACAACTCGGTTTCTACCCGTTGCTTCTTGCAACGGCGACGTGCCGGCTACTCGATCTCAGGGTCCTCCCTCCGCTAGGAGGTAAGGGGAAGGGACCTGGGTATTGCATGCAAGTAAATACACGGGGGTTTCGTAACGAAACTCATATTCAGAACTTACGTTTCAGACACTATCGCTGGACCAGCGTACTCCTGCGCACGGCGTCCTCGTCGCAGGTTCTCGACCCGCCACTGTTGCTTCTCGCTTTCTTTCTCACTCTCCATTATATCTATCTATCTATGTATCTACCCATGTTGTAGGCGTTCGCGCGCAACATCGCGCAACAACCTCGTCGTCCTCTCTGCCGATATTCGCACGTGCATCGCTCAACTCCCCGCTCGGGCGGTAACAAGTACGTCACGCGCCCGAATTCTCTCTTTCGCTATGGCGATCGATTGTCTAACGTCTCGGGGAATCGTGATCGCGACTGCTCGCGTTACATAGTAGGAAGCTCGCTTTCCGAATCGCTCGTTACGCCTTGAATAGTCGCGTAGTGCTGCTCATGTCCCTCGGTGGTTGAGGTGTCTCGAAGTCGTCTTATTTACTGTTTGTTTTCTCGAAACATGCATCGGCGACTGTACATCCGCCAATAATGATCGACGAATGTGGCCACATCTGCGATCTCATTTTTCTTCTTTTCAGAAGTAGCATGGGTCAATTGCTGCGCTGCTGGTAGCTTCTGTCTTTATTCGACCTGGAGCTGTGCAGTACTGAGAGATTCGAACTCGGGTCTCCTAGCTCTCAAATCGAGTTCTCGACTCTTGCAGTGGCGCAAATTTGGCCCTCGTCTTCCTTGCACGGGGAGATCTACACGCTCGCCATTGGCACATTCTGTAATGTGCGCTTTACAGCAGTCTGCGCGCTCCTAGATGTTCTATCCGCGCGTCGTCCCTCTAGTCGCTGCGGACTTAGTGTGTAGCCCCATCATTGATGGCTGACTACGTGCTACTCTTTCATGATTTATTGCGCAGCTCTCATAACCGAGAGCCGGCTTCACTGCATGCTGTGCTAGGCCGTGGTCTTTGCCGTAGCTCCTCTGTTCTTTTTATGATGCTTGGCTAGCTCTTTAACTATGGCTATCAACCGTATTGGCGTCAGTCGCCTCTGCAATGCCGGCGCCTGCCTCTGTCAGTGAGCTGTTGCTTTCGCTTGACCGAAATGCAGCACGGACAGATCTCCCACCGGCTGATCGGGAGTTGCAGTCCCCCTTACACGTATCTCTGGCCACTGCCGAAGTATCCACGTGCGCGGGAAAATGATCATGCGGCTTGCAACGTTGTCGCTTTTCGGCGACGCCGCTGCGTCACCGACGATACAAAAGTACCGGGGATTCGCCCGAAACTTATTTTTCAGACGCTATCACTGGACGAGCGCACTCCTGCGCATGGTGTCCTCGTTACAAGTTCTCGGACCGTCAATGTTGCTTCTCGCTCTCGCTTTCTCTTTCTAGTTTGGGTGCACTTTGCGCACGAAGGAGAAGTAGCTACTCTTCCGTGAACGCAATATGGGCGCAAAATGTGTGTCAAAATAAAATAGCATCTCGTAGAAATGATTTAAGGACTTGATTTTTTTTTAAATGTTGGTACACTGATATAGATTAATGAAAAATTATTGATAAAGCCAAAATGTAACCGCCCACGCGTGGGTATAACCTCAAATACCTAAGAAATCGAGTATTATCAACATACCAATTGATATATGGGAGAATTATTGAAGAGTGAACAGTTGAAGTGCAGATAATGACTTTAAGCATGTAATTTGATTTTCCCATTGCCTTAAGAAACTATCATAACCTCAAATAGGTATATTACTTTTATAACGTAGGCATTTCCGTCATATGCACTAATATATGGAATATTAATGAGGAAGTAAGCACTTGTAGTGCAGATAATATTTTCATTTAAACAAACTGGTTTTCCCATTTCTCTTTTATGATGTGTCGATTCCAATCACATGCACTGATATCAAAAGATTTCCGAGGAAGTTAACAGTTAAAGGGTATACATTATTTTTGATCTAATGAGTTGACTCTCATTTTGTCAAAAACCTATCATAACCTCAAATACAACTATATTTGCTCTTATAAAACGTGAAGTTTCGTAGAATGAAGTAATATTTTAAATGTTTATGAGCAAGTAAATACTTCAGGTGCAGGAAATAGTTTCCAACCAATAAATTAATTTTCCTGTTTGGTCGGAAAATTATCATAACCTCAAAAAGGGTACTTTTTTCTCTTATAATCGTAAGTTTTTGTAATATGTACTGTCATTTGAAAGATTTATGTGGAAGTATTGGGTCAGAAACTTATCTCAATTATAGAAAATCTCTCTCTCTCTTTTTTCTGTCGCTCACGATAAGTTGATTCTCCTATTTTGTCGAGAACCTATCATAACCTCTAAAGTAACTGCATTTGCTCTTATAAAACGTAAATTTCCATAATATGGGCTGAATACTTCAGGTGCAGAAAATAGTTTCCAATGAATAAGTTGATTTTCTTATGTAGTTGACAACTTACCATAACCTTAATAAAGGTACCGTTTTATCCTACAAATCGTAATGTTTTATAAAATGGTCTGATATTCAAAAGATTTACGAGGAGATAAATACTTGAGGCTGAGAATATTTTTTTCAAACGAGGAATTTTATTTCTCATTTGACGATAGTTACAGAATGTTTTATGATATTTAGTGTTATAATACTGGACAATTTCATTTAGATTCCAATACTTTCAAGAATTTCGATTTCATAATTTTTTTAAATATAAATTTTCTCTTATGATGCCAACAATGTATTGTTTCATATTCAAATTAATGTTAATATACTATAAAATAAGAAATAAACCAACTGAAGAAACTTAACATAGCTTTAAGTAAACCTAATAACCTTAATATTATAATTAACTTGCTATTATATTTTGATGACAAGTAGGTTAATTTTTGCACGGTGACTTATTATAAAAATAAATTCCAATAAACAATAATATAAACTGGAGAAAACTTTTTTTTCAGAATTTATTGGGGTTAAAATCAGAGATTTAATAGCTACATAGAATCACTGGAGTTTTTCCACCTGCCACATGATTTTGATCCACCTGATCATTGGATCGGACTTTATGGCGGTATATTCTGTTCGCGAGACATATCATTTTAAAATAATCGTAGGAATTTTAGTAAGAATAGCCCAGTAATCCCAGCCTTAGAAAGCCAAAATATTTGTATTTATCCTTTTATCAAAAATTTTGGCTATATACGGCTATAGCTTTTTATTGGTATTATTTTGTATTAAAACCCTCACACTAATTTTGAAAATCAGTGTCTAATGAACAAAATAAGTCTTCATAAAGTCCGATTCGATGATCAGGTAGGTCAGAATCATGTGACAGGTGGAAAAACTGCAGTGTTTCTATGTAGCTATTTAAACTCTGACTTTAACCACATAAAATTAAAAAAAAAAATTTATTTCTTATTATAGTTTATTAAAATTTATTTCTATAGATAGTTACCTTAGAAAAATTAATCTACTTTACATCAAAATATAATAGTAAGTTAATCATAATTTCAAGGTGTTTATGTCCTTTTAAACATTTGAACTGTTACAACGTAGCTATTAAGCAACATTGTTGGATGATCTTAACTCAAAACATAATTAATTAGTTTCGTGCAGGTATGTAATATAAATTTATTGCAATACATTGTATGTAATACAGTTTATTTGTAATATTTACGAGAAATAATATTACCCATATATTCAGTGCATATAAAATAAAATGATTGTTTTTGGACCTTTTCTGCTTCAAGCTTTAGTTAACATGAAAAACTCGACATTTACTTAAATTATTTCAAATAATATTGAATTATATTAAATATTGAATGATACTAAATAATCTTTTTTTTTGTAAAGAATATTTTTAAAATGTCATACTTTATGTTTTGATTTTTCATAGAATAGTTCTCTAAATTTATTTTCAATCACTGCCAACACTTAAGTCAAGCTTAGAAAAGAGTTTGTGTTTTATGAAATAATCATTTTAATTCAATTATTATTTTTTTTTATTCCCTCTACTTTTAATCATACTTTCAAATATTATCTAATTATATACTAATGAGTTTGTAACGCGGTGAGAAGATTTTTAATTTTCTCCGCGTTACTCACGCGCGACTAATACATCAAAGGCTGATTTCAAGACGAAATCCTGCCATGACTGCCAGAGGAGTCTCTCCACCTTGCGTTCTGAATCATAGTAGCTTAAAGAAAAATACTGCGTAGATTCGAATTAATTTTTTTTGGAAACAAAAAGCATCTTTTTTTACGGCGGAAATCTGGCGCCAGTCATCATCAACAGCCCATCAAGAGCTGTGTCCAGCTGCCTCTCAAAGGCAACGAGCCCAGGCACGCCTGAAATGTCCATAAGACCTCGCAGCTCGCCGTATAATATCATCGCAACGAGCGTCACCGTCGGCCGCCAGCATTAGCTACAAGTTAAGTAAATCTTCGAAGAACACAGCTACTCTCTCCTTACTCTGTCTCTCTCAGTTCTAAGCATCTGCCTGGTAAGGCAAAATACTCCATAGTGTAGAAGCTTATTTTTCTTTCAAAGGGCGTACGGCAATTACGTAACAGCCCACGGACTATAGCCAGGCAATGTACTATAGACATTTCTATATACAATGTCTCCTAACTTCTTCCCCAGCGAGCATGGAAATTTCCAGTGCCTTACGCAATACGATTGTTACAGCATCAGGCGATTTCGGGGAGAAGAAGACCAGAGGTGAGAACCAGAGATTCCAACCTGACGTGAAGGTTGCTCTCGAATCAGAGAGCCTGGCGACGACGAGAAGTCACCAATCAGAGGCAGCGACGTGGAAGGCGGGTCCAAGGCCGCGGCCTTCGAGCCGGCAGCGAACTCAGACTCGGCAGACTCTTCTCCGGCCTCCCGGGCGACTAACACCTTCCTGGCTACGGGACTTCATCCAACATCCGCGCCGCGAGTCCCTTCTGGACTTTGATTTTTTTTCTTGTGTTCAGTCGTATAATTTTTTATTTATTTTATACGAATTATATTCATTTGTAACTTTGATTTAGTTTTTTTTTGTATAACTTCTCGCCAAACCTCTTCGTGTGACTGCGCTACTCGCTGCAGCCTCCACGCCATCGACGAGAAGGACACTAAGCTAAGTCACCACGTTTTTGTGCCTAATATGGGCCAATAATTCGACGCCGGATTGCCTTTCCTGCCCCGGGCGTATACTATTTTTTTTTCATACAATTTTATTGATACAATATTTTACACAATTAATTAAATTTAAATTAAAACTAATTTTAAGGAAAAGTTAAAGTAGAAAAATTAGATACGTTAAATTTAGTATGGTTTAGAGATTAAAAGTAAGATTCAGAATTAAGGTGGATGTAGCGATAATTTCGTTGGCGAATTTTTGTAAGATTGTACCTTAGTTCAAAATTGGAATTTTGTTAACTCACGGAAAAACTTTGTTATTTTCAACGAGGTGCCTCGTGGGAGACCCGATAAAAACGTTATTGTATAAAACCTACAGCGTGTTCTCCCACTCGCATAAGTTCTCCGTGAAATAAAAGGAACTGCATTCATTTTAAATTTAAATATAGAGATCATACTATTTTATTTTTTTTGTGTTGCCTCACTCCTATGTGTGTGTCTGTTTGAACAAGCTTCACCTATGTTTTCGCGTGTAAAGGTGAAAGAAAGGTAGGAAGTCGTAACCGTCGAGACCCCACGACTCTCCGCGTGTAGAAACAACTCTTAGCTAGCCGTGTCTAAGTGTGAACACTAAAAGTAGTTAATATGAATTAGAACTCCCTTTCGGGGAAGCAACAAATAATAAATTCAAAGAATATGACGAGAGGCACTGCTCGTCACCGTTTGTAAAATTTTAACTAAATCGGAATACAGTGCCTGGCGCTCAAATTTTAGTAAAATTATGACCCTTTGGAAGTATATGTTTGATTGCTTGACGGCGTATGCCGATTGGGATTAATAATAAGTTTCGTAATAATTTACCTAATATTCGTTATATACCGTGGTTCCGGGCCGCATGCCCACGGCAGTCCGAGCCACGCGTTATAATTTATTTATGAGTATCAACTTATTTTTATAATTAGAGCTAATATTTATTTATTTTTAAATTCGTTATTACATTTCAAATTCTGTATTAAAGATTTTCTTATCATATGTTTTAGAATGTAAGTAACTTTAGAATGTACGAATTGGTTCGATACCAACGATAAGCCACTTTGTTTATTGGTTACTATAGTACCAATAAATAAACATTAAGTCCTTTTTCACGGAAAAAATAAATTTCTCATTTACATTTATTGTAAGCCATTTTCGTCGCTCACAATGGGTGGGTAAGTATCCTTTAAACAAATTTTTCGTGTATAAATATACTTTTGTAGGTTCGTGACTATAATCATAAAACAGAATTATATTCTTAGAAGCAATTCATAGTTGTTTCAATATGTATATTGACGCAAAAATCAGCATGCTGCAGTTATGAACTTTTGAAATTGATTATAACAATTTTTGTATAGATTATAAATTAAATATGTACACATTTACAACAAATGTTTACAAATGTTTTTTTTCTCAAAGCGTGGGTTTGTAACAATGACTTTTTTAAATTATTAATATTAACCCTGGTAGAATAGTCCCGTACTGTGTAGATCTATGTAGGCAAACTAGATAGTTACTATGAAGGCGTGTAACGGTTGTCTCTTCTAGTTTCCCGCATTATTTTCCCAGATAGAACTAGATAACGGAAATTTTTATAGCAACAACCACTTCAAGGTTATTTTTTTTAACTGAAGAATAACTTATTAAGTAATGTTTTGATTCATATGTATTTACATATTTTTGTTTACCTTATATCAATTTAAATCAATCTTAATAACCTCCAAAGTGTGAGGTTATCAAGTTTTAGATGCAATGAGATTTCTGATTTATAAAATAAATTACATATGTTACAAGTATATGTTAACCCTTTGAACAACTAAAAGTAGTAAATAATCTCTATATCTAAATAACTACACGAAATTTTAGTGCATACGATTCATTTTATTTATATACAATCAATTGCCTTTTATTTGATTCCACTTTATCCTAAATACAGACTTAAATTCAAAACCTGTATCTTTTTTAGAAGGAAAACTATTACTGTTATTGTTATAAAGTACATATTCAAAAATGTTAAACAATTGTTTGATAAAATCAGACAATTCTTTTACGAAAGTTAAAATACGGACTGTGTCTGTATTATCAGATACAGTAAAATGAAAGTTAATAATAGTTTATACATTATTCATAAAATTGAATGTAATAATTTGGCATATACTATTAATAGTTGTGAATTGCATGTAAGTCGCTATTTTAGAAATAAATTAATCAGTCATAATCATATAATATGTGGTCATTGTTTGTTTTTCTTATACGAAAACAATTATTTCCGAATTTTCACTTTCTAGGTTAAAAATGCTTTTCTTGGCTTCTATTACATGTAACTGGTACAAATAAGACTGTAATTATTATCATCATAAATTAGAACTAGCATATTTAACTTATTTTTTAGCATTAATTACATTAAAAGTTCTATACGCTAAAAAATATAGCCTCCCAAATTTCACGAGTGTTTATTATTATCAAGGAATCCATATAGATCTGTACAAGTTTATCAAGTTTTGTGTAGTCTAGTACTATCTAGTCTGTCTACATAGGTCTTTATAGCTTATACAGGTGCCATGATAAGATTTCTGCCAGGGAATGAATTTAAATTTTTATTGGCTTCTTGAGTCAGTACGGGTGTGTGTATTTGTACATGTGTGTATATACGCATGTATGTATGTAACTCATTGACATAATATATAGCAGATTACATTTTAAAGTTATTCGAATAATATCAAGATCTTTATATTTTTTATATTTTTGTAAATTTCCAATATACTTTTCAAATTTTTCAATATTTTTATTAATTTTCGATAATTTTTAGAGTATTGGGAACCTGGAATGAATAAAAATTATTTATATACTCTTATTTACTTTTGATTTGTGTTATTAAGTATTATGGAGTTATCATGGAGAAAATACACTAATTCTAAGATCACAATTAAGGGAGAATCTCTATCTTTTTATATTTATACAATTGTTATTGTAATAGCAGACAATATTGAAGATCAATCTATGCAAGTGATTCCAAATTTTCAGTTTTACATACGTTTTTCATAGGATTCATTAAAATTTACTTATTCGTTGTTAGACCAAGCAATAGAGATTTCGTCGTGGACAAAAAAAACTACCTGGAAACCGCCTGTGCCATCATATGTAGGACACTCCGTACATTATTCCCACTATGTTTCCTACTCGAAAATGTCATTTGTTAATTTTTTATAAACAAATAACAACAAAAAATGACGTTTTTTTTAGTTTTTTTCTTGTAAAATGGAAACTATTAAAGCAATCTTAATGGTGGACATAGATTAATTGTAGAGAATTGAATTACGAAGAGAATGAGGGGTGAAACGACCCGATCGGATAATTAGAACCGGAGAAAATTAGAAAAAACCGAAAAATTTTGCTTTTTTTTTTTAATTTATAACTCCGCCTCATGAAATCTGACTATATATACCTTTCCCCTCAGCCCGCGCCGTCTCCCGACCACTCGACCACTTTCGCGCGCTCGGCCGTTTTCGCTCATGTTCACGGTATTTTTTCATCCACTTAAACGGGTTATATCGAAAAATCAGGATTGACGTTTTGTTGCTGCTTATGTCTAGTTTATAAATCCGTTTTTTAAATTTCAATCGGACGACCTCAAACGCATTCAGCCCTCCGCGAAAATATTGCAAAAAAAAATTCAAATGAGGATTGTACAAAAACTATTTATCCGACCGCGTCCAGGTTTCGCACACATAAAGTATATGATAATAACTAGCACTGTGCAAAGTTTCAGCTCTTAATATTTAAAAATGGCGGAGTTATGAATTAAAAAAAAAAAGCAAAATTTTTCGGTTTTTCCTAATTTTCTCCGGTTCTAATTATCCGATCGGGTCGTTTCACCCCTCATTCTCTTCGTAATTCAATTCTCTACAATTCATCTATGTACATCATTAAGATTGCTTTAATAGTTTCCATTTTACAAGAAAAAAACTAAAAAAAACGTCATTTTTTGTTGTTAATTGTTTATAAAAAATTAACAAATGACATTTTCGAGTAGGAAACATAGTGGGAATAAAGTACGGAGTGTCCTACATATGATGGCACAGGCGGTTTCGTAATCGTATTAATTGTACGACGTGTTTAAGTTACATAGTTTGTTTGATAATTTGGCTTTCAGGGTCTGTCTAGTGTACCACAAATGCGGGTTATTAAGGGGTAACACCACTCTAGCGGCCTGAAAAATGCCTAATTTATACGATTTTTTACAAGAGTAAGAAAGGAGGGATCAAATTTCTTTTTTGATGGTTTACTTAAATAATTATTTTTAATAGTTTTGTAACCTTTACTTTTTATATAAAATTTCTGGTCGTGAAAATCGAATTTCCCTCGTTCATACTGAAACTAATACTATAAGAAAAATGTAAAAAAATGTTGACATACCCAAAACAGGTATAAAAAATGTCTAATAAAGGTATTGTTATATATCAGTGCATGTGATGGGAATTCACACATCATAAAAGAAAAAATACCCGCTTTAGAGGTTATGATCGGTTTCCGACGAAATGGGAAAATTAGTTTATTTGAATGAAAATATTATCTACACTTCAAGTGCTTACTTCCTCATTCCTACGTTAGGAAAATTCCTACGTTATAAAAGTAAAATACCTATTTGAGGTTAGGATAGTTTCTTAAGGCAATGGGAAAATCATATTACATGCTTAGTCATTATCTGCACTTCGAGTGTTCACTCTTCAATAATTCTCCCATATATCAATTGGTATGTTGATAATACTCGCTTTCTTAGGTATTTGAGGTTATACCCACGTGTTGGCGGTTATATTTTGGCTTTGCCAATAATTATTCATTAATCTATATCAGTCTACCAACACTTTAAAAAAAATCAAGTCCTTAAATCATTTCTATGAGACGCTATTTTATTTTGACACAAATTTTCTCATTTGCGCCCATAGTACGACGACGAGGAGAGCCAGGAGTCTTTGGCTGGTAGATGGCAGCCGTCTTTCCTCTAGATGATGTCCGCACAGTCCCATGGGCCTCACTCTGCCACTCTCCGCACGCTTGATCGCCGCACGAAAACCACATAATCGCGTTTATCCTATCGTGCGATCGACGCGTCGCGCAACAGTCTGGTCCTCTCTACCGATTTTCGCACGTACACCGCTCAACTCCCAGCTCGGGTGGTATTGACGTCCCTTTTACACCGGCGCGAATTCCTCGCGTATTCGATTTACAAGTGTGCGCTGGTTACAAAACATTATAATCGTAAACAAAAATTTTGTTGTAATGATTCCGTTGACCAAATTTCAAATAAAAATCAAGTTTCCATGGAATTGAATGATAATGATGAAAATTAACGATAGAAGAGGAAAATTGACGATATCGATTTCTAATATAAATAAAACATCTTATTTTGGTGATATGGGCGTTTGTATGCAAGTATTGTTCGGCTGTATATTGGAAAGAGGAGAAAAAATCTAATTTTTGTCACAATGGGAAAATAGTTCCGTCACCACTAAGTAAATACGATGAAAAATTAAAAACATATTATACTGTTATACGACAATAATTTTAGACTTATAATTCGATATTATAATAATCTCTTTTCTTTTGATAAATTTAGTGCTAATGTAAAACACGAGAAGATGAATCCTATTTATAATTTAAAAATACAAGGTTAAGTATGGGATATGACGTCTAACAGTTTATTACCTACAAATAATCAAGAACCTTCTTGTGGTCAACTTTATATTTACGATGATAATGTTGCAATTGAAAATAAATTAAAAACACATGAAAATCTAATTGAAGAACATTTAAAAATATTAACGGCATTTTTGAGTAATAACCATTATACTAAGCATTACAAACACTTATACCAAATACTTACTCTCAATATCTCCCTAATTATAAATAATATTTTGTTCGTAAAGATAATAAACAGAAACATCGTTACAATAAACCTTTGACTTCGGAATGCGGAGAAATAATAGTAGCAAATTCTGGAATTCCTGATAATTATGATAAGACATATGTCTGCATATATCCTAAAATTGGTAACGAAAAAGAACACACTTATTTGAATAACCAGTGGTCTCCATGGGAGATTTAGGATGGAGCATTGGTTATAGCAAACGACCAAATGCTCCAGAAGATGAAAAACATACTGCACTACAATATTATTTATACAGGTTAGCTTATAAACCTAATGTACAAAATTTTAGTCCATTGTAATTTGGTGGGAAATTAACCCAACAGTTATTTATACATGTCTTTATTTTTAATTAATTTTTTTCGAAATAATCAAAAAAAAAACAACTAAGGATTAAATGTTACCAGGATTTATTAGATCATGTTATGTATAGTGTTTTTAACGTTTCACAAAGTTTAGAAATAAAGAAAAGATTAGGAAACCTTGATGTATTGCCACCTACTTATATAGATAGTCCAAGATATATGCAACAATATTACCAGGATGTAATGGCTATTATGAGAATCGTAGGTAGACTTGACTTATTTACTACAATGACTTGCAATCCAAAATGAAAAGAACTTATAGAAATTTTAAAGAATTTTCCATCAAGAACTACTCCAAATTATATACCCAATATTACCGTTAGATTGTTTCGTACGAAACTTATTAGTCTTCTAAATTCTATAATAAAAAATAAAATTTTCAGTGACGTTATAGCTTATATATTTACAATTGAATATCAAAAATGAGCTCATGCTCACATTCTTATAACATTACATTGAAATAGTAAATTACTGACACTAGAAGCTATTAATAAATATATCTCTGGTGAAATAACATCTAATGATTAAACACTACAATAATTGGTAATAAAAAATGTCTTAGATGGGCCGCATAATAAAAACTTTCCGTGTAATTATCCAAATAAAGATATATGCAAAAAACGATTTCTTAAACCTTTTCAACAAAAGACAATAATTCAAAAAATTGGTATCTTTCATATAAAATAAAAAATAATGCATGTGACAAAAATACGTATAGAATTAAAAACAGTAGTCAAACTATTCCTGTTGATAATTCTATGGTTGTTTTGTATAATAGTTTCCTAATACGGAAATATAAATGTCATAAACGTTGAATATCACGCTTCAATTCAAAGTGTAAAGTATAATTTCGATTACTTACACAAAGGTGGAGATAAAGCTTTTTGTAAACTGAAAAAAATTAATGACAATAACGAACAAAATATTGAGGTATGTGATGAAATAACACACTATTTGGATGGTAGGGGTTTTAGCCCAAAAGAAGTAGCTTGGCGATTACCGGAATTTCCTTTATGTGGTAGAATCCACGCTGTTGCACGTTAAGCTATCCATACTCCAAATCAACAAAAAATAGTTTTTTAAGAAAATAAAGTATCAGAATCTTTAGTTAATTGGAGAACAACATTAACTTTATGTTTTTACTCAATTCAATCGATGACTTTGTTAAAACTATATAAAGTATGTCAACATACCTCAATATTATATATTCCACCAAAAGACTACAATCATAAAATGAAATTAGGAAAAAATTATGCAATCAGACGCCTAATCATCAGGTGTCCTAATGACATTGAACGATTTTTCTTCAAGTTAATTTTGAATCGTGTAAAAAGTGCAACTTCACTCGAAGACTTAAGCACTCATAACAATATAAGATATACTACCTTTAAAGAAGCAGCTATTTCCATAGGTTTAGTAGAGCATGATTCGTAAATTTATAATGTATTTGAAGAAGCTTGCACCATATTCTTACCATTTCAATTGCATACATTCTTTGCATGGTTTATTATAGCAGTAAATATTAAAAGTAAATCTATCTGGGAAAATTTTTAAAAATATTTTGTTCAAGATTTAAAAAAAAATAAAGAAAACAATGCATTGATTTGTATAAATAATATATTGCTAATGGAAGAAATGGCTTGTAAAGACTTCGGTTTGCCAGAACCAGATCTAATTTTAGTAGAAATAAATGATCAAATTAATAAAGAAGAAATGTTATACAGTAGAAATATATTTCAAAAATGTATCAGTTAAATTTTGATCAAAAATTAATTTTTCAAAAATTAACGAACGATTCTAATAAAATTCATTTCACATATCGATCTGGAGGTTCGGGAAAAACATTTCTATACAAAACATTAATATATTATTTTAATTCAATAGGACGAAATATTTTATCAATGTTTTGGACTGGTATTGCGTAACTCTGACTGCCTAGGGCAATGACAAGTCATAGAACATTCAAATTTACTTCAGATTTAAGTAGTAATCAGAAACTGCATTTCTAAAACTGGACTTCAATAAAGAAAAAAAAACTTGCGCAAAATAGATGTTATAATTTGGGATGAGGAATCTATGATACCGAAAAAAGTTTTAGAAACTGTTAATAACACTCTAAGAGATATTTGTATGAATGAAATTCTTTTTGATGGAAAATTAATAGTTTTAGGTCATTTTCGTCAAATTTTACCAGTAATGAAAAATGATTTTCATGGTGTTAAAATAGAAGATACAATAAAATATTCTACATTATGGCCTCTTTTTAAAGTTATGAAACTAGAAATAAACATACGTTCTGTAAATGAAAAATCTTCTTCATTATTGTTACAAATATGAGTAGGTAAAATTAATCCTTTAAGAATACCTGATAGATGGAAGACTAATGATATTTGTTTAAAAATTTACAAAAGCATTAATAGCAATAGTTCTACAAATACCGTGATTTTAGCTCCTCATAACGATGATATTCGTATTCTAAATAACAAAATATTTAAATTACTTGATGGCGAAGAAACAACATATTATAGTATAGATTACGCAACTCATAAATGAGTCGATCAATCTGATGAGAACATTTATCTAAACTATCCGACAGAAACGTTAAATCCTATAAGAGAAATCCTTCGACCTCATGAATTGATTTTGAAAATTAATGCAGTAGTAATGTTGATTAGAAATTTGAGTATTAGCGATGGATTATGTAATGGTACAAGATTAAAAATAACAAAATTATTCGATTACAACTTAGAAGCAGAAATCATTACAGGTGATACAATTGGAAATAAAGTATTTATACCAAGGATAACATTAAATATTGGGGAATCATCATCATTACCTTTTATTCTTCATAGAAAACAATTGCCAATAGTTTCAGCTTTTGAAATGATAATTAATAAATTTGAAGGTCAAAGTTTTTATTCTGTAGGTCTATTTATTAGAAGACTTTTATTTGCTCATAGACAACTGTATGTTGCATTATCTCGATGTAAAAATCCAAATAATGTTTATATTCAAATTGAATTAGAAAATAAATCGAAAATTACTAATATTGTTTGGGAAGAAATTTCTGACGAGTGAACAAATAATTAGCCTTTACTTGTTTTCATTATATATTTATTAAATAATTTTAATTCAATCCTGTTTAAAATTTATGTTTCATTTATTCTTAACACAGAAATTACCATAGACAATTATTATAATTATTAAATCTTTGAAAATATTTCAGCAGTAAATCTTATTTTAGAACATGGAGTGGGGTCGTATCCAAAATAAGTACGTAGAAATTGAGTGAACAAATTGATGAACAATTAGAAATAGAAGATGATTATAATTTATATTTAGATTCTTTAACGAAATTAAAAGTTTTTGCAAATTTGAATAATAGAATTGAAGAATTTAATGAGAATTCAATTGATATAGTAACTTATTATAATAAGGGGTAACAAATTCCTTTATATTTGCAAAATGATGCAATGTGTAACTTGAGTCGTTCAGATATTTCAGAAGATTCAATTGAAATTAACTTAGTCTTGAGTACAAAGCGTATTTAAATAAGTATGTCTTTTACAAAATCAAATACGCCTCTCTTTCAAAATTCAAATTAGCCAAGATACTCCAACATAAATAATTTTCAACATTTAATATTTTTAAATTATTTTAAGTATAAAACATTTACAAAATCGACAATTCTATTTAAAATGTATCTTTATACTTATCTTCTTTAAATGTTATATAATTTTATTCTAAAATTTAACATGTTCGTTTCAAAATATACTTTTAAATTGTATCTTATCGTATCATTTTAAACTGATATTTAATTTTATTCTAAAATTTAACGTATACGTTTCATATATCAGCGAATTTTTCTTAAAAAGTAATGGAGTTTTATTATTAATTTAAATGTTCTTTTCTTTGATATTAAATTCAATTTAAACAACATTGCGTATATTATACAGGGTGTCAATTAAGTCCCGGGACGACTGAATATTTTCTAAAGTACTGATTTTCTGGAAGAGGTCAAGGTCATTCCTTAAGTAACTTTGAACAAGGAACCCAACGGTGACCTTGGATTTGACCTTGAACCTCATTTTCAAGGTTATTTTGAGGTCAACCTTATTTTTTCAAACGGGAACCCTTATTTTTTATAACGGAATCGGAAAGAGCGGAAAATTTTATATCCGGATATGTATTGAGGTATGGGGTTGAGGTAACCCCTAGAGGTCAAATAGAGGTCAAATAATGACTTCTTAAAAATCTCGCGAGTCTCTTCTATCGGTTTCCGGTATTATTACTGGGATTTCCGATTAAAAAAACCAGTTGACCTTCAAATGACCTTCAAGGTTAAGTCCAAAGTCAAATTGATGGTCACAATTACATCCCTTGTTCAACACATCCATACTTGAAATTTCTCGCTCCTTCCGAATCCGGTATCAAAAATAAGGGTTTCCATTTGAAAATATGAGGTTGACCTCGAAACAACCTTGAAAATGAGGTTCAAGGTCAAATCCAAGGTCACCGTTTGGTTCCTTGTTCAAAGTTACTTAAGGAATGACCTTGACCTCTTCCAGAAAAGCAGTACTTTAGAAAATATTCAGCCGTCCCGGGACTTAATTGACACCCTGTATACGTTTTAAAATTTCAAAAGTATATTTTTATGATTTATAATTCTAAATTAAATACTTTTCAAAATACGAATTGCTTAAAATCAAAACTAAAATTTAAAATAAAACAATCATAACGTATTAGCAAATTATAGAAGTAATCATAAATGTTACGTACAGAAGTAATGATAATTATTGTAAAGTAAAATTGACGGCGAATACAACAATGTTAAATTGATAATAAATGAATATATAATGTAAAACTGCTGAAAAGCAATAGCTACAGCATTATGAAAGAAAGAGAACCAAAAGGAATCGACTATGCGTAAAGGTTGAGCATGTGTTTTTGTCTCAAGTGCATTTTCCCGAAACAAAGTCGTAAAAAAGGGCCAGCGTTGGCGCTCTCGACAACAAGGCAGTGTAGTTTTGACTCTCGCGCGGTTCAGATCGTGTTACTAGTAGGAAAAGCATCGGCTTTTGGCGTAAATGCGTCACAGAAATATTTCGGTTAGACATTTAAATAAATATAATTTTGAAAGTTTAAACTGTGATTGAATTATTTATTCCTCCTCGCGTGACAACGGTTTTGTGCCGTAACAATATAATTAACTAAAAATGATTATTTAATATTATTCCAAAACATCATGTAATAATATTTTATAATCATAACTTTAATAAGCAAAAAGAGAATGATATAATATAAAATAATAGAACTTAATTAGAAAATTGTTTATAAATTTATTCTTACATTTATTTACTTTTCACATTATATATTTTGTTTATTAAAATTTTTTAACATAGTGAATTGCTTCTCTCGTATTAAGAATAAATTTATATGATTACTTTTGATTGTATATCTATTACAAAAAATTTAAGCAGAACATGTTAAAATTTAAATTGATAATACCTGAACTATACAGAAATGTCGTATATATAAATATATTTTTCATTTTAAATAGTGTTCTATACAATTTTATTTTATTAGGTTTATCCACCGGAAATAGGAAGAAGACTTAAATCTCTATTGAAAATTAGTAAGTTTGGATTATTCGACGTTATATTTTATATTAAAGGGTTATCGAGCGGAGCGAGCTGGGGGCCAAAATCCACTAGTATCTACACTATACTAACGGAAAACCACTGCTGTACTAACTCTCTGTTAAGATTAATTTTTTATGTTATAATTTCTGAAAAAAATCCATTCAACACCTTCCGGCCTTTCTGTATACATTTATCTTGCATCCTCCTCCTCTTAAAATATTTCATCTGTATTTATCTACTATCTACACATAATAATACCGGATCCTCTAACATACGTCCGTACATACGTATGTGTGCGAGATAATCACCTCATTTATTAAATATTAAAAAGTTATCAAAAAGAATATTGTATAATAATATATTGTTTTAAAAAAATACGGTAATACATTTTTATTGATTGAAAAAAAAATTCTTGCTAGTATATATATTAATATTTATCCATTATTTAAGGATAACCACGCAATAATTATTAGCATATAGGTACTTTGTATTGTCTATCAACAACAAAGAAGTTAATACAGTTCTTTAAAATTTTTAAAATACTTTTTTGTTAATACTATAATGTAGATGAACATTAACATTAACATTAACATTTTTCATCAATATGATGCCACCATAAAATGTCCTAATAGTGTCGAAGAAATATATTAGACAGTTTAAATATCATTTTAGGGGACGGATACACTTTCAAATTTAAATTAATTTCTAATACATTTCACCTTTTATCAAATGTAATAACATTTTTTTTTAATTCTTTTGAAGGTCGTTACCTATCTTTGATTGACTATAATGAAAACCTCTATATTTATTGGGCTACCGCAAGGTTTACAGAGCCAATGTGGTCGAATTGACGCTTTACAGGTTTTATTATGTTCAAAATACATGTAGTCATGATATGAATGTGGGAATTTGTACATACAAATTATTGACCAAAGTTATAGTCTATTTAAGACATATTTCATAATGAAATTTTAAAAAATCGAAGATATTTCGTTTAAATAGACTATAACTTTAGTCAATAATTTTTATGTACAAATTCCCACACTCACATCATAACTACACGTAGTTTGAACATAATAAAACCTTGAAAGCATCAATTCGATCATATTAACTCTCTAAACCTTGCGGTAGCCAGAGAAATATAAATATTTTCATTATAGCCAATTAACGGGACCTAACGACCTTAAAAAAAATAAAAAAATTTCTATTAATTATATTTTGATAAAAGGTTCAAATTTACCGAAAAAAAAAACAGGTAATATATAATGAGTGACTTAATTTTACCTTAAAATGTATTGTCAGTTAATTTAAAATTTAAAGGTGGTATCCCCTTACACGGTGAGGCTGAATTCGGTTATATAAAATTATTTTACGTGTGAATTTTTTATGATTAGAATTTAATTCGGTTAAGGGGGTATCCCTATATAGATGGGCAAAAATAAACTGAAACTTTGCGAATTTTTTTTTAAAAAACTATACAAGATTTTTATTTGAAAATTTTTTGGTTTATTATTCAAACATTAAATATGCATTTCTTATTTTTTTTTATTACATTATTTTGTTTATGCTAGTGATAAAAAAATGATGAACCATGATATTTTTTTTTCTTCCTACAATTTTGTGTGCAGACTTGTCGTCGTCGTATCTCTCTGACACATAAAAAAAAAAGTTTTTTGTTATTATTAGGTCTAAATCTCGTCGACTAACCTAAATTAAAAGTATAAAAAAATTCCATAGCAAAATGGTGGACTTTTGAAAAAAAAACTGTAATTTTTTTTTATTATTATTACAAAATTTTGGTTAAATAAATTTTTATTTAAAAAATAAGTAGGTTCATCGACTAGATTATGAAATTACCTTCAAATTGGCGTTTTTTTGTGATAAGTTGAAAACTCGCCGAGAAACTGTGCACACAAAATTGTAGGAAGAAAAAAAAAGTTCATGGCTCATCATTTTTTTATCACTAGCATAAACAAAATAATGTAATAAAAAAAATAAGAAATGAATATTTAATGTTTGAATAATAAACCAAAAAAATTTCAAATAAAAATCTTGTATAGTTTTTTCAAAAAAAATTCGCAAAGTTTCAGTTTATTTTTGCCCATCTATATAGGGATACTCCCTTAAATAAAATTATTAGTACGTATTATTTTTGGGTTGCGAGTTAGATTCTGGCGCGGCGTGATAGACTTGTATTCCGGACGAATAATTTCATTTGGTTACACTAACGTTGACTGTTATAAATATAAGTTCTAAGCACAACGATTTATTTTTTTACTTTTATTCGAATTATAACGTTACATTATGTTATAACGGGGTGCTCAATTGTTAATAACAATGTAATTATTAACCGAGCTAACATCCTGGAGGCGTGCGCCACACGCAACGCGTGTGCGCGGCTTATCGCAGCTCTTACATTTGAGGCGGCCCACGGCGACTCGCCGCTGTAGCCTTACCCCGATGTAGCTGTGCAGGCTTTTCCCACGTATACGCCGAATCCACGAGGATTCGGCCTCGTGCGGAGTTTCTGGACGCACTGGTTTTCACGACCTGGATGGAGCGCGAAAACGCAAGACTAATCCTTCCGCAACGCAAACAGCAATGTAGCCTTGAGTCGGCCTAACTCGATGTGAGGAGCAGGTGGGTCCTGGTTTATTAATGGCACAACGATTTAACAAGAACAACAAAAAGCTATATTCTAAAATAATAAATAAGTTCTTACAACTACGTTAACAAACACCTCAAATGGACAATGAAAATCAAAATGCGCGTAGGTCGAGCGTCGCTTGCGCGTTTAGCACGACCGTTGTTGAACATGACGCCGGAGTCAAAGAGAATTGCGATCGCGCGCGGTCCCCTTTTACCGTGGGCTATTCGGAGCCCTTGTACCTTGAGGGCACGGCACACTATTCGTAGTGTGGTCCTGATATACGTCCGTGGTTGCCGCGGGCTAGCCCTTACCTCTACTATATTAAAGTGACGATAGGAGGAGGCGACGCGTCCTGGTGCAGCTGCTCTGCACGCCAGATAGTGGAGTTTCTCTGCCACTCCGCTGTCACAGCCTGGCACTGCACTCTCTTTCTCCCATCGTCTCCTTCGTACCGCCAACAAACGGCGGGTAATCGGCGTCCTCGGTGGCGTCTCCCAAGATGGCCGTAGAGCGTCATCTTTTTCGAGGCACACGGCGTGAGGAGTCGAGCAATACCAGCTCTTCTTCTACGCGGTCGTGGCCCCCGCTCCTTCTCCGCTCTTGTCTTTCCACCTGTTGCCGCGCATGGGCATGAGATGGCGTCTCATTTTTGCCTCTCGTCCGTGAATTTTACGCGATTCGTTACAATGTTTAAGAAAATCACCTAGCCAAGTTTACCTCAAATAAATTTTTTGATAAAATAGTATACAATTATTTATTAATGGACCGTGACTCCTTTACAACCTCTGGTCCCTTATATTATTTTTTCGATAATTTAGGTAGTAGTCTGGTAACTTGCATGTTTTTTGAGGTTTTTTTCGGGAATTTTTTCTTAGGGGAAAATAAAATTCAATTAATTTTGTTTTATATGATATTATTGGTGTCTAAAAGTGTACAAAAATTTTTACTTTCTTTTTTTTTTAATTTTTTGTTATAGTTTTTTAACACTAAAGTGAGCGTCTCAAGAAAAAAGAAGGTGGTCGGCCTGGGTGATAAAAAATTTTCTATCTAAACGATTGGCCGAAATTTGGATATGTTATTCTACACATTAATAGCTCTCGCAAGGACTAGGATACTTTTCGTCCCTAACTTTCCATTTTACAGCCCGTATTCCACTAAAAGAAAGTCACTTATTTTTAAGTCCGCCATTTTGTTACTTTTCAACAAAATTGTTTAATCCTAGTTTCAACCAGAATGACAAGTTTACAGAACAATAATCTTTTTGATTTTTTGTTTCAGATGTCCTCAAGCGGTGAAATCACCGGAGCCAGCCACCGACCTTTTCTTTGAGACTCTCACTTTAGTGTTAAAAAACTATAACAAAAGTTAAAAAAAAAAGAAAAAAAAATTTTGTACACTTTTAGATACCAATACTAACATATAAAAAAATCAAACCGATTGAATTTTATTTTCCCCTAAAAAACAATTTCCGATAGAAGACAAAAAACGTGCAAGTTACCAGGCTACTACCTTAATTGCTTGGTTTGCTATATGGTGTATGCTGATCTATACACCATATGGCAAACCAAGCAATTAAGGTAGTAGCCTGTCTATATCCTTACTGCGCAATGTAAGTAATAATAAAAAAATATATATTTTTTTTTAAACAAAACCCACATGTTTCAACCTGTCAGGTAAAAAACTCGATGATTTTAAAAAGTTACATGCGGTCAAGTTAAATAATTCACATGAGATGGAATATAAAATTTAAACTTTAAACGCGTGTTATTCAACACTTATTTATCTAATTTTTGAAAAGTGGTTGGCGAAAGTTATTTTAATGAATCTTTTTGAAACTTTTAAGGTAAGTTATTGAAGTTCTTTATAATAAAATATGGCATTTCTGTAACATGCACGTTTTGTATGCAGTTACAAAATTTATCATTATTTAAAGTACTTATATTGGGAAAATAAAGGACGGAGACTCTACGACATAGTTAAGAGCAAAACACAATTATTACACACTTTAAGAGCGCACATACTTAGACTTTTCCGTTTATTTTATTTTTACACATCAATGCGAGCATAATAGTCAAAAGTCCGACACAAAATTATAAATACTTTTCCAATATTTTGCTTAGTTTTTCATTTGTTTCTTATTATTTTAAACAATCGCACTCTAAGTTTATTGTCAGTTTTCAAGCTGCTCTCATAAGAGCCCGTGTATAAGAGTTAAACTTTGAACTCAATTATCTTTAAAGCGGTAATGACTAATGCTTTCAAATTTGACATGCTATCGTACACTTCATAGAAGAATAACATATTAAATTTTCAGGAACATCTTATTATTTTGACTTTACTATCGAACATCCTTAACACAATTAAAAAAAATATCGCGAAAAAATGGAGTAGTTATACCGCCTAAATATAAACGAAATATAAAGGATATTTATTTTTAATAATTCAATCTACTTCGTTTCTATATTACTAAATTTAATTTTTCATAAATGCTATGCATCCAACGGTCAACTTATTCAAGTATCCCATCCATCATCCATCATTCGTCACCCATCAACCATCAACTATCAAACATCGCCCGTCAACCATCAACCATCCACCATCATGCATCAACTATCAATCATCGCGCATCAACCATTAACCATCGACCATCGCGCATCAACCATCAAACATCAGCCACTACCCATCAACCATCGATGATCAATTATCACGCATCAACCATCACCCATTAACCATCGCCCATCAACCATCGCAGATCAACCATCAACCATCGACCATCGCCCATCAACAATCGCGCATCTACTATCAACCATCAACCATCGTGCATCAACCATCAACCTTCGACCGTCGCGCATCAACAATCACCCATCAACCATCCACCAACGACCATCAACCATCGAGCATTAACCATCTCGCAAAGAGCTACAGTTCGTCCGATACCAAAAATAAAACAGCCACCGTTTTTGTAAAACATAACATAGTACGCACACTCTTAAAAATAGTAGAGGATGTTCATGACGATCAGCGATGGACGAGGAAGAAATCACTCTTTCAAGAAATCATTATACGCACGCATTTAACGTTGTAAATATTAATCTTTTGTATGAAAAATTCAAAGTCCTCGGCTTTTCAGAACTTGCGCATTGCTGGATCCGATCATATGTCTGATGACACTTAAGTAATAGCATCCGATAACGAATGATCGGCTCCTTTAACAAAAAATAGTGGAGTACCGCAAGGATCGATTTTCGGTGCACCTATTTCTTATTATATGAAAATGATATTTATACTATGTGGATAAACTGCAAGTATCATAGCTATGCTGATGATTTCAAAATTTATAAGAATGGCACAATAAAATATGTCAAAAAATAATTGACGCAGTCAATATTCGTTGAATTTCCTCATGGATAAAATCTAACTGTTTGCGAATTAATACAAAAAACAAGCAATTTGGTTTGGCACGTGTGGCTTTAAACCGAAACTTGATGCAATGGATCTACCAAATATTCGCATAAATGAAGAAATTATACACACAACTGACTCGCTCAAGATTCTTAGTATTGCCCTTGATAGTGGATTCACATGGCGAGAACACCACGTCCAAACTACTAATAAAAGCTATTCCGTCCTTTCGCGCCTGCATAAATGCAACGATAGTTTTCCCAAAGATACTAAATTAACACTAATTAAATCGTTAGTCTTTCCATATTTTAATTATTGCGCCGAACTCTTTTCAAATCAATTCACGATCGAGCTGAGTAGATCCAAGAATGTGGCAATTTGATTTTCGCTAGGTATAAGTAGATTTGAGCATGTTACTCCCTATTATAAAGAAAATGAAATACTTCCATATACCTTTAAGGTGATGTTAAACCCACTCGCCACGGACATTTACGAGGAGCTACTGTTTTCATTTACTTTACAATTTTGTGTAAATATCTCTCTGGAACGTTGTTGTCTTAACCAAAAACTACAATCTCTCATAGAGATATTTTATTAAAATTGAGAATTTCATGAGAATAGTCGTTCCCCGTATTTGCCGATAACGCGAGGGTTTAGCATCACCTTAAATGTCCATTCTTAGCACTCACTTTGTTAGCTAATATACTGCGCAATGGTGAACCAGTATACTTAGCCGAATGTTTTGAATTCAGGCCCAAATACAAGATAGGTTCAAAAAGATGATCAGAAAATTATATTATTATCCTTTGGCCACGAATATGTATGGCTAAACATACATTTAACCTTGAATGCGCCAAACTCTGGAACGATTTGCTGCCAGATCCGAATAACTCTGTCGATATACGTGAATTTTATAAGAAATTTAGCTTTAAATCTCTTCTTTTTAAGCGTCTATTCCGTATTGCTTTTAAACCAAATACCACTGCAATTTAAAGCTAAAAAGAAAATTTTTAATTGGATCTATACGAGGTCTGTCCCAAAAGTATCCGACCTACGTTCATATCTTCGCGCGGAGAGACTCAGGCGACAAGCGTGTATTTGTTTACAACGACTTTTTTGCGTTAGTCGCAATTTGCTTATTGCTAAAAATGGCAGAACGAACCGAACATCGAATTTGCATAAAATTTTGCTTTAATCTCGGTAAAAGTTGTGCGGAAACTATTGAAATGTTGCAAAAGGCCTTTAAAGATGAGTGTATGGGCAAAACACAAATAAAAGAGTGGTATAGGCGGTTCAAAAGTGGCCGCACATCTGTTGACAGTGATCCTCGTTCATCAAGTCAATGTTGATTGTTTTTTTCGATTATGAGGGCGTTGTGCACCACGAATATGCCCCTACAGGCCAGACAATCAATAAAGAGTACTACGTTGAAGTTTTGAAAAGATTACGTAATGCAATCAGGAGAAAACGACCGCAACTTTGGGAAACCGGTGACTGGCTTCTTCATCACGACAATGCTCCAGCGCACGCATCAAACCTTGTGCAGCAGTATTTATTGAAACACAGTGTTGCGCAGCTCCGCCAGCCTCCATACAGTCCTGATATAGCTCCCTGCGACTTTTGGCTGTTTTCTCGATTGAAAATGCCGCTTAAAGGACATCGATTCGACAATAAACAGACTGTTGAAACTAATGCGACGAATGCACGAAAGGCGATTCCGAAGTCTGACTTTCAAGAGTGCTTTAATAAGTGGAAACATCGATATGAGCGTCTTGTTCAATCAAATGGGGACTACTTTGAAGGATGCCACCCCCCGGATGACGAAGAATAAATCAAGCGCCGAGAAATCGAGGTAGGTCGGATACTTTTGGGACAGACCTCGTATACATATTTTTAAGCAAATCCGCAAACAGTAATTGCGATTTGTTGCGTAAAATTTGTCACGTCCCCGTATATTTAACTGATTATCAGATTAACAATAACTATCAGAGTCTCACTTTGATAATTCCTTTTGTATCTTTTTCTTCGCTTCTCTCTCTTTCTCTCCGTGTGTACACACACATAGTTTATCACGGCTCTGGGAGAGTTCGACAGCTGCAAGCCAGCGGAGCCGTCTTCCTAGAGCTATGACAAACAAGCAGAAGTGAAGTAAACACTTAAAAATGCCTAGGGTCCCGATAAGCAATTGGAGACCCGAGGCCTGAAAGTCATAAAACGCACGTGCACGCACAAAGAGAAAGGGGACTCTCAGAAAAGCGTCTTGAGCGACGTCTCGAGCGGGCGACAGTGCGGCCATAAAAAAATAAGCCAAGATTGCGATTAGGGGCCTTCCGCATTTCGTCTCTCACCAGCCGCCTGCGACGCCAACCCGAACACGTAAACACGCCGGGGCTGCAATCTATGCATGCAGCCATGAGAACCATTAGCTGTGCATGCATATTGGACCCCCCTCAATCCGGAAAAATTCCAAATTATTTTTATTATTTTAAACATTATTATCAAAGAATCGCCCTATTCAAAATTTTCTTCAATTAACTAATTAATTATTGAAAACACGATCTTAATAATATTTTTACTTTCAATGTACTGTTGAAATGCAAGGTACATTCGGCCCAAGGCGCATAAAAACATTACTCGAGAATATTTAGACTTATATACATTATTATGTAGCATTTATAAAATATCCGTTGATTATCTAAAACAACATTTATCGAGAAAAATTAAGATTTACTAAGCAAACACGCAACGTAAATAACACTATATTTAGCTCGATTAATTAAGATTTGCGTATGTAGTAGTAATAATAGTTCGTATGAAATATCACGAGCCATCAAAATAATTGATAATTTCAATATCGTTCTATAAGTTTAAGCGCAAATGGAAGAAAAGTTGAAAATATAAAAAGGAAATTAACATTACTTTATAAATAATTATTTTTAGAAACTAAATAAGTAATAGGTATTTACGAAACTATATGAAATTAATATGCTAATATTATATTTTCTGAATAAGCTTGTATAACAAATATATTATTTTATAATAAATTAATTATCTTTCTATATTTACGTAGAAATAGAACGAGTGTATATTAGTAACATTTATAACAAGAGATAGATAGATAGATAGATAGATAGAGAGAGAAAGAGAGAGAGAGAGAGAGAGAGAGATACAGATAGAGAGAGAGAGAGAGAGAAAATATTTATTTGTAAATATTTACAAAAATTTTTACATACAATTTTACATTTTAATGTCACGCGTTATCAGTTTCTTAAAGTTACATATCACGTCGTTACTTAAAATAAATTGCACATATGTGAAGTCAGGTACATAAAGTATTGTACTTTGTTGTTAGTTATAAAATTCGTGTTTTCTAAATCCTACTTATTATACCTATCAGTCGCTTGAATAAAATTACATACATACATTAACAATCGTTTCCATTTATACTAATAAATACATGCATACTTTTTAAAATTGTTTCGTCAAATTAATAATTAAAAGTAAACATAAATAAAATACACAAATACATCAATAAATTAGAATTTTAACGATACAAAATAAATTAACAGAAAAGAATTAAACAAATGAAAAGAAGGGGAAAAAATGAACATCAGCAAAACAATTAATCTAAGCATGCGAGGTATTTCTTGACCGCCACCTTAAAGGCCATTAATGATGGGTAAGAGGGAGGAAATTCCACAAATGCGCACCTTGTACTTGGAAAGATCTTCGTCCTGTTTCAGTGCGCATGTGTGTTACTGTGAGTTCTTTTGCATCACCACTTACAGGACGCTTCGATTTGTTCTTCATAAAAAGTGACTCGAGATAGACTGGCTCTTTAACCCATAGGATTTTATACATTGTTATAGCGAGTCCACCCGAGTCCATTCTAGATGTTCCCTGTAGGGGGTGACGTTCTCGTCCCTCCTAGCACCTAAAACGTATCGCACACATGAGTTTTTCAGTCTTTGCAGCCGGCTACGAAGTTCAAGTGATGTATCCAGATACACCAGAGAGCAGTAGTCGAGATGCGGGAAAACAAGGGCCATTGCTAAGTGCTTGCGCAGGTCCTGAGTGGTATACCTTCTAAAAAATCTCAAGTTATGCAACACTCTTTTGACCTTTTTAGCAACCACGTCAACGTGTGGTGTTCACGTCAGTTTAGAATCAAGTATAACACCCAGGCTTGTAACGGTCGGCGAGAATGGGACAAAGACGCTATCACCCAAACTGATCTTCGGCTTACCTTGTGACTCAAGACTGTTTATATATTTACAGGAGCCGAAAATAATAGCTTTAGTCTTGGTCTTATTCAGTCTGAGTGATGCGCCATCCGCCCACCCGGCAACCGCTTTCGCAGCACGACCCAGGATCTCCACTCCCTCGTCCACACTATCAGGGTGTATCTGGATGTAGATCTGAAGGTCGTCTGCATACAGTATATGTTTAACACGTCACGGGTCGTCCTTTTTTAATTCTTTATTAAGCTCAAGAAACAGTTCTTTTATGTCGTTGATGTAAAGACAGAAAAGCAATGACCCTAACACGGACCCCTGGGGCACTCCAAGGTTTGTTGACAACCAAGGTGACTTGGTGTCAGAGCGTTCAATTACAGCTTGCTTTCTACCAAAGATGTATGATTTAATACAAATTAATGCATGCCTGGAGAACCCCAGAGCTCGCAGCTTTGCTAAGAGCTTAGCTGGCGAGATCGTGTCAAAAGCCTTGCTGTAGTCAAACAGTAACAGTAAAGTCACAAATCTCTTGTCAATTCCTGTCGTCACATCTTCCGTCAGTTTTAGTAAAGCAGTCTGCGTCGAGTTGTTCTTCTTGTAGCCGGACTGCATAGGGTCAAGTTCTTTGGTTTCAGTCATGTGCTTTAGAATTTGGTCATGAGCAATTTTTTCCAGAACCTTAGAAAGCAAGCACAGTAGTGCGATGGGACGAAAGTCCGACGTCGACGATGGTGTAGTACACTTGCCTAACGGCACCACTCTTGCTCTTTTCCATAGGTCCGGGAATACACCAGTTTACCGGGATTACCCCAGAGAGAGAGAGAGAGAGAGAGAGAGAGAGAGAGAGAGAGACAGAGAGAGAGAGTGAGAGAGAGCGAGAGCGAGAGAGTGAGAAAGAGCGAGAGCGAGAGAGAGAGAGTCAGTTTACGTTCACTTCACAAATCACAAATAAATAGTAAGTTGAATCTTATTTTGCTGTCTAAATCTATTCTACAATTCTGTTCTACACACTATCCTTTCGACATAATATTATATTCCGCCTAGAAGTGTACAGTGGTCTCACAGTATTGTAGGTAGGCCTTGTACAGTTTTTCTCCGTCCTTTTCCTTCCCAGTAAGTGCGCTCTTTGGGTCGCCTGAGTCTGATGCTCCTTGAACGGCCCCTAGCGACAGTTATTCTATCTGTCACATTGTCATTTCCCCTAGGACAAGGACATTGCTTTAACCTAAAATATCTAATCCCACGCTATTACACGAGAGTGTACGCGTAAAAATAAATATTTGAAATAAGACGTTAACTTAGTTATATTTAGTTTATAATTAAATTAATCTATTTTTATTATTAATATTTTATTTTGTTTATTATGTTAAATTACATTTATCTTTATATGATTCTAATTTTTTACTACTATACTAGTCTTAAATTTCTGCGAAAATACTGTCAGTAGTCTTATACTCAAAAAATGCAATACTTTTGTATAAACTGTGATGGATACAATGGACCATGAGTCCTTAGTTAAATAAATAAACAAACATTCAAAGAAAACAGTCAAACCATCGCCCATCACCCATCATCAATCACGTATCCAAGTTAAACACCCACGAAGACATATTAAATATAAACTCCGAAAAGTGAAAAGAATTGATAATCAAGGTTATAAAAATGCAATAACAGTGAAGAAAATATTATTTATAAATTAAGAAAATTATATTAAATGAAAGAGGACACATAAACGAAGATATGCATACGTTTTAAAATTTGATATGAAGTACATGAAGTACAAAATATTATAAAAATATACTGACCATTTCATGAAAACGGACGAGTGGGGGAAGCAAGCAAAATCGACGACCATAGAAACTAAATATGCATAAAAACTGAGAAATAAGTTGTTTGAAAATGACAAAAAGTATGGATCACAGAGGGAGAATAACAGCTACAAGATACATAGCGCAAAATAAATGTTAGTGGATAATCTGTTGAGATAATTAAAAAAATATCTCGGAATCTGGTGTGGATTTATTATATTAATATACAGGAGATCCTAGAAAGTAATTTCTGGCTTTTTTTCTAATCAACCCCAAAGAAGGTAATTTACAATTAAATTGTTCAACTTTCGAAACATCATTTGATCGTGCAATGGGTCTCACATTGTATGAGAAAGAATTAAGCAGAGTATGTTCGAGATATACGGAATTGAGATATATTTTTATTCTCTCCTTAAAATAAATTTTCAATTCGTAATTTACATAAATAATCTGTATTTAATAAAAAAATTATGAATATGTCAGAATAATACTTTTATTCACTGATGATTTTCTAAATCGCACGCGCCGCAGCAAGTAAAGCGTCGCAAGAATTTATGTTGCAGGGTATAGCCACAATAAAACTAAATATAAATGCAAATTGAAAATACAGATTATTTTTGAAAAGTCAATACGTCACTATCAATAAAAAGATTCTAAGATTATTATAAAATAAAGAAAAGATGAATTGAATGAGAAACGCGTAATATATATAAGAATTGTATATGTTATCATACGAAGGAGAGCGAAACATTGTAGAATATTAATTCAGGCTAGTGTAACATGACGGGATTTTTCGCGATTTTAGTACAATTTTACATTAACAATACGATAAAAGTAAGTAATGCACAACAAAGACGAAATGATATTCGTGATCTAGATAACGTAAATTATAAGAATCTTTTTTTATCTTTTTCGTTACACAGCATTTTTCAGACAAAAAAAGTTAACAAAAATTTCCATTTTCAACACTTAACACTAGTATGCCAGCAAAACGTGGGGACCTCGCGACGTTTAATGCAATTCTCCTATTTAATTATTATGGTATAAATAAAGCATTATTTATAATCACAAAATCCTAGAGACCTTAATAATAGTTATTAACAATTTATCATGAAAGAAAATCGAATTATATTGCTATAAAATGTCTCAAAATCATAAGCGAAATGAAATTACACAGAGACAGAAAATAAGAGTGGCCTTCAGCTGGGGGTGATTCGTGGAAGGAGATGCGCACAGATAACAGGTGACGTATGTAGATTAATTGCGATGCGCACCTGCTCTCTAGCCGCCGAGGATTAAGCGCCGAAAAAGCAAGGTGATGAGTAGCTTTACGCGCTGGAATCCGCGTCTTTTTCAGATTTTCACCAACTACTATACACACATTTTCGCTCTACATACAATGCCCAAGGCCACCGCGAAGCGCAGTACCAGATAGCCGCTTTTCGACGACAAGGACGCCGCTGAATACGCGGACACCTCGAGTATAGTACCAAAGCTTAAAAAATAAGCTCAGTGTTAAAAGTAAGGTGATTTTTGCTACTCTTCTATAGTAGCCTCTATATTAATTCTCTATTTTTTTCACATTTCACGGTCAGCGGAATAGGCTAAGGCCGAATCCGCTGAGTTTGTTCTCTCAACGTCGCCGCTAACATTAACTCGAACCTCTACGGGTCGTAAAAATAAGGAGTTTCTTCCAACCTATTCGTCGGGAAGTCCCATTAGAATCTGCGTTTTTTAACAGCAATATAAGATGTTTATGTAAATATGAAATAATATGGCTATCTCTCTATCCGCTTGTACTCATGTTTGAATCTCTGTGTAATATAACTTCATTTTCTTTTGTTATAACTCAATAATAAAAATTAAATATACGTTATATATATAATTTTGATATCATAGTATAAGATATAAATTATTTTCATAGGATTAAACATGTTATATGCATTAAGATGAAATACCAAGAACACAAGAAGATATAAAAAGGGAAATAAAATAATATATAAATGAATGTAGTAACAAGATTTCTTTTGTGGTGATTTTGAATAAATACAGAAATAAAGGTCAATAGTCACTATTCTATATTCCTAGAATTGATGTTCTGACTACCATTATTGTCTATTAATTTATTTACCTATCCCTGTATTTCATCCACATCCTATTCGCAACTACACGCTTGAAAAATATATATATTTTTTTTATTGTCACCATATTTGTGCTCTCATATGGTGCTAATCGAGGACGAGGGTATGCGGTGTGTTTGTGAACAAAGCACATGCGATCTTTACAGAGGTGCTTGTATCAATCGGCATAGACTAATTCGAACCCGGGTCACCGACGTGGGAATCCGACACTCTACCGACTGAGCCACCGGAGGCTCCGCTTGAATAATATATATATATATATATATATATTAATAACACAAAGAATAAATACTGATCAATGTTGTTAAATGAAATATTTACTGTTTTTAAGAAAACGTACTTTTATGTAACTAGAAAACCTTGCTTTTTATGAAAGATAAGAATAAAAGCAATTGACACAAAATATTGTTGACAAATACATATATTTATGACAAAAAAATAACTAGTCTACAATTATAGACTTTTATATTAATTTAGTAACAATCAATAAGTGCAAAGAACCCATCACAGTCGAAAATGGCAAAGCGTGTTTTAACGAAATCATTTAAAATCTCCAAGGCTTCATGAGTTATCGTCTTTATCATCATTTAGAAGGTTTTTTAATCCCTAGAGTGCCGAAAAAAGATCATAAACGCATGTTGTATTAAATCCTGGTTATATTGAAATTATTAGCTTCCAGCGAAAAAATTATAATAAAAAATGTAAAGTAAAGTACTGGAAAATCTTCCATGGTAAAGATTCTTTATTTATAATCTACTATAATAAGTAAAAACAACTACTAAAAAACTACAACACATGTAGGTTCCAACCACAAGTAGGTACTTGTAGTATTACAGAGACCCAACGACACACAACGATTTGTTCCATCTTTCCATAAAAACACATTTTACAGATGTTATCCCCCTAAAAAATAGAAATTATGAAAATTTGCCCTTTAGGGTTGTAATTTTGCAAAATCCTTTCTTATTTGTTGCTTATAATGTAAAAACATTATACCATCAGAATTTTAAGTTGCTAGGTTAATGAGTTGTGGCTAAGCGTTGATGAGTCAGTCAGTTTGTCAGTTTGGCCATGTCCTTTTATATATACTTAAAATGAGCAATAGTCATCGCTTAGCTCCATGACCGGATTCAGGAAAGGAGGGATATTCATGAACAACACCATACACAAATTACAGATCTGAACACTTTAACACTTTATTTCTTATTTCACCCTTACAGCACTCACCTATAAGAGAAACGCACGTACACAAAAGAGCAAAATAACACTAGTTTTCAGAGAAAGAACAACACCGAGCTCCCGCGCTGGGAAAATGTTCCGCCCGGCACGAGCCACCGAATACGATAGACCGTCCGCCACTCCCGACTCGGGCCGGTGCTCAACCGGTCTCTCTACTGTGCGAGAACCGAAGGCCCCGGCCTCACTCCGCTCTCTATAGATGGCGTTCTTGTGTAAACATTCCACTCGTCCTCGCTTCCCAAGTGGGACTGCATTTTCGTCTCCTCTGGGATTAGAACTGCCTGCCTTGAGGAACGTCGAGGAATGGTGCAGCCATCGGAATCTTAACGGTTTATTGATAATTGGAATAGTTTAATGATGGAGCGAATGTAGGTTCCGTAGTAGTTCGAATGGTGGTCACGTGGACTAATTCATCACGGGCAGGGTGAGTTTGGATCACGCGCCCGAGCGGCCATCTTCCGTGCTGAAGAAGAGATGGGTCCGCGATTAGAATGAGATCGTCTACTTCGGTGTTGCGGCTGGGTTTTATCTACTTATTTCGCTGCTGAAGGGTGTTGATGTATTCCGCTGACCAACGGCACCAGAATTGGTCCCTCTTTCATTGTATGAGGCGTCAATGAGTAAGATGGTCTAAATTTACCTATGAGTTATGTTTCTCAGGGTATGATCGAGGAGGAAATCCGGTGAGTAAATTCCATAGCATCACGGCTTGGAGATCATCTGGGTCTCCAGAGATTGGAGTTAGAAGCCGTGAGTTCATGTATAATTCTATTTGGGTTAAAAGAGTGCTGAATTCTTCGAACATCCGCTTAAGATGAGATTTGGCGGACTTTACCGCCACTTTCCAAAGACCGCCGAAATGAAGGGCTGAGGGAGGAATAGAACGTCAGGTAATTCCCTCGTTAGCCAATGTCCCTGCGACGACGTCCTATTGAACCTCAGCGTCGTGCAGCACCGCCCGGAGTTCAAGGTCGGCCCCTCGGAAAATAATGGTGTTATCACTCCAAATCTCGACGGGTGATCCTCGTCTACTGGAGAAACGGCGGAGGACCTTAAAAAAGCTACTGGTGGTCAAGTCGCCCACGACCTCCAAATGGAAACAGACAAAGACAGCAACGTAACCATTGGTGGCTCGTAATGCTCGCCTTTTGCTGACTTTGACATGGAGTTGTTCCACTGCAATCAACACCGACCTTGGAGAAAGGTTGTGATCGTTCGATTCGCTGGCGAGGAAGAGATCCCATTAATTGGACAGTTGTCTGTCCTGGACTTTGGATACATGGGATGCATTTGCGGATATAGATCGCACGCTCTTGACGTCCACTCAGTATCGAAGCCTTTCGAACTGGAAACGAGTAACTAAGGGTCGCACCCACATGGAGGGCACTTTTGTGGACTTATTCAAGAATCAATGTTGAAAGATGACAATCTCGTTACAAAATGATGGGATGGCGCTCAGAAAGCGTCAAAGGAGCTTCTAGCAGTCGTCCTCCCACTCTCAGGATGCTATTATCATCGAGGAATGGATCGAGTCAAGACAATCGATTCCCTTTACATCGCGTCTCTCCACGTTGTATCGAAAGAATCTCGGCAGCGAAGTCCGATTGTTGGGACAGACAGGCGCAACGGTGAAAAGTCCCCTGAAGTTCCGTGGTTGTCAATGCGGCACACATCGGTTTCTGATCCCCACCCGGTCGGTTTCTGATGAAGCGCAAGCATCGAACGACCACTCGGGTCAACTGCGTTAGCAATGAGAAATGGGGACTCAAGTCGTTGAGTCACTCTTTAGCCATTCCGAAGCTGGTTCAGTTAACCACAAGAGTCTATGCCACCACAAGCGACTTTCTTTGAGATGATAAAGATCTGTCTCACGAGATGCGAGATCGGCAGGATTTTCCAATGATGGTATGTGTCTCCAGACGACGCCTTGAGAAACGGTGGCCAATTAGAAGAATCGGACAATAGCCACGCCAGAACGGTGCGGGAGTCCGACCGTGCATGGATGGATTCGACTCTGTGATTGAACTCTCTCATCGCCTTCCTAAGCAGGCGAATGAGGAGGACAGTAGCGCACAGTTCCAGTCTCGGGACAGTAATAGTCTTCACTGGGACCACAAAATTCTTGAGGTCAAAAGGCAGAAGTATCTATGTCCTCGAGTCGAACAGAATCAGATATAGATTACAGTTCCATAGGCGTGTTGACTGGAGCTAGCAAAATCGTGCAACTGGATCGAATCATCCGACCTTGTTCCCAACCAACGCGGGATCTTTATCGACGAGATGTTTGGTAGATCAGCACACAAATAGTCTCAGTGGGGCATGAGATCTGGAGGCAAAGTTTCATCACACCCTTTTTTCTGTTTCAATAAATCTTGCATCAATATTTTGGACGTGATTACAAGTGGACTAAACCAGAGTATTGGATCGAACAATCTCGCTATTATGGAAAGAACCTTGCGTTTGGTAGCTGATCCGGAGTGGATATTCTCAGGTCCCACGATATTCACATGGCGTGGACCAGACCTTCTGTTGCAAAATTGTTACAGGTGGGACGAAGCTGGTTTCCTTCCCGTAACCCATCCAGGATTACTGGCTCGTTCGAAACCCAATTACGTAGAATCTGTAGGGGGAATCCCCCGTTTGGAGAAGTTGGATCAGTTGATCTCGAAATAATGTTGCGGAGGGTAGATTGTCGGCTCCTGTAACGATGTCGTCGACGTACGTATCTGAACGCAGTGCACCGTGGACTAAACGAAAATTAGAACCCTCATCTTCTTCAAGCTGCCGTAATCTCTGGATTGTGAGATAGGGTGCACAGGGCGTGCCGTATGTCACAGTCAGTAGTTGATAATTGCGGGCTACCTTGTCCTCTTTCACTTGCCATATAATGCGCTGTAGACCGATGTCTCTCTCATCAACTGTGAGAAGAAGGATCGGCACGGAATTTCTTTGACTAGCGAAAATCCACACCGTCAAAGGAAAAACTATGGAGAAAGAAGCGAGTACCTCCAATAAGACCACTCACGAGAAAAATACGAGTAAGTAAAAATAGTTTTAATCCTTCTGTATCGGGAGTATGTGTATTCAGTGGTATGCTCACGAATAGATTCAAAAGAAAAAGAAAATTAAAACAAAAGAAAAATATTTTCAACGAAAAGGCGATAACTTGTTGGAATAGAATTAAAAGTAATATAAGTGTAAATATGTAAAAGAAAAGGTTATTAATCAAAAAGGTTGTTAATGACGGAACCTAGTGTCACACATTTTCTCGTCTCCAGAGCTCGGAAAGGGGGGGGGGGGAGAGAGAGAGTTCATAGACGCGTTCGTGACTGTACAGTGTGCACACTGATTCAGATTCTCTGCTACTAGGTATATACTCTGCCCATATGCGCGCTCGGAAACAAGCTTTGACTGTGTTCGTCGACGTCGTTAGCACCTATGTACTTATATTAAGCAATGCATGAAATCTAGATCCAGTATTAAAATAAAATAAAAGGGACCAGAATTTTTATTTTAATTTAAATTTAATTTTAATTTAATTTAAATTTAAAATTATGCGCAGCTAAAATACACTGGTATAGTTGTGGATGTACTTAATAAGTGTCTTAAGTTTGGACAATATTCACAAAGGAGAAGAAGTAAGAGTAAAAATTGAAAGAGAGACCGTTTCTATCTATCCAGAAAGGCTAATTTATTTAGAGGCAAAAGTAGATGAGTTTATCTAAGAGATTAGATGAGAATTGTCGAGAGTATAATTGCAATATGTTTGCATTAAAAGCATGCATAAAAGAGAGATAGCACATATATATTTCAGAGGCTCATTATTGTATATTATTAATAATTATCTCTCTTAAGAGGGTAGAATACCTATAGCACTTTTTTGAACATTTCCATCTGTAAAAATAATAGGAAAATAATTAAAATATAAGTATGAATAGATCCTTAAAGTTGAATACATTTCTTACAAAAATCATCCTTAATGAGACCCTTCCCCCCTTACAAGGGGAGATATCAGCCTATGATCATTTTTTGCTTGCACGTAACCTACAGACTCAAGCAATGCACATGTGGCACCCTCGTGTTTGCCGCCTCACGAAGAGCGATTGCCTCTGCCGACAGGCGGATGGCAGTGCCATTTAAGGAAGCAGTATCTAGAGCCACGAGCGCTGTACTAGCGTCGCGGACCGTGCTGCCTCTTCCCAGGTCCGGTCTAGCAGCACACGAGAGCACTCTCACTCATTGCGCTCTCTCACGCCATAGCTCTGGCGTCGCTGCACAGCCGCTCGCGCTTTTAGGCTCTGTCTGCCTCAGCGCATTTGTACATAGTGTAGATTTTGGTGTAAATAATAATATCAGCTGCTAACATAAAGTGTGTCCACCCTTTACTCTCATGCCTTTTTTCGCCTTCCTACTCCTTGGCCAACATTACTGCACCGGCTAGAGCGGCACCCCGCTCTGGCATAATTGAGGGAGACATCTCCAAGCAGACCCTCACACATGTATTTTAGTCATGCTGGTCTTAAATTAGTCCTCTTGTATGTCGTTTTGGACTGAAGCTATTTGGAAAAATTGATTTTAATTTATTTAAATTTTTTGAAGACCTACAAGTAAAAATAATTACAATTATTATTAAAATTGTCATTTTTCACATTTAGACTAGAATACTCACATGATAAGCAATTCTTAAATTGTTCTAAATAGCTGCAGTTCAAAATAGCATTCAAAAGGAACATTTTTAGACCTGGATCATTAAAATCCAAGCATCAATTCACTCTGCAGGTGTCGCGTAAGCTCTGAAAAAATAGTTATGAGAAAATTGAATTTAAAATTACACTTCACTAATGTTACAATTTCTTCAAACATTACATCTCAGTCTATATTATAATATTTTGATCCACTTCAGCAGCTATTGTCAAATACAAAACATGATTTCATCATCTCAATTATGCAGTGCGTGCCATTTATAACCTGAAGGAAATTAATGTTACTTCAGTATCAAATATAAAAATCATACGCTTAGAAGTAAAAATAGTTTACATATCAGTAATAGATTTGGATATCTTTTTAGATGTCATCCCTTTGAGTCAAATTTTTTTTTCCTCATTTGCGGTTGACTAAGATTTTTTTTTCTTCCTTGGCACGGTATGATGATTTAACGAAAAAAAAATATCACGAAGTAATACATTAAAAAATTACATTACCTACTGATAAAATAAGATGACTTATCTGATTCAATAAATGTACTGCAGTAATTCATTTGGCATTTTTAGTACTTTTTAGGATCTTGAAAACACTCACAAGAACATATAATTAGGTTACGCCTTTTCAACGCAGTACGGCGCTATGGTCTGTGCAACTACCAAAATATGCGCGAATTTCAAAAAGATAGTAATTTAAAAATAATCACTTAAAGCCTGAAATTTTTTTTTATGGTTTATACATAACTAAAACTTTATTTTTAAGTTATTTATAGCTTGTAAATCAAAGATAAATTATAAAAAAATCGTTTTCTTCATGATTTACAGGTATACTACCCTTAAGGGGCAAGCGTGGATTAAACCCGAAGAAGATTTTGTTTTTACGAGTCCAGAAAACTCTTTATGTTTAAAAGCAATCATTCTGAAAATTTTTATACTATCAAAACACAATAATATCTTAAATTTTAGCGTTGTAAAACCTTCAAATCTTGATCCGATACGTCAAAATAAATCATTGTTTTCAATACCATATTTATTAATGAAACTTTGTTCCTCACATGATCTAGGTTACATTATGAACGAAAATTACTTTTCGACTCCTTATTATATGTATTTGAAAAAGGGTGTAGCATTTTTTTGTTAAATTTTTTTTCCGTAGTTCTAAAAATCTTTTTTATAAATACTAAAAAAAATTTTTTAAAATCGTTTGTATTTCCGAAAAAAATAAAATAATTTTAATGAAAAATTTTATAATACATGTCAAATGGAGTCGAATAACCGTCGAATAAAAAAATTTCGTTAATCATGTCACCTAGAATCGTGTGAGGAACAAAGTTACTTTAATAAATATGGTATTGAAAATAATTATTTAATGTGACGTGTCGGATCAAGATTTTGAGGGTTTACAACGGTTAAATTTAATATATTATTGTGTTTTGATAGCATACAAATTTTCAGAATGATTGCTTTTAAACATAAACAGTTTTCTGGACTCGTAATAAAAAGTCTTTTTTTTTGGATTTAACCCAGGTCTGTCCCCTTAATTGATTAATCATTTTTTTTAATTTTATTTTCCCTGATGGGTCAACCAGGTAATGGGTGCTGCTGTGCAGTTTTCATTGTTTCGAGGTACTAGAGTAAGCATGTATACAATCTTCGGTTCGGATGTTTGTGTGTTTATTTATCTTGAGATCAATTATACTTGCTGTTCGGTTAACTGTTCTTGAGATGTGATATGATTGGCATATTTTATATTTGTTTTAAGTCCCATAATTAATTAATTAAATATTTGTTTAGAGAAGAGAATGCTCACTGCTGAACAATGGACTAGCATCCTTGTACGATGCGAGCAAAAAGAAGTAGAAGGATTGCGTCTAATCATGCCAGATATTAGAAGCCATCAGAAAGAGAGCTCAGATATCGAGGAGGAAGGTATCTTAAGCGAGCCGGCTGATGATGACACGAGAAACTGTATTGAGAAACTCGATGGATGAGACTGCTACCGAGACAAGCAAGGGCAGCACCTCAGCAACTAGCGCTTCTCGTCCTGATACTGATTCTCTGCAATCGGGTAAGGCACTATCTGTCATTGTCGGTGAACAACGTACCAACAGTGACACTGATTCTTTAGCCTCTTACATAAGTGACAAATTTATTAAGCTTTCTAATTCTGAAAACAGCTCTTAAAAATGTAGACTTGAAGATCAAGAAAGTAAATTAATAGGACTAATTAGTACGATAAATAAATTTTGTGTAGTTTCCTTTCGGAACAAGGAGATTGTGGGCGATGTGCTTCAGCAGACGTGTAAAATGGCACAAAATTATGATAATTTCATAGAAAACGTAAATATTGAGTTTGATCAGCAAAGGCGCGCTATGCTTGAGCAATCTCAACATATAAATGAGTGCAAAAGACAGATGGTTGCTCACACTAGCAAAGTTACCACTCAGGGTAATCGTCTGAATGCTATAGTCAAACCATTAGTTGATAACTCGTGTGATACAAGTGAGATAACTATTGCACCAGTGGACATAAAAAATGTTCTAAGATCTGAAATGTCTAATGTTTTCAAAGAAGAGTTGATTAATTTGAGACGCGTTGAGAACGAACATGATTGAGATAATCAAAACAATCATTTAATAAATAAAGCAAAAGAAACTTTAAAGTTAGAAATTGTTAATAAAGACGCGGGTATTAAACGCGATTATAAATTAACAAGTAGTGTCAATCTCAAGTTTTTTATGACTATCTTACATCAGAATTAAGAGCAAATGATTTATACATATAATCGATAAAAATGTGAAATCTAATATACAAGATGAGAATATTTTAGAAAATCAAAAGTTTCAAGTTCGAGATATTTTAATCAATGGCATAGATTCAAACTATCATTCTAAGGATATGCATATTAAATATTCTGTTCAAATGTTAAGGAAGATAAGAGAGTTAAAAAGATGCTAAATTAATTTCACATTCTTAACCATCAGAAAGCAATTATATAACATGCAGTTTTATTATTATTACACAAAAAAGCCGGTGAATTTTGTGAACAATTTGAAGAAGTAATTAGAAATTTTAAGAAATCTTCAGATGCTATCGGTTTATCTGAAGATGAAAAAAGAGATGCGTTTTTCAATGCCGTGATGGTGCTTATACCACAAATTCAATCTATTGAATGTATGACAAAAAACACATCTGGCAAAAGTCTCACATATGAGCAATTAAAAACCTTGATTATGCAGGATGAGGCAGCAAGGAATCAGCAGAAGGTAGATGCACTGTCTGAAGTAAGAGCAGCTAATGCAGTATGAAAAGTAACGATACGTTGCTATGAGTGCCATGGCAATCGACATATAGTCGCGAATTGTCCACGCAAAGGGTCAGGACAAAAGTTTGTAGAGATGATGGATGAGAGGAAACGGCAGACATAATAGTTTTCAGTTTTGCAGAGAATTTATTGGTATAAAACGAGGTATAAAAAGAAGGTTTAATAATGCTAATAGTAGTGTAGGCAACAGTTTAAATGCCAAGTCACGTTCTAATGCTCAAACAGACAAAGGCAAAGGCAATAATAAAAACCTGAATTATCGCAGTGGCAATAAGAAAAAAAGTAAAAAGGAAAAACAGGATGAGCAAAGCACAGACAAAGGTGAGAGATTGTATAGTGCTAATAAGAGCTGTGTTTATATTATTTCTGATAAAAATGATGAGTTAAATACAAAAATGTTGTATAATGATCAGCGAAAGTTTATTTCTAAATTCTTAACAGATACAGGCGCGACATAACATTTAACACATTCTAAAATGATTTTCAAATCATTTAATGAATTTGATAATGGTGTAATTAAATGTGTCAATAAAAATGAGTTAAGGGAAGAGTATACCAAATTCTTAGGACTCATTCAAATTTCTATTCACGTCATAGCTTATTTTCAAATGGAACAAAAGAAAAAAAGTACATAAGAAATAAAGTGAGAGATGGGGAACTATCCAGACGAAAGGTGACTATGCCTAGGGTGAACATTAATATTACATTATACGTTGCAAGCTCAAATGTTAATAATTAAAAATACATACTTTTTAAATTTTGGAAACCTTTTTAACACAATTTATTTTAAAAATAACGTAAATTCTTACATTTGTTATTACTAATATTCAAAATGCATTTTACTCAAAACTACAAATTTGAAACTTCGAAATAGTTTCTGCGCATCAATTTTTAATGAATCAGTCTGAAATTTTTGTACACGTCTATTTTTACACATTTTGAACAAAACAACACAGAGATATTTCACTAAAACAAATAAATAAGGGATAATTTATGACATTTCTACCTAAAATTTGAGCTTATTTATTGCAAAAATTAATTTATAAATCTCAAACATAAGTAATAATAAATATAAATTGAAAAAAAAATTTTTTCTCTCTACACGTTTCAATACTGTTATAATATATCATATGTCATTAGTTTTTTGCATTTCAGAAAACATTGTTGCGCAGGAAGATTTTATAAAATTCGTGTTTTATCACTGATTTATTAGGTATAAATGCCGGTCAAGACAGTTAATTATATCGGGTATAGCATAAAATATTCTTATTTTCTGTATGTAATCATATAATCAGAAAAGAAAAAAGAAATTTCCTAGATATTAGAAAATTAGCTTTAAACGTATACTCTTCCCGTAACAGATTTGAAAACGTAGGGAGATAGGAAATAGAAATTAAATTAGATAACGGGAAAAGTTTAGAGATAGATAATGTTATTTGTGCCGAAGCTTTATCAGAAATCTTATTGTCATTACGTAAATTTGCCGAAATGGGACTTGTTATATATTTAGAGTGCAAGAAAATAGATATATTCGATAAAGTCTCGAATGAGTCGTTTATTATAGGTGTGTATAAACGACCATATTGGACAATTGAACTTGAAATACAGAAAGTTAATTCTGAAGATGCAAATTTTTCAAATTTCACTTAATAGCCGAGTAATTGCAAATATAGCTAAGGATAGTAAAACTGCGAGAAAGTATTTCACTAGAAGTGTAGCAACAGAAAATTTAAGTAGAAAAAATCCTTGATCGAGTAACAAATGACGAAATATATCAGGTACAAAAGATCAATGGAAGTAAAGGTTTATATGAGTATTCAAATTTTGATGTAACGATCTGGGATCGTCAATTTCATGATATTGACGAGTTACCGATTGTTGAGTTGTAAGACAAAGAATCACTATTTTTAGATAATTATAATAAATTTATTAACAATAATAAAGCTATGCTTTGGCATGCTAGCTTCGAGCATGCATCTATAGCTTATTTTAAAGCTTAGCAAATTAAATTTTCGGATAACAAGGAATTAAAAGAAGCAATTTTTGATGACGCGTTATTATATTGCGAAATGCATGATTTAAAGAATTAACTAATATAAATGTACCAGTACCTGGCATGTGGTCAAATTCTCACATATTACTTTCTGTTGATTATTAGTTAGCTCCTAATCAAAATAATCTTGTGACATCACATTCTATAATTAACTACTTCTATTCAAGCGTAATATATTTAAATTTTAGTGCAAATATTTATTTCATTTATATATTTAAAAAAATATTTAAAAATGGAATTGGTACTCGCGTGACAACATTCACGTCTTCTTAAGACCAACAGTTAAGAAATTCTACTTCAAGTTTAAGAATTATTAATTGTTTTTTAATCATTTAATGCATTTAAAAGTTTTACAAGGTTATTTATTAGTTTATTAAGTAAATATAACATGCTAATGTGTGCGAAAAAATAGTTTTTACGGTAATACATAGATGGCCAGGTACTCGTATTGGAAAAACCGTGTTTGCCCAATACCTGACCTGCCATATGAATTACATTATTATAAATAAATAAATTTGCATACGACATATTTTTATGCTTCATGTAATAAGGTTCTCTATAGTCACTATAATCAGTTTATCAACATACTGTGATGACATATTAGTGAAAATTCAACAATAATTACTGTTGATATTTGGCATCTCGGCGTCGTCATTTTTTAAGCCGCGTGAGTAGCACATACTTTAAATTAATTATTTACATAATTCTACGTTCAAAATACATAACAACCGTATTGTATCATTGCATAGAAACAAAACTTTATTGAAAAAAGTTTATAATTTAAATCAGAAATAAGTGAAATTGGGTAGCTATGTATTGGGACAGCGGTGTCTAGGTATTGGAACGTTTGATTTTGGTGTGGCCAGATATTAGTACATTTGACTAGAATACATTTGTATGAATGTCTCGGATTACAAAACGTAAATCGATAATTTAAAAATTTGATTCGATAGACAATTAAATACTCTTTGAGATGGGTATATGACTTTGTTATTAGCAGTGTTAATTATAATGTTAGAATTTAATAAATGAGTTCGGCTGCTACAAAGCGTCAAAGTACTAGTACATTTACCTTAATTGCCGTTTAACTCAATGCGAAGCCGAACTTCTGCTCCTTTACAAATTATACACTTAGATACAATGGGCGTGATTAATTCAACTTTTTATCCCAAAGGTTACAGGTATATTTCGGCGTTTATAGATGATTATTCGAGACTAGCTAACGAGACTATAGCATACCCTATGAAAGCAAAAAGTGATATAGGACATTGTTTTGAAATGTTTGAGAAAAGCACTCGAAATTTGGGTTACGACGCTAGTGTTACTCGCGTTTAGATCAGGGTACAGAATTTACAGCAGGCTATACATTAGTTTTTTTTTTAATTAGGAGCTGAATTGCAATTACCAAGTCCTGACATGCCTGAGCATAATGGTGTGGCTGAACGTTTTAATCAAACAATTTAATAGAAAGTTAGAGCTTATATGTATGACGCGAAATTGCCTGAAACTTGTGTGATTCAGCTGTTAGTGCCGCGGTATATGCTTATAACTGTATTCCACATAAATTTAATGACATGATTTAGAAAGATTTGCTCCAAATCACACTTTTAAGGTAGCTATCCCCCAACTATGTGAATCAAAACAAAGCTGAAAAATAAAAATCACAATATTCATAAATTTCTTTATTCGCAAAATAAGAATAGCACAAAAGAATTATTTTCATGTTGTTTTAATGCAATTAAAACGAAAAATATATAAATTACAAAGGAAACATCAAGTTTTACTCACGTAGTTATGATCAAAAGTGAGATTTACGATCTTTTGATTAATATTATTCCATTACTGTATGGACCAGCTTCTAGAAATGTGAAATATTTATTTTATCAAGGTTTTATCTACTTTTTCCCAGATTTTCAGACATTTCTCGAGACTTGCTCAATTGCTAGAGCTGAAATAACCTCATACTCATAGATTTTTCGTTGAAATCGCCATATTGAAATAAGACCTGATACGCTTGAACCTTGGATGAGTATAAACTCAAAATCTATATGGTATAGCGATATAAAATTTTACAGGTATATTCTTTGAGATAATAATTGATTTTGCTCAAAATTTCAGAAGTTTCTCGAGACTTTTGATTTTAGGGGATAACTATCTTGATATAAATCAAATCAAAAGATCCGGTTGTATTGCATACATTAAAGTTCAAAGAAAAACTCGTCCTAAATTTAGATTTGAAGGCGCGTAATTTTAGTTGAATATACTCCTAACTGTTATCAGTTTTTAAAGCCAGAAGATGGAAAATATTATGAAAGTAGAGTCGCGAGATTAAACGAAAAACTTGTAATGAGAAACAATCTCAAGAATGTTTAAAATCGGAGGGAGTGTTTAAGTGAAAAAGAGGTAGACCGCAAAAGAATGAATTGAAAATTAATCAAACAGAATCAAATGAAAACTCAGAAATTAACAGTAATAGCATAATTGATACTAGTTTTTCTAATATTCCAGGCGATGATAAAATTAAGCCAAACGTTTTATTTTCTTGCTTCGTAAATAATGAACTAGAATCAGACGTTAATCAGGAGGATGACGAAATTCAACATGCCTTATTAGTTGATATCAATTTTGATCCAATTAATTATAAAAGTGCTACGGAATCTCAAGATAAATATCTCTGTCTAACAGCTATTAACGATGAATTAAAATCAATTATGAAAAACGAAGTTTGGAAAATTGTAGATTCACCTACAAAGATGCGCGATGGCAGAAAAGTTAATATAATTCATTCAAAATGAGGTTTTGAACGTAAAATAGAAGCCGATGGAAATGTTAAATACAAAGCACGTTTAATAACACAGGCCGACAAAATTTTCCTGAACCAATAACCCAGAGACCAGACCATACTTTTCCGAAGGTTTTTGGCACGCTGAATCCAAATCCGGCCTCAGAATTGCTCTATCACCTCAGGTTTTCGAGATATCCTAACCTAAAAGTGCAAAAATCACCGTTTTTGGCTGTTTTTGAGGTTATGTTATGCCGCTAACTGATTTTTTAATACAAAACGATCAGCGGCATCTGAAAGTACTAGTCTTGCCCTTCAAAATTCATTTTTGCTTGTTTCGATTCGACTTTTCCTTCTCGAGATATATCGCTTTCAATCTGTAATGTATCAGTGTTTCTTATCTACTAGACATCCTATCCCATAGTTCCGTTTATACTCGGATAAACAAACTCTTCCTGATATTGCTGTCAAACCGCTTGCAAATGCATACCTGGTAGTTTTTGGGGTCACTGATCACAAATCTGGAGTCAGAATCTCCGAATTCAAAATGGCGGATTCAATATGGCGGCTATGATTACCACGATCCGTAGTAAGTCACAAAAAATCCCGGAAAAGCTCTGGAGATCGGTTACTCGGGGGTTTTCAGGGTCGCAGATCTCAAATCTGGAGTCAGAATTTCCGAATTCAAAATGCCGGATCCAAAATGGCGGTTATGATTACCACGATCCATAGTAAGTCACCAAAAACACTGGAAAAGCTCTGGAGATCGGTTACGCGGGGGTATTCGGGGTCGCTGATCTCAAATCTGGAGTCAGAATTTCCGAATTCAAAATGGCGGATCCAAAATGGCGGTTATGATTACCACGATCCATAGTAAGTCACCAAAAACACTGGAAAAGCTATGGAGATCGGTTACGCGCGGGTTTTCGGGGTCGCTGATCTCAAATCTGGAGTCAGAATTTCCAAATTCAAAATGGAGGATCAAATATCGCGACTATCGTTGCCAAGGGCCATAGCCATAGTTGACCAAAATCTTGGAAATGGTCTTTTAAGTCGTCACTTGGAAGTTTCCCGATTCTCCGAGCTCGAATCTGCAGTCAAATATTCCAAGTACAGAATACCTACTGACCCACCCAATATGTTACAAAATGACGGATGTAATATAGCAGCTAGTCTTACATAAAGAACCTCACTTTGACTTCTTATGAAAACGTTGTCGTTGCTCCTGAAACGATCGTTTATATGACTTGCGCCTATAGACAGTCGATACGTTATGTCTATGCAGAGACCAGCAGTAGTCCGCCATCATCCGCTCATCCCACCTACCTTGAAAATGCCGCTCCTTTTGTTTGAAATCCTGATGAAAGCGTTCACCCATTTCTTCGCTGAATGCGCCATTATTCTCAGGAAAGTAGTCTAAATGAGAAAACAAAAAGTGCAATTTCATACTCATCAGGCACCCTAATTTTTGGAAATTCGTTAGCATCGTAGATACAATATATTTGTACTTTGGATCTCGATAGTTTCCTAAAAAATTGTCTGTGACACTTTTGAAGCTCATCCAAGCATCTTTTTGTACGGGTGTCATGGTTTTTACAAAATCATCGTCTTTCATAAGTTTTCTAATATCAGGCCCAACAAATATGCCTTCTTTAAGTTTAGCATCCGACAAATGCTTAAACTTGGATGCAATGTACTGGAAACATTCGCCTTCTTTGTCTAAAGCTTTAGTAAATTGCTTCATAAAGCCAAGCTTGAGATGTAATGGAGGCAATAGGATTCGACGGGTGTCGACAAGACTCTCATGAATGACATTGTGTTCACCAACCTTCATCTGGATTCTTTGTGGCCAATTTTTCTTTACCCAGTGCTCCTGTCGGATACGACTGTTCCAAAGGCAGAGAAAACACGGATGTCTCGTGTTTCCCGACTGCAAACCTACTAAAATATTTATCATTTTGAAGTCACCACAAATCAACCATTTGTGCTCATTATAATAATTGACTTTTTCAAGAAGAAATTGAAAGCTTTCGTACGATTCTTTCAATACGGTGGAATGGCCAATGGGAATTGCCGCATATTTATTTCCATTATGAAGCAGTACTGCTTTAAGACTATCTGTTGAAGAATCTATAAAGAGTCGCCAGTTCTCCGGCTTATAAACTTCTTCTATCTCATATAAACTAATCAAACCTTTAATATCGTTGCAATATACAAGGGAATTCTCTTTAGTAAAATACTTCACGAACTTATTATCTCTTTTCCTGTAGACGGAAATTTTTGTCCCAGGGGATAGAAGATTTCTTTCTTTGAGTCTGGAAGCGCACAGCTCTGCCAAATCTTTACTCAAATTCAATTCCCGCACAAAATCATCCAGAGCATTTTGATCAAAAAGTTGCGGTTTTCCGTCGTCAAAAGAAAATTCATCGTCACTGCTTTCGGCCTCGTCACTTTCAATCGTTTGCCTTTCTTGCTCCGCTTGTGGCTGAGGAACAGTATTTGTATTCCGTTCTATTTTTCCAATTTTTGGTGGTGTTACACTAAGCACCTTAGGATACACAAGCAAATGTTTATTTGTATGGTTTCTACCAGTTATATCACATCCACAAAAGTAGCAGTCATCATCATGATTTCTAGGTTCACGCCACACTACTGTTTCAATTACAACATCCTTTTTTATACTATTCCAGTTTTTCAAAGTTCGGCGACAATCTTCACAAATAGAATTAGGAACCCAGGGTTTATTTAGATTTCTCATAGGCGTTTGATAACATTCTTCGAACTGTGCTCTTATTGTATCACTGATGTTTCTACGGTAAGTTTCTGCCTCAAACTTTCCGCAAACATTGCAAAATTTATTAACTTTATTTGCGCACGGGATTCTCGACATTGTAGATGACTAATCCGTTAGCCTGTCGCTCAAACACGATCTCTAACACGGAAAGTCTTATGTTTCTTGAAAGCACTGAGTGATCTACACTGGATGTACATCAGATCCATACATGCACACTACGACGTTAATGTATCTAATACTGTATTGATTTATTTATGGGTTGATGACTAATCCGTTAGCCTGTCGCTCAAACGCGATCTCTAACACGGAAAGTCTTGTTTTTCTTGAAAGCACTGGCTGATCTACACTGGATGTACATCAGATTCATACATGCACACTACGACGTTAATGTATCTAATACCGTATTGATTTATTTATGGGTTGATGACTAATCCGTTAGCCTGTCGCTCAAACGCGATCTCTAACACGGAAAGTCTTGTTTTTCTTGAAAGCACTGGCTGATCTACACTGGATGTACATCAGATTCATACATGCACACTACGACGTTAATGTATCTAATACCGTATTGATTTATTTATGGGTTGATGACTAATCCGTTAGCCTGTCGCTCAAACGCGATCTCTAACACGGAAAGTCTTGTTTTTCTTGAAAGCACTGGCTGATCTACACTGGATGTACATCAGATTCATACATGCACACTACGACGTTAATGTATCTAATACCGTATTGATTTATTTATGGGTTGATGACTAATCCGTTAGCCTGTCGCTCAAACGCGATCTCTAACACGGAAAGTCTTGTTTTTCTTGAAAGCACTGGCTGATCTACACTGGATGTACATCAGATTCATACATGCACACTACGACGTTAATGTATCTAATACCGTATTGATTTATTTATGGGTTGATGACTAATCCGTTAGCCTGTCGCTCAAACGCGATCTCTAACACGGAAAGTCTTGTTTTTCTTGAAAGCACTGGCTGATCTACACTGGATGTACATCAGATTCATACATGCACACTACGACGTTAATGTATCTAATACCGTATTGATTTATTTATGGGTTGATGACTAATCCGTTAGCCTGTCGCTCAAACGCGATCTCTAACACGGAAAGTCTTGTTTTTCTTGAAAGCACTGGCTGATCTACACTGGATGTACATCAGATTCATACATGCACACTACGACGTTAATGTAACTAATACCGTATTAATTTATTTATGGGTTGATGACTAATCCGGTAGCCTGTCGCTCAAACGCGATCTCTAACACGGAAAGTCTTGTTTTTCTTGAAAGCACTGGCTGATCTACACTGGCTGTACATCAGATTCATACATGCACACTACGACGATCATGTATCTAATACCGTATTGATTCAGATTTCAAACAAAAGGAGCTGCATTTTCAAGGTAGGTGGGATGAGCGGATGATGGCGGACTATTGCTGGTCTCTGCATAGACATAACGTATCGACTGTCTATAGGCGCAAGTCATATAATCGATCGTTTCAGGAGTAGCGACAACGTTTTCATAAGAAGTCAAAGTGAGGTTCTTTATGTAAGACTAGCTGCTATATTACATCCGTCATTTTGTAACATATTGGGTGGGTCAGTAGGTATTCTGTACTTGGAATATTTGACTGCAGATTCGAGCTCGGAGAATCGGGAAACTTCCAAGTGACGACTTAAAAGACCATTTCCAAGATTTTGGTCAACTATGGCTATGGCCCTTGGCAACGATAGTCGGATATTTGATCCTCCATTTTGAATTTGGAAATTCTGACTCCAGATTTGAGATCAGCGACCCCGAAAACCCCCGCGTAACCGATCTCCAGAGCTTTTCCAGTGTTTTTGGTGACTTACTATGGATCGTGGTAATCATAACCGCCATTTTGGATCCGCCATTTTGAATTCGGAAATTCTGACTCCAGATTTGAGATCAGCGACCCCGAAAACCCCCGAGTAACCGATCTCCAGAGCTTTTCCGGGATTTTTTGTGACTTACTACGGATCGTGGTAATCATAGCCGCCATATTGGATCCGCCATTTTGAATTCGGAGATTCTAACTCCAGATTTGTGATCAGTGACCCCAAAAACTACCTGGTATGCATTTGCAAGCGGTTTGACAGCAATATCAGGAAGAGTTTGTTTATCCGAGTATAAACGGGGCTATGGGATAGGATGTCTAGTAGATAAGAAACACTGATACATTACAGATTGAAATCGATATATCTCGAGAAGGAAAAGTCGAATCGCAACAAGCGAAAATGAATTTTGAAGGGCAAGACTAGTACTTTCAGATGCCGCTGGTCGTTTTGTATTAAAAAATCAGTTGGCGGCATAACATAACCTCAAAAACAGCCAAAAACGGTGATTTTTGCACTTTTAGGTTAGGATATCTCGAAAACCTGAGGTGATAGAGCAATTCTGAGGCCGGATTTGGATTCAGCGTGCCAAAAACCTTCGGAAAAGTATGGTCTGGTCTCTGGGTTAAAAATCTTGTCGGCCTGTGTAATTCGTGGTTTCAATGATAAAAAATTTGTATGAGTTAAGCGAAACATATGCTTCTGTATCTAGATTACCTTCAGTGCGATCTGTTATTGCAATTATAAATAAATATGATTTAGATTTAATTCAGTTAGACATGAAGAATGCTTTTTCAAATGGAATAATAGATAAGGTACGAGGGTAGTTCAATAAGTCTTTAGAATAAAGTATAAAAACAATTTTTTTTGGGTAAATTTTTTTTTATTTTTCAACATAATCTCCTTGGAGCTCTATACACTTCGTCAATCGCTTTTTAAGTTTTTTTAATCCTTCAGAAAAGTGCGTTTTCGGAAGTTCCTCAAAATAAGCACTTACAGAGGCAATGACGTCTTCGTTGTCCGTAAATCTCTGTCCACCGAGCCATTTTTTCAAGTTTGGAAATAAGAAAAAGTCACTGGGGGCTAAATCTGGTGAATACGGTGGGTGTTCGACCAATTCGAATTTTAGTTCTTCAATTTTAGCCATTGAAACGAAGCATGTGTGAACTCGGGCGTTGTCGTGATGAAAGAGAATTTTTTTTCTCGCCAAATGTGGTCGTTTTTTTTTAATTTCTTCTTTCAGCTGCTCTAATAATGATGCATAATACTCACCAGTAATTGTTTTACTCTTTTCCAAGTAGTCAATAAGTATAATTCCACGTGCATCCCAAAAAACTGTAGCCATAACCTTACCAGCTGACTTTACGGTCTTTGCCTTCTTTGGAGCTGGTTCGCCTGTGGAAATCCACTGTTTGGATTGTTCCTTTGTCTCAGGAGTGTAGTGGTGTATCCATGTTTCATCCACAGTCACAAATCGACGAAAAAATTCCTCAGGATTCCGACTTATGCGCGCCAAAAAAGCCTCAGAGGCGACCACTCTATTGCGTTTATTCTCAGCTGAGAGCAAACGCGGCACCCATCTTGCCGATAGCTTTTTCATGCCTAATTTTTCATGTAGAATTGAAACAACTGCACCTATAGATATCCTTGTGGCCTCAGCTAACTCACGCACTTTTAATCTTCTATCCTTCAACACCATATCGTGGATTTTATTGATGATTTCGGGAGTAGTTGCTTCTACGGGCCTTCCTGAACGTGGTTCGTCACTTATTGATGTACGACCACGCTTAAATTCATTTACCCAGTTATAAACCGTTGCTAAGGCAGGGGCAGATGTGCCATGAACTGAGTCCAATTCATTTTTTATCTCATATGGAGTTAAACCCTTTAAATGAAAATGTTTAATTACCGCTCTGAACTCGTTTTTTTCCATTTTTCTTAACAAGCAATTTTTTTTTTTCAATTGGTTATAAAAACACGTAAACTCAGAAGATGTGGACTGTGACTGCACCATATATCTAGTGGGGAGTGGTGCTGACTGAAAACAGATGATTTGGAGCGATTCGCGCGCCATCTGTTGGTCATTCTAAAGACTTATTGAACTACCCTCGTAGCTCGTAAAATAGGCCTTGTAAATTCAGACTTAGAGCCATGTATGTTTATTTAGAAAGAAGGTAATAAATTTTTAATTTTATTATTATATGTGGATGATATTTTGATAACTATTATTGACATTCAAAAATTAAATCAAGTAAAATTCGAATTAAACAGAGAATTTGAACTAACTATTCTTGGCGAGCCAAAGAAATTCTTAGGTATATCTATTAGACGTCACAGAGATAATAGAGTCATTATTTTGTCAAGCAAATTATATAGATAAAATTTGAGCTAGATTTAACTTTAGTCAGGCGCATTCTCACAGAACACCTATGATTACTAATCAAGTTGCAAATAAAGAAAGAAAAATGCGAGAAGCTGAATGTGTTAAGGCCGCATTCAAATATGCGCGCCACTCTTGCAGCGATTCCTTCCAGGAACTACGCAGGGAGTCGCTGCGAGAGTACCAAGAAGGATTTTTTCCCTTTCTCCAAAATTGTACGGCGTTGCAGCTGAAACAAAACTGTGAGCGCCGGGCAATTTCGGCCTCTTTCCACTCTGACCGCGGCCTCAATCATAACCAGTCGAGGTAACGGCCGTGGGCCTTCGCAAATATCCATCGCTACGTGCAAGGCGGCACACACCCGGTCGACTCATTAATTTCACGCATACACACGCACGCACGCACGCACGCACACACACACACCACACACACACACACACACACACACACACATACACACAACACGCAAGCAAGTTATTCCTGTACATATTTATTGTTTATTTTTTAGAGTGAATAAATTCTCAGTTACTGTTAATAAATACAGAGTTAAACCCTATTACTCTCCTTCACGTCTATTGCCTGATCTACAAGCACATGCTCCGGGATTTAACAGTGCCTCGCTGCACTCGCTCAACACTAAAACCGCGTCAATCATTTTAAGGATTGTTAAAATGTCCTGTTCTAACAAATACTAATTGGCCGGCTAGTGCGCGAACAATGTGATAATGAAACATTGATACTCTCAGAAACGAAACAAAATGCACCTCATAGAGAAGCAGTTAGACGTTTGTTATATTTAGCTGGTGTAACTAGACTAGATATTTCCTATGCTGTAAATGTCGTGAGCAGACATCAATTTAATCCAACTGAAAATGACTGAAAAATGGTTAAAAGAGTTTTTAGATACTTGAAAGAAACTAAAACCTTAGATTTGCAGACTATAAAGGGTCTTTAACTACTTATGACTTTGTAATAAAATTATTTGGTGATGCGACTGTCTGAAGAACTCATAAACAATCACATGTGGCTGTGTCAACATGTCAAGCTGAATATGTAGCAATGGGCGAAGCGTGCCAAAAGATAATCTCTTAAAGTAATTCATTAAAACTTATATTTAACGAATAATTTTATACCATGATCTTATGGTGTGATAATAAAGCTGTAGCAATTAGTGCTGAGACAAATGGGGGTAACAAAATAAGACATATAAATGTATAACGTGCAATTTGGTTATCTGTGGGATAACCTACAAGCATCCGCGTATAATTCAGAAACTAAACAAATAAAAAAAGTTAAACCATCAAAATTAGTTCGAACGATAGGCAGAAGGCCATAATCGTTCAGGGTGCCAGGCACTGATTTAAAATTATATATTTTACCCAAAAATCTACTCTTCAGCAGTGCCACTGAGGCGGCGGAAATTTAATTTATTAAACTAAGAAATAAAAGAAAATAATAATTGCTTGACTAGGCAGACGGCGAGTCGTGGGGTCAAACGTCAAACGCTATTTATTCCAAATTGAACTATAGACAGTTACAAGCATGCATACATATAATGGTAGGAAAGAAATGACAAAACCATACTTCAGTAACATTTGAGCCTTTAATGATACCTACTCAATTCTTATGTATCATTACAAAAAAAGAACAGATGCCTTTAAAAATGTAATTTTCTGGTTGCTTAGTAAGTTGTGCTGGGCTCTATCGCTCTTATAAATATCCTATTTCATCCCTGAGTTTACTAATATATAAAGTAAAATTATGTATAAAAAAATAGAAAATAATCTTAAAGAAAAAGTAGAAAATTATTAATACAAAATTACTGGCTCGCAGGCACTCTACGGAGAGGTAATTAACTATAAATATAAAAGAAAATATTATCAAACTGTGAAATAATTATTTGACAATTATATGGTCTCGAAGGCATTTATCTAGCTCTAAACTAAGCTGGTTTAAGGGGGGATCCTGCTTAGAAGGCCTAAAAAAGCTTTTTTTGGCGAATTTTTTTGGAAGGGGAATAAGCAACTGAGTCCAGCGTATTTTGTGGGATGCTTTTATGTATATTTGAACTTTACAAACAAATTTCTTTAATATTGTTTGGAATGTTAATAATTTGTTCTGTTTGAAAAAGCTTTGTAACGATGATAATTTTTTTTTCAGAGATTCGATGAATGTCGATGTTTTCGTTGTTCCCGAGTCATAAAAATAGGTTCACAATACGTTTCTAGAAAATGTTTGTCTGTATGTATGTATGTGTGTGTGTAAGTATGTATGAAACCAAAACTTGTATCTACCATAACTCTTCAAGGAAAGCATATCACGCGCTGAAACTTTCCAGGAATATTACATATGTTTGAACATAGAACTGATTTGATTTTGGAGCTGAATGGATAATATTAAACTCATTTTTTAGTAAAAATATTTTTTTTAAATTATATTAATACCCTGGTAGAAAATTAATCTAGAACTATGTAGATCTATCTAGTTTGCCAAGGAAATAATCGAGGGCCTGGATAAAACTAGATAATTTTCTACCAGGGTAATATTAATTTTCAAAAAAATGTACACACAAAAAATTTTTTTTTGTTATTTTATACGTTGAACTTGACAAAAATATGTACGTTTTCATAAAGTGGACGTAATTTCCTTTGGATTAATATATCTTATAAGAACTTTTAACTTATTATCATGAAATGATAACAAAATATTAGTTTAAAAAAATTGTAAAAAGCGAAAAACTTTTTTTTGTCTTTTTATACGTTGAGCTTTTCAATAACGTGCTAGCGCAAATTGCTACAACCACAATGTAGAGAAACTAGAATAACTTATAGAGTTTAGCGAAGTCAGTTTATTTCAAGTACGCAAGCGCGACTTACAGTGTTTCTTTTATTATTAAAAGACACAATGCTTCAGAGGAATTGAATTTAAAGAGAGAAATTGAGAAATCAGAGAGTCAAAAAGAGAAAACAACTTATCTCGGCCTTGCGCGACGCACTTCTATGTAGACGACGACGTCTAGTAGCGTAGATAGGCCAGTGGAATGACTTGCAGATGTTATGGTGTTTTTGTAGCTGAAACGCTGTGAAACTTTTTCCCGACAAGATAAGATACGCTCCCAGTTGTCGGCAGAATGAAAAATAAAAACAACAAAATAATAAATAAACGATCGCTTTTATAAAGTAGCCCTTAATGTGAGGTAGATAAATCTCACCGGATTTATCTCCTGACTGCTGAATGAACTTTAATTGAAAATCCGCCTCTTTTTGTTTCGACGCGCGAAAGTAACACGTGACAAAAAATCGCTTCGTTACAAGTAAGATAAAACAGCATTATGTTAAAGAATGCGTTAAAAGAAATTTAATAAAAATAAATTGGATAAAATCGAAAGATCAGATAGCTGATATTATTACAAAAACATCTGCCATTTGAGTTGCATGAGCACTTATTACAAAAATTAATGAATATACAAGTATAATTTTATGTTTTGTATATGTTATGAGTTCAGAACATTGATAAATTGGCAACTTTCTGAGATACAATTTAGAGAATCAAGTAAATATAGGCTTATAATTTTAAGATACTATGTTGTAACTAAAATAAATGAGTAAAATATAAAATGTAAAGTTATAAATAAGTTTAAATAGAGAAAATCGCATGCGGGAGGGAGGGAGTGTTAGAAGTATAGTAAGAGATGCCTGCACTTCGTTCTCTCTCCCCCCACTTCGTGTGCACTACGTCTAGTGCATAGAGAGAGCTCGCTTGCATGCGAAGCACGCACTTTGATACTTAACGTCATAAAGATAGTTCACAATGTATTTGTGTATAGAATAAATACTTCTATTCTATTTTATATAAAGTCTATTCAGTTACGCGCTTAGATGTATTTTCAAAATACCTTTCACCTCGTTAAAAAATTTTTAGATTTCATCAGTCTAAAGCAGAAATAAAATTCAAAAAACGAAAACACTAAAATCCAGCGTTAAAGCGCATGTGGGTGATTGTCAGAAATATGGTATTTTTTCCTAATTATCGGACCAACCTGAAAATCTTGTTTTGTGTGATATTTTGGTTAAAAATTTTTATTCATGGTGAAATGAGATATATTTTCCTTGCAAGCCATTTGCAGATGACCAAAAGTTTGTTATGTATGTTTTTCATAGTGTTTACCGGACTAAACACGATCATTTTGCCACGGTAACTACGGCCACGATAATTACTTTTGGCTTGAAAGATGCATGTAGTTTTTTTTTTTTTTTTTTTTTAACGTCGCCATGTTTGTGCTCCCATGTGGTGCTAATCGACGACGGGGGTCTGCGGTGTGTTTGTAAACAAAGCACATGTAGGATGCATGTAGTTTTATTTTAGTGTAACAAAGATATTTTTCCGCATAGTACATATATATACATACGTTATTACACCAGAATACTGCGTAACAAATTGTTTTCATATGTAACTTACCAAAAAATTTGATAAGCACGGTAATTACGTCCTTTTTAGCTTTTGGAATTTTAAAACAAAAAACGTTAAGACTAACTATAAAAACTGCAAATAAAAACCGGGTCGCTCGCTTACGTAGTTCTTTGAAGTTCGAACTAAATAACCTCATAGGTTAGATGGCGCCACTAAGCTTATGTACAGCGGGGATTTTAAAACTCAAAAAGTTGGCGACAACATTCGTAACACTTCTATAGACAGATAAATTATAAAAAAATTCTGGAAAAATTAGTTCATCTTGTACGTATGATGTACTTTAAAGTCTCATAGGTTAGATATAATTAAATCCTAAAGTTATTGTCTAATAAATTTAGAATTACGTAAATTGTTCGATAGCGATAAGCCACGGTAATTACTTTTAGGCTATATATGTATATCACGTATGTTTCAAAAATATAGCATAGTTGTCTTAGATTTGTGTTTAAGATGTTCAAATACATCATTTTCAAAAATTTCAAAAATTTAGCAGACCATAATAATATTTCCGTTCTACTTGGTGTATTGGCGACACTAGAAATACCGTTTTTTTGACAATCACCCATATGTGTATTAGGGGCTGAAACTTTCAGGAAAGACATATTTATTGTTACTAGTAATTATAACCGAGCCGAAATTTATATCGACTTGGGGCACTTTTTATATGTTTATCGGGCTAGAGTCTTTCGATGTTTTCGAGGTTCCTGAGACATAATAAAAATAGGTTTATAAAAATTGTCTGTATGTATGTGTATGTATATGTGTGTGTGCATGCGTGCGTGCGTGTGTGTGTGTATGTGTGTGTGCGTGTGCGTGCGTGTGTGTGTACGTGTGCGTGTGTATGTGCGTGTGCGCGTTCGTGTGCGTGTGCGTGTCCGTGTATGTATGTATGTATGTATTAAACTAAAATTTATATCGACCATAATTTTTAAAAGAAAGCATCTCAAGCGCTGAAGTATCACAGACATATTACATATCTTTTGATCGAAGATTTTATTACTCGTTGAATGGTATTTTTGTTGAAATGAATTTATTATTCATTGCGAGTAGATAATTATTTTATTCACGCCAACGTTTCGGGTCTTTATTATAGACCCCTTTTCAAGGCTATAAACATAAAGCAGATATAAAAAAAAGATACCGCGCTGCGGAGGATTCACGCAGCTAGAGTGAGCGAGCAAAAGATTGTCGCACGCGGCCGTGCGCCACCTCCTATACTCCTCGAGTATCCCGGTACTAGCAGGTCTATGCATGCTCATACTGTATAAACAAAATAGAGGTTATTAACAAACAACAACAGCCAGTATTATAATTTATGTTTTTTAATTAAATTAATTTAATATTTGTTCGGGTTATTTAGGCCTTTGGGGGGGGATTTGAATTGCGCGCCGTAGCTCGCCGATCGCCGCGTATTACAATCGGCCGAGTAGTTGCGAGCGCCGCCGCTTATCGGCCAAGCGGATGCGAGCGCCGCGAGAGCGGAGGTTCTCGCGCGCCTTATGCACGTGTGGTGCAGTTCCGTTCTCTCTCCCGCAGAGACCGGTCGATTTTCCTGGCGTGATTCAAGGCAGCGCATCAAACCCGATTTTGGATATTTTAATATTGTACGAGAAGCTCGGCACGTACGTCCTTATCAGGACGGTCGACGTCTCCCTTCGTAAATTGTCTGCGTCGCGTGTGTGTGTGTGTGTGTGTGTGTGTGTGTTCGGTGTGACGGAGGATCGGGAAGGTCCGGCCACGTGCGAGCCCCTTCGACGTGCCGACTTCCACACGGCGATCACCTACGCGGCAGGGCCAAAGGGTCTGCCCGTGGCCCAGGTACGGTTCCCTCGAGACGTCGAGGCGCCCTGCGACCAAGAAGGTGCATCCCATACACGTGCAGCCAGGACATTACGTCGCGCTGTCCACGTTTCTACCGTCTAGCCTTTAAGGTAAGAGAGCTCTCGAGCGCGCGTAACTGGTACCTCGCGGCGTTAGGGTATTTGCGTTATCACCTTCTCTCTCTCTCTCCCTTCTTTTGTTACTAGCTTAGAATCTCTTTTGGTATGTACAATTTCCTCTTTAGTAAATAAATCATTCGCTTGCCCCGGCTTTTCTCCCTGCCTCGTGGGAGTTTTTACGCCGAGGCAAGTTGTCTTATTTCCCGCGAAAAATTGTGTCTTTATTGATCTACCCGGCCTTCCCTCACTCATTCATTCATACATATATATATATATACATTTATTTGTCTAATTATCAGCATTTTGTTCAATATTTATAAACAATTAATTAACTTTCTTGTGTCTTTAATCCTGTTTAATGTATTGTCATAATAAAAAACATTTATAATTTCTGAAAATTCTCTCTTTCTACTATTGTTTTCATTCCGTCTTATTGCGCATTTTCACATAGTGTGGCCAGCATAAGATGCCGAATAATCAGCACAATCTACTTTATACACAACATTACATACTTCTAATTTGTTAATCTTACCTTTCCCCAACTTAATCATATCATTGAATCTATCAACGCACGCGGTCTAAAACAGTATAGACCAAAAATTATAATCGCGATTTTCTCTCTCTCTATATATATATATATATATATATATATATATATATATATATATATATATATATATATATATATATATATATATATATATATATATATATATATATTGTAACGAGCGGTAGGTAAATCTCGTATTTCGCGCGCTCGTTTATCGCGCAACATGGAACCTACGCGGTCACTGCTACCAACACGTTAACGGCGTGCTCGAGCTATATACCTATATATTATTTAAAAATTAAATAAATAAATAAAAATATATATATTTCCTTCCCCCTGCGCGGCCATGGATCTACCCGAGGTAATCCAGCGCTTACCGTATCGCGCCGGGGCTGTGCGATGGAAACAGAAGCGTCCAGCGACGGCGATATCTACCTGCCGCCTGTCTGGACTACTGGGGATTGTCCAGATTAGAGCGAGGATACGAGCGGCGGACTTCCTGTAGGTTACCCATGTAAGTTGGCCTAATCTTGGCTGTCTCTCTCTCTCTTACACTCTCTCGGGTTAGTTCTTTTCTCTCCCCATATCACGTGCCTCCGAGAGTACATGCGCAGCAGCCCGTGTGTGCGTATATATATTTACTTGAATAAACCATTTATATTTACACCTTAATTCTGGTGTCATCCTTGACTTTTGACGCCCAAGTAATTCATGCTCATTATATATATTAATATATCGCGGGTTTTTCAACGGTATAAACCCCGTTATACCACATACTTTTGAAGTCTGACGTAATTTACATAACATATACATTACGGACAATTCTACGTTCGTCGAAAATATTGCTGATAGTAAAACCTTTAATTTACGTGGTCAGAGCATCTTTGAGGATATTTGGATAAAAAATTATACTCGATTCAAAATTACGAAATTTTAGGTGACGAAATAGGGAACCGCAAGTTGCCAATGACTTGCGCTGCTAAATTGCTGGCATATTGCGGTGTTTCCCATTTCTTTATCTCATTTTTTTCGTAGTTTTGAATCGAGCGTACCTTTTTATTCAAATATTCTGCTAGATGCTTCGACCACTCAGATTAAAGATTTTACTGTCAGCTTTCTCTTAGACGTACATAGAATTATCCATAATGTATAATACCTCATGTAAATTACGTCAGACTCTAATAGTATGTCGGTTACTTTAGGTTGAGAAAGCAGACTAGAAAAAATGCAGTCATGATATAATTAAAATTTCCAGAACCACAACCAAGGACATTGTTTTCTAGGATGTTTGAACTATTTTTCCTGAATGTTAGCTAAAAATATATTTACAGAAAAAAGTTACAGCGGTGCAAAATTGACGATTTTCGAAAAAGTACATATTTTCCAGAGGCTGTATCTTCGGTTATACGTAACGAATTTGGACGAACCAAAAAATAGAATTAAAGGTTTTCTGAAGACGACAAAAATGAGTTGTACTTCGATTGAAATTACCACATCCTGTAGAAATGGCAGAGGGTCAAACATAACCTAAAAATCAGAATAAATGCGCATCTGATTTAGTAAAAATGGTCTCTTTAATATTTTTGGAAAGGAATATTTTTTGTCTGTAAGTTAGGGGTGATCTACGGGTGCATAAACTGAACGTGAGAGGCTAAAATAATTTTTTGGTCTTCTTTCAATATATACTATCATATAAAAAATTGGCAAAAATTATAAATATAAATATTTTAAATACAACTTTTTATATGTAGAAACAAACTTTTAAATAACGCATGTTTACATACAGAATTCAATATTTTAGTATTTAATTAATTATTATTTTATTTTAGCTGTTCAAAATGCCCACCATTTTCTTCAATACACATTCGTGTCCTGCGTATAATATCATGGGTTGCCCTTTAAATCATCTGAGGTGTTATCTGTCAGCATTATCATGGATTTGACGGGAAATTTTTCTTCTGTGTCAGGTGCTCCACCGTGGTAAACCCCTTCGTTGGAGTTACCCAAAGAAAGTAATTACACGGATTCATGTCCAGCGATCTAACAGGCCATTCTACTGTTCCACCTCTACCAATCTTCCTGTCCGTGAAAGTTTTATCTAAATACTCCAGAACATGGACTGCGATGTGCGCTGGAGCCCCATCTTGCATTTAAATTAAATTTTCTTGCTCATGACGGGTCTGGACTTGATCTAAAAGTTCTAGAAGATCCTCTTCTAAAAATTGTAAATAACCTTCACCATCGAAGATCTATACGAGCTCCTAGGATCCTATAAGATGATTCCCTTTTACACCTGCCCAGATATTTATACTGAATCGATTTTGAAAACGGTCTGTAAATAAAAAACATAATTGTATTGTTATTTAATACGCTGACTGTACCCAATATGGCCCACGCCGCAGTTATCTTAAGAATTAATCAATTTAGTCGGTAAATTGCTTGTGAATTATGCATATAATATGAGTAGTAGTTTTTTTATCGACCAATTACCCCGCAGAAATTAATGTAGATGATCGTACAGTGTATTTTTTCTTGTGATTGCTTACGTGAATTCGTCACTATAATTTTAAGCAAGTACGTACGTACACTGTCATCTTAACTAAAGGAATGTGACGTAGGGAACGTCACTTAAAATAGCTAACGCGTATTAACACGCATTACAGGAAAATCAGCCAACAAGTCCACGCGCGAGCCTAACTACGGAGAGAGGGGAGAGAACTGTTTAGCCAGCGGCGGAGCCGCCGAGCTGTACGATACTACAGTGAGTACGACCGATGTATATAGATATACTCACCGGGAGTATATATAGATATGTATATACCCGTACGGGGGCAGGCTGCCGCAACAGTAGCCGCTATATTAATTACGGATTCGAATATCCGCGCGTATAGATGGCGCGTATGATAACACGCGCGCGCATTGACCCCTCCGAGTCAAAAGGCCAATGAGCTCAAGGCTACCGAGCAGATAAGGGTTCTGATTGGCCCTGACCTTCCTCAACATGGAGACGAGTGACGACGTTAATAGAAAAATCAAAGCAATTAGTGAAATGACGCCCTCTCTCTATCTAAGACACAGGAGGAACAAGGATAGAAGATCGAAGAAGACGGAAGGACGATAAGGTCGAGGGAGGAAGATTTCTACCCTCATGGCATTTGTTGGTTGGACCTCGACGACGTCGCAGCTCACTCCTTCGCGCTATTAATTACCGGCATTATTTGCTCAGGGATTTAGCTAGTTTTTTGGTAGGCCGGAGTTCGCAGGGCACGAGATATCACCCGTACAAGGGGAAGTGCGAGCAGCAGATTTACAGACGGTGAGTGGACAAGACAAGCTGGTAAACAATTATACACGCTCGCAGCCATTGCGGTTCGAATTGGCGTGTCGCGGCCAGCAACGGAAAGTGTGCTCGGGAGTGTCGAAGGGGGAATTCGCACGAGAATCAGGGTCGAGGTAGTGCATTAAATTGTATCTCTGGCGCGTTATTATCGGGGCCATGGATTTTAAATTATTGTAAAGACTAAGATTACCCAGCTCGGGCGTTAGGATCGCGTACGTGCTCATATTACTACAGTTAGTCAATATTTCGGTGGTATAATTTATTTTATTATATGACTGATAAGATAAGATGGCTTTCGGATATAACAGAAAATATGTCTAATCATCCATTCTAGCTAATATTGGTCCATGCAATAAAAAGTATACAAATTAAGCGTCTAATAATCACATTTAACATTTTTTAAATTTTTTAGGGATAATAAATAAATAATTGTTAAAAAAAGATACTCATATTGCAGATCGAGTTGTCAAAAATATATAAATAATACGTGTTAAAATAATTTATATGCTTTCAGCGTTACTTATATTCACTAAAAAATACGAACATCGTAATAACAACCAAAACTGACAATTTTATTTATCCAAAATGCCTAAACCTTAATTAAGGGGGAAGCCACTTTGGATGCATAAAAATCATATGTATATTTAATGTTCTTTTTGCATGAAAACAGCGTAGTAGATTTTTTTATGTGCGTATATTATACAAGTATTAAAGATTAAAGAAAAAAATTTTTTTTTTTGTTAGTAAATTGCATTGCCTAGAGTTATTGTGCATTGGATATGCAAACATTTTACGTTGCTCGGATCTCAGAAACTGTTTAACCAATTGTCTTAAAATTTTCAGAGAATCTTCATGCCCCCTTAAATGAATAAAATATATTACTTTTATTATTTACCTATATTATTTAATTATTTTTAACTTCTTCCCATAGTAAATTTAAGAACATGTTTTAGGATACAAGGGACCCATTTCGAGTACACGCTAAAATGTATGTATGGATGTGTGTATGTATGTAATCCAGTTTATGAATTATCTCAGCGAGGTCTTAGCCATACCGGCTTAAATTTATGGGAGATACTTGTCATATCGTTGGAAACTGACGGTCCTATTTTCAGCCAAATCCGATGGATATATTCTAAATAGAACCACTTTTATAGATATTATTTAAATATTAATATATCGAATTTTAGCTGTATCTTGATTAAATTTCATTTTTACTAAATTATCCACGCTAAAGTTGCAGATCTTGAAAATATACAATTGCTTTCTAAAAGAGAAAGCTTTGTAACAATGATAAAATTTTTTTCAGAGATTCGATGAATCTCGATGTTTTTGAGGTTCCTGAGTCTAAAAATAGGTTCACAATACGTTTCTAGAAAATGTTTGTCTGTATGTATGTATGTGTGTGTGTAAGTATGTATGAAACCAAAATTTGTATCCACCATAACTCTTCAAGGGAAGCATATCACGCGCAGAAACTTTCCAGGAATATTACATATGTTTGAACATAGAACTGATTAGATTTTGGAGCTGAATGGATAATATTAAACTCATTTTTTAGTAAAAATATTAATTTTAGACACAAAAAATTTTTTTTTGCTTTTTTATACGTTGAACTTAACAAAAATATGTACGTTTTCATAAAGTGAACGTAATTTTCTTTCGATTAATATATCTTATAAGAACTTTTAAGTTATTTTCGTGAAATGATAACAAAATATTAATTTAAAATAATTGTAAAAAGCGAAAAATTTTTTTTGTCTTTTTATACCTTGAGCCATTCAAAAATATTTACGTTTTTATAAAGTAGACAGCATTTTCTTTCGATTAATGCATCAAACAGTATCTTTAAACTTATTTTTCTAAAATAATAACAAAGTTTTAGTTTAAGAAAATTGTATAAATCGAAAAAAGAAAATGTTTTTGTCATTTTATAAGTTGAACTTGTCAAAAATATGTACGTTTTCATAAAGTTGGCGTAATTTCCTTTCGATTGATATATCTTATAATAACTTTAAAGTTATTTTTGTGAATTATAATAAAATATTCGCGCTGAAGCGCGAGCGTCAGCGGTCGTACCTTAAATGTAAAAAGCTGCCGCTCGCGATGCAAGGCGCGGAGGCGTTTCAGAACGAGATGGCTTGCTCTGAAGCGCCAGAACGGTGAGCCCCGCGGCATGCAGGCTGTAGGCCGCAGACTTCGTGGTCAGAGAGTTTCAAATCTGTATAGAATTGCATTATATTAAACATATTGTTAATAAAAAAATCATTTTGTTAGTTTTTATGCTATATTTTGATATTCAACCAGTGCGAATAAAATTTCTCCCCTTGATGTATGGTAAATGCTCAAAGCTTAGGTATGGGCCATATTGGGTACACTTACCTTAGTGTCTTATAAATTCAGAAATTATTTGACTTAGAAATTGATAATTAATTATTTTAAAGTACCTTCTCCAGCTAAAAGAGGATTCTCATGAGCTCTATAATGTTCATTACGGGTATTGAGAAGACCTAATCATCCATAAGTCGATTCCTCAGTCCATAAAATCCTGTCTAGAATCCCCTCATCAGTTTCGTACTCGTCGACGATAAACTGAGAAAAGACCAATCGTCTTTCAACATCGTTTTCTTCTATTGAAATCAATATTTCGTTTTCACTTAATAATATGTTGTCAAAAAGGTGTGAAAGGAGGAACAATGAAGTCAGAAGAATTTTAAACAAGTGAGTGAGAACGAAACTCTCGATATGTAGAGGAAAATAGGATACATATAACATAGGAGACCGAACGAGAGAAGTAAACTACGGTGCAATGAATTCTAGTAAGAAATTTTTATAACTTTATCATTATATAACTTTTTGAAAGTGGCACAAAAACGTTATTGATTTCGGCATTACAAAGTTGAAATTAAAATTTGTTATATTTTAACAATACTATTATTAAAAAGAAGTATTGTTCTCTTACTTTTTAGCGTATTATTTAAAAAAAAAATATTTAGAAGGATCTATGTAGTTTGTAATTTGGTAAAATGCATTTTCGGGAAAAATTATTTTCCGAAAGTAAATTTAAAAAGTATCCAGCAAAAATTTTAAATTTATCCGATGTATATTTGCAGATTGCAAAAAAAAATATTTAAGTATAATCATCTTTTGAAATTATTTTCAACTACTTTTCCTCAAAACAAGGTTTTCAAAGTCGGTGATCAAAATATCTCAAGAACTACCGCACTAATCGTTTTAAAATGTTGTATAGTAGTTTTGAATATGAAAACGTAGTTCTTAAGGTAATTGTATCGCCTGAAACGAGCATTATCTAAAAAATGTCTCCTATAGTACCCAAGAGTCCATGAGTACCGGTGAAAATATATGAGGCCAATAAGTATGTTATTATTATTATATATATTATTATATAGGCCAAATAGTAATGATAAGCAGTAACAGTGCCTACAGGACCACCTCTATTACATAGTCTTTATGTCGGCTGTAGAAAAATAGATGAGATTACTAGAGAATGGAGATTTTTTCATAACCAAGAAATATGTATGTTACGAACTATAAAATAAATATTTCATATTAATTTATTTTTGTTGAGCCTAGATATTGTTAAGTAAAAACAGACTCTTACTTCGCTACTGTAAAAATTTTATATATTTATTACGGTTATTATGTTAAATAAATGTGTTTTCTGTTCCACATTTATTACCCGTGGAGATCCGGAAGCGCCACCATGCAATAATTATGGAAGGCAATATCATAGAAACTGTGGGCGTAACATTTGATTTAGTGTTAATGGTGAAGTGACGTGTTGTGACGGCAAAAAGTGTAATGCCGACTCTTCTCTTTTTCCGGGTATATTAGCCGAAAACGTGGATGAGAGTGAAGATCTCATTAGTTTCCGGCATAAGAAATGCGCTAATTTAGATGATAATACGGGTCTTCCACACACACCTTCAGCATCCGCTATTCTCGCTCCTAGTAATCAAAATACATTAGCATCTGTATCGTCATCAGCTGGTAATATCTCAGTCAATGTTTCCTCTGCCCAGCACACACACACGCACATACACACACACATACACACACACATACATACACACACATACATACATCATTGATTGTCGACGTTCACAGATGCGAGCAACGGCTCTCTACCAACTGAAACACACACACTCAAACAGGCGCGCAAATGAACACTACTCCCCGCCTCGATGTAGCTATGCTCGGCGGTACCAACACTCTCCCTCCTGCGACGTCCGTGACCATATGTTCATCTCACTCTACCGCTCCCAGTTCTTTGCCGGCAGGAGCCTTCCGCGTACTCTTCCCACCACTACGCCAGCAGCAGCCGCTTGCCACTGACTATACTGCAAGCTTGCTTCATCCTAGGCAGACAGTTGCCACTTGTACCACGCCGAGTGGTGGTGTAACGGTAACCCCTACGCAAAATTTGATTGTCACACTCATGCAACATATGTCTCAGCAACTCACAATTCAATTTAATGCATTTAAAGAGACCCAATAACAACAACTCGATGAATTTTGTTTAAAGCAGGAAACAAAAGTACTGAAATTTACCAGCGACTTATGAGCACGCCTTTCAGATTCAAAAATGCGATTAAACTGCGAAATCGCACGATACGCAACTTCAAAAGCTGTACCTCAAAGTAGATGCCCGCCACAGGCTGCCACCCCCCCCCCCCCCCCCATGCAAACATAATATACGAACATAATGTACATTCACTTTTTGGTTAAAGCTCATTGAGGAAATTTTAATAAAAAATTTCTTTTTAGTTCGACAAAAACTCCTTATTTTATAATATATTGAAAAAGGGTTTATTTTTATGACATATATATGCCAATAGACCCTCCCTAAATAACCTAAATCACCATCACCCGCAATAAATGTACTTTGTAACAATTTTGTGCACGATCAAGACTTGATTAGTCTAAAGTTAAAAACTATAACTAAAACTATAAACTAACACTGCATTTATCGTTATTTAGACACATGCTACACGAATTCGAAGAGTTAGCGTTGTTTGGGCAGGGAAATGCAATGTTCAATATGCAATAATGCATGGAAGTCCTGCATTCAAAAGGAATTCATGCAAAAAATTGTTACAAAGTGCGTTTATTGCGGGTGATGTATAATGTAGGTTGTTTTAAGTATGTGTCAGTATATCAAAAATCTAATAATGTTGTTTAAGTCAGTTTTATTACCCTTGAGTAGTAAGTAAGCTGTTATGGGAAGACTAAACAAATGACGTAATCACTGCGCGACGTCTCTTATCTTATCTAATCTTAATGGTATGTTGATATGATAACGTTATCTTAATGGTTTGTTAGTATGTTGATATGATAACGTTATCTTAATGGTTTGTTGGTATGTTGATATGATAACGTTATCTTAATGGTTTGTTGGTAAGATAAGACTCAAGGTCACATTCCATAGAGGTGTTACTTGTCTTATTAACTACTTTTTAATTGTTTATTTATATAAACAAATAGATAAGCCATGTAAAGAAAACTCCTTATCTTTGTCGCAACAATGACTTACCCATGTGCGACCCCCTTTTATCTTAAGGCCAAGGTAGGGTTTTGCACTTTCGAAAAATCGATTTCTTTTTTTTTTTGCTTTTTCTTGTAGTATAACATCTTAAGAATGTTGTCCCAAAATTGCAAATCGATCGGAGCAAAACTCTAGAAGTTATAGACCTTTTAGTTCCCTATCCTCGAAGTGTAATCGCAGCAGCTGCAGGCGCTCGAAAACGAAGCGCGCAGCTGAGGAGCAGGTATACAGTTTATTCTCTCTGTGATCATTCTGTTCCGATTTCATGTTTTGAAAAGGTCGTATTTAGTAAGGAGAAGCAGTTGTAGCCTTATATACATGCTATATACGTGTTTATATTTCGAAAAGAAAGAAAAGCGTCAGCTGACCGTTGAACCTTCGTTCGATCGCGTGCCACGCAGTGACTTTATAATAGTGCTCGTGAAATTGTTTCTTTAATTATAAAATGCCGAGAAATTCAAAAGCTTCACGAGAGGAGCGGAGTAGCTCAAGAATTTATTTGAGTAGACCGAGAAAAAGGCTTAACCCAATAGACAAATCCGACGATACAATTACACTAAGAGCGCGTCATCTAAAAAAATTAACTTGAATACGAGTGACAGTGTAGCAGAAGATACTGAAAAACATTTCAGAATTATTGATTTTTTACAAGTATTTTCTTCAATTTCAAGTGTAGTTAAGTGTGCTGAATGCGATGGAAAAGTTGTGTTTCAATGTTGTAAAAAAGAAGGTCTTGGTTTTGAGATACAAGTGAAGTGCTTCAATTGCAATCCACGCTACATACCGTCGAGTGAAAAAATTGGTCACCGCTACGAGATTAACACTCGATTTGCCTTTACAATGCGTGCATTAGGTTTAGGCCTAGCAGGGTGTAATAAATTCTGCGGCTTAATGGACATTTCAAGTCACTTTTTATCCAAAACATCTTACTTAAGTAATATATCCATGATCGCAACTTCTGTACAAACTACTGCTGCAAAGTTTCTCCTTTCCGCTGCACAAGAAGAAATAAAAATAACGAAGGAAAATTCAGAATCTGATGTTTTGACCGTTTCGGGAGATGGGACCTGGCAGAAGCAAGGTTTCAGCTCTTTACATGGTGTAACTTCATTGATAGGCTACTGGACTGGCAAGGTAATTGACATTCAAACTAGCAGTTTATATTGTCAACAGTGCAAATTATGGGAAAAAAAATTAAATACGGCTGAGTTTTGAAGAATGGCATGAAGAGCATGTAAATAACGGTGAATGCCAAGCCAACCACGCGGGTCCATCAGGAAATATGGAAGTGGGAGCAGTAATAGACATGTTCAGCCGCTCCGAAGAGAAGTATGGAGCAAAGATTGGTAATTATGTTGGAGACGGAGATAGTAAGACGTTCGGTAATTTAGTCAAAGCACAGCCATATGATAAAGATTTTGTTATTAGTAAAAAGGAGTGCATCGGACAAGTGCAAAAGAGAATGGGGAAACGTTTGCGTGACCTTGTCAAAAATACTGTTGAAGAAACAGTCGTAAAAACAGGAAAAAACGCTGGTAAAAAACGTAGGAGTAAAGTCCTTGGCGGTAAGGGAAAACTCACCAGAAAAATGATCGACAATTTAAGGAGCAGCTATAAGACACAATTGCGATTCGGTGCAAAAAATGAAAGATGCCATCTGGGCTACCTACTACCATCAGCAGTCGACAGACGAAAATCCTCATCATGAAAAGTGTCCGAGCGGCGAGACTTCCTGGTGTCCTTATAAAAAAGCTTTGGCCACAACGGGGGTAGAAAACTTTAAGCATGCATACTCTCCACTTCCACAAGACATTATTGAAGCTCTAAAACCAATCTACGAAGAGTTGAGCAAGGACGAACTCTTAGAAAGATGTGTCGGAGGTTTTACCCAAAGCGCCAATGAGAGTCTTAACCAGTTGATTTGGAAAGTTGCACCGAAAAAGTTACCTGGTAGCAAACAACTCGTAGAACTGGCATCGTATATAGCTGCAAGTACGTTCAATGAAGGCGCAGGTACTTTACTTACCTTTTTGTCCGATATGGGTATCAGCGTTGGATCAAGCGCGCACGATTATGCAAGATTGGAAGATAACTGTCGGATAAGTAAGGCAGAGTTTCAAGTTGAACAGCAGACTAAAGAGGCCAGGATTTTGCGTAGATTGCAAAAAAAAGAAGCTGAGGATAACAATGTTGCAGCAGGAAATGTCCTTTTTGGAGCTGGAATCAATGACTCGGTGTAAGTTAAAAAAAAAAGATTTTTTCTTAACTTTTTCATACTTAAAAACTTTTAACGCGTTTTTCTCGAAACCACTTTTCCAAAGTCCGTGATCATTGTCATTTCAGAACCGTTTAACCGATTTACACCAAATTTGGTATACAGTTTCTAGGTATAATAAACCTCCTTCCAACGGTTCGTATGAAATTTTTTTTGTACATTAAGGGTGTTTTTCACCCCCAAAATGACGAAAATTTTAGTTAAAAATCGCAACTTTTGATTCAAACTGCTACAAAACGTATTAAAATGAAAAAAAAAATACATTTGGAAACCGTTGGGGGGAGGATTTAGTGATGTTTTAATTAAATTTTACCGAAATTTTGGTTACAGGTAATTTTGGCCGAGATACAGTGATCACCACAAATCATCTTTTTCAAAAGGCGTTTTGGGAAATGCTCCGTCACCGGCTTATTTGCCGACATAATTGCATGAAAAAATTTGAGAATGTTGTTGAAATGATGCTTAAAAGTGTACAAAAGGTTTGAATAAATTTGGTTAACCCAGATCTCTAAAAAAATTTCGCAAAATAAGTGTTTTTTTTTTAGGCTGATAACCCTACCCTCCCCTTAATGGTTTATTGACAAGATAAGAACATTCCATAGAGGTGGTATTTGTCGTATTAATTACTTTTTAATTGTTTATTTATATAAACAAATAGATAAGCTATGTAAACAATACCCCTTATCTTTGCCGCAGCAATGACTCACCCATGCGCGACCCCTTTATCTCAATGTTTTGTTGTCAAGATAAGACTAATGGTCACAGTCCCTAGATGTGTTACTTATTAATTGTTTATTTATATAAACAAACAGAAAAGATATGTAAACAATCTCACCCCCACTTATCTTTGACATGGCAATGGTTCATCCTTGTCTGATTTCCTTTATCTTAATAGTATGTTTACAAGATAAGACTCAAGGTCACATTCCAGAGATGTATTACTTATTAATTACCTTTTAATTATTTATTTTTATTTGATTTTTGATAATACATAATCTTATCTACGTTGAACAAAGATAGCAAATAATATTATCTGCATTTACGCGAACAGAACCTAAAATCTTGTCGGTAATCTTAACGGTTTCGACGCCGCCGTCCAAAGATGATTTTAATGGTAATAGTTTGTTGTACTATGTTTTCAAAATATTGTGGTCCTGAAAAGGACCGGTTTATATTTTAAAAATCTCTTTATTCTTTAAAACTTTTGTATCCCTTACGTTCGGGGAAGGAAAATGTGTTGGTGGAGAATTTCAGTATATAATGTTTTGACTTCTGCGATTCACCATTCGCATGATTACTCCGGTCTTTGTCTGCGTTACTGCTACTGCCCCCGATCTGGGGCGATGATGATTTACCTTGCGATTGACCCATATTGCGATAAGCTGTCTCCTTGAGGAGAATAAGATGAATAATAAGAGATCTGAATCGCTTTGCTTATGTTTTATATTATATAGTGATTATAGATTTTTTAATTGAGAAATTCAAGGATATGGTGGGATGGCGGTAAAAGGTAAGAATAGTCAATAAAAAACATCATTTCAATTATTTTGGATTTCGATAATGTAAAAAAGTATGTGTACAAAACGTTATAAGAAAGAATAACATAATTCTCGATTTCATGGTTCAAGCAGATACGCACACAATTCGTTGTATATAATTGGTAATTTATAAGCAGCAATTTCTAAGAGTAACACATTTAAAATTGATAAACTAACATCATTATCCTGCAGAAATTTTTCATTAACAAATTTTTTAATATTATCGCTGTATAAAGAATAGTATTGATGAAACTCTTCATATGTCTTCATCATAGTTGATTTAGCATGTTCGAGGGTACCGTCTTTTCTAATACATTCTTCTAGGTACTCTTTGATGAAAGTGATAACGGCATTTACCTTAGCAGCGCAACTTTCTAGTTGAGCAAGATGTGCATCAATACATGGCAAGAGAAGTTTTACCTTATCAAACGTAACTTTCTGCATACAGATAGCCGGTGTCGAGTAGGATGTTTTCAGTTTCTTCTTTTCTTTAGATGATTGGGGATCACCTTCAACTGCAACTGCTTCTTCCTCTTCTACATGATTAAAGAAAGCCTGAACAGCAGGTCTTTCTTCGATCAATATGGCTTTCGTATTGTAGGAACTCGTAAACATCAGTTCATAACCATCCAAGTACATTTTTTATGGTCGGCCATATTCCGTTTGAAATCTGTAGGCGTCTTGGAAATACGCATTGATGAGATCGAAGTAGTTCTTGAAAAGTGTCCAGGTGTTATTATCAAATTTGATAAATTTGAAATAAGACGTCGACATTGACAGTTTTACAATTGCGCGATAACTACCGTGCTCGTACTCCAAACCAATGGATACTCGCTTCGTGTTGAACTTGTTTAACGCATAACTCGTAGACAACAGCATATTCGGTAAAATATTTAGCATACGAGCTTGATAGCATTCACTTGATTGAGCCATGCTTGGTTAATAAAGACCGCACTCTGTACTGTATGAAGTAGCACGAGAAACGCGTGGTAAATTCGCAAACTAACGACTGAGATGAGTCCAAACTGTGCTTGCTCTTATAAACGTATTGGCAAAGCCAACCCCTCCACTAAAACTTTGAGGTATAAATCAGAGTGGGGAGATCGAAACTAACGGTTGAAAATTCTTCCACGTGTATTCCGCGAAATGATATCAAAGAAAAAATAACTATGTTTTGACGAGTATCCGATTTCGCGATACGAGCATGCAAGATGATGAAATACAAATAAAATATTATACTTCCAACGGTACATAATGTGATTATATTTATAAAACTACCAAGAAATAAAATCGTTTAGATAATTTTTATCGGATATTATTACATGTACATCCTGTGTATGATTAAATGTAGAAATATGAATTGTGATGGGTATTCTAAGAATAACGATTGTAAAGCTATACAGGATATAAGAGGATATGTTGAGGAGAAGAAATGATAAGTTTGACGATATACGTGTGTACATTTTATTCGTATAAACTTATACTATTAATACATAAAGTTTGACAAATTACGTAGAATATATATTTTCAATAATTTGAACATAGTCTCGAAGTACATATTTGATTGCAAAATCCTGAGCCAAGCGAATGCTCAGTACCGAATGTTTTTACATGTTTTTGGCGGTGACGCTGGCGAATTTTATTGCGTAAAAGTTTAGTATAAAATTTCATAGCTAAGCTGTCGTTTATTCGTGAATTTCGTGAAACGTTACTGCAAAACGAACGTAAATTTGGAAAACTGCACATATAATAGAGGAACATAAGACAATATTGCCCACACACTTGCGAATCGATGCTTTGCAGTTTTTTTCTGTTCCACTGATATCTTGTGCAGTTTCGTTTGAGTCGAATAAGATGATGTGCTGAGATTGGTGGTAATTCGTAGCTGTCGAAATATGTTCCGTAGCCATTTTAGTCTATGTAGATAGCTATCCAATGTGTACCTTTTTTCTTATGATCATCAGTGTTGGCTATGATAGCTGTTGGGTATTCCATCACTTTTGGAATTCGACCTGCTGCATACACTCCGACTGCTTTTAGCTGATAGTGGCGCAAGCGCCCTCATCAACTGACGTGTATTCATTTTTATTATTAACCGTCAATCACGTGCTGACCAGCCTCCTCCTCTTCTGCCTGCTAATTCTCTCTTAAACTTTTTAAAGTAGTTTTACGTCTAGGAAGATGTAACTTTGCATAAAGAGCATCGCTTAACTTTTGAGGATGTTCTTAAGGTTCTGTTCTAGTATAATCAGCTACAAACGAATGCAGCCACTTTCGTAATAAGTATGCCTGATTAAGAGCACAAACCACAGTTTTATTCTTATCTTGCACACTGTGATATATACAGGGAAACACATGTTGATATTTCTCTCTAAGTTCATTAAACGTAGGTCCATACACATCTTCGACGTTTACAATTTCTCGAGACATCACTGATTCAAGATATTGTGCTTTATCATGTCCACGAGTGTATATTCTTATGGCCACTTTTGACAGAAAATATAGGTTGAAACGTAACTGATCTACACTGATGTCACCTTCAATCCATCGTATACCGTGATGATGGTTGGAAACGTATTCGTTGGACTTCTTAATGCAAGAAGGTAGCTCCGAAAAAGCTATGCGGGGACTTGATGTACCAGTGAGCGAGAACTCTATTTTTCAAACTTAGTACTGCAACTTCTTTTGGAATAAATTTATTTTCTTGATTTTTAAGACCCTGAATATCTATAACGTAATCCATTTTTAGTAATTCTATTTTTCCGCACACTGCGTGTCTCACGCGTAAACTCTCAAAGTCGACTGTTGGAGAGTTGAGCGTAGCTCTCCGTATATATCTGCTCACCCCATTACCACCACCCGCTCTTGACATGTACACTAGTACTACTACAGTCTCCCGATCATCACTTATGCATTGAAATTCGTTATGATTTGACGGTTTGAATCTATTTCCAGCACGTTATCAAATTCAGCGTAGACGATACAGTTGACTGTCGGCTCGGGAGCCTCGTCAAATTTCACTTGTACACGTATACTTCCGTGCTTTATGAGATTCCAGTGCATGGAAGCGTTTGCAGATAAATCAGGAGTCATATCAAAAGCGAAAAGATAAAAGCCATTTTTATAATCAGTGCGACTAATAGCTGAGGCTTCATTGTGAAAATGTACTCCAGTTCCAGAAAATAAAGTATGATAAGCTTCTAAGTATAGAGTATTAGTTCCATTAAATCTGGGTTGTAACGGTTTGCTTGGAATTTGAACACCATCAACATAAAGAGAAAGATAATTTATGGAAAAATGTTGAAAATTAAATGGATTATAGCTTCTGTTACCATTAAATGCTCGATTATCTACAAATCCAATTATGATTCTTTTAGGTATTTGACCAAGAATAATGTTATCTAGTGTATCGCCATGAAGACCACTATGCATAGTAAATGCTTTTACCTCCATACGATTAATTGGATATTTGGCTGTTGCTTTTGTGAGTATTGGCATGGGCCAATAGAATACCTGGACTTATTTTTATACGTCTTACAACAAGTGAAGCTTCTCTTATATGAACGCTAAATTTATCGTTAGCAGCAGCATTCATTAAACAAAATACATCCTTACTTCTTACTAAACGCAGACGAAGTTCAACACCGTTAAGTAAAAATTTACTTTGATTAAAGACATCTGAACGTAGGTACCCCATTAAATCTACAGTTTGGGCGTTGATTGTAAAATATTGACGATTTGAGATTTAATTTAATTTTAATATTTAAAATTAACTGTTGCGTGAGGACATGGTTCCTGGTGAATAATTTAATAATGTTTCGATATAAGCTCTGTATGGATAGGCATTGTTTGGTGGTGAAACGAGTTTCTGTTGTTAACAGGTGCAACTTTACTATTCACGTTGATTGTAAAATATTGACGATTCGAGAATCCTACATTAACTGTTGCGTCAGACCTAGGAATATTGGGCAGAGACTCCATGCGCCCTGCAGTGTCTATATACCAAAGTGAAGTTGTCAGATGTGAGGACATGGTTCCTGGTGAATAATTTAATAATGTTTCGATATAAGCTGTGTATGGATAGGCATTGTTTGGTGGTGAAACGAGTTTCTGGTTGAAGAACACGTCTACTTGATTAAACATAGAGTGTAAAAAATTGTTAACAGGTGCAACTTTACTATTCTCGACTGCATCAGTAGCGACGTTGGGAAAAATTTGAATACGGACACAGAGCATGGTGTGTTCAAGATCGAGATAATCTTCGCCACCTGGAACGACAAATTCCAAAGGGTCATCGTCGCTAAGGGAAGATACCGGTTTATAATGCACAAATTGAGAACTTTCTAGAGATGTCTGCGTAGGAGGTAATGTAAACAAATCCAATTCTGATTTCATGCACTCGCACGAATTTGAATGTAGAAATGCCATGATGATGTTTTTATTTCGGACCAAAAATATCTGTTATACTTCGCAAAACTTGCTTCTTTTTCTTTCTACATCTACTAACGTTCTTTTAACCCTTTCGCGGAGCACTTGTTTTCTTGCTGCTACGTCTTTTCTACACTCTACCACTTTTAATGCTGCGTGCTGTTGAGCGGTTCTTGGGAGACTGTCGCTTTATTTTCCTGCTACGTCGTTTATAACCCGATCCTTTCATTATTTCAGTCATTTTATCAGCTGCTTTACGTTTAAGATTTCTCCCAGACTCGCGCACGCGTGTACGTACAGCTTGTTTGAAATGAATACCTCCGTTCCCCACGTCGTCCAACATATTCATACCTGTTCGAATAGCTTCTTTACCAACCGCTTTAGCACCACTAGTAAGATAAGGTAAGACTCTGCGAAAAAGCCCAGCCAAGAAGCTATCGATTCCACCATGTCCTCGCTGATAACTTGCACCAGAAAATACACGACGTACACCTCCCCCGCCAATTTGATCAGTGTAATATGCACCGTAGTGACCCATCTTGATAATTTCTGCTGTTTAATGATTACGCTTAAAGTGAAGCGTAATCGTCAACGTCCCGTACTCAAATGGTATACTCTTACCGTGTTGATCTCTTATATCGATTATGAGATTTTGAAAAGTGTTATTTAATATCGGAATATAGTTTGGTGGTGAAAAGTGTTTAACCATAGTTGGACCCAACTTGTACTTCGAATTATCGATCGTTACAATGCGAAGAAGAGAAGCTTGAGTATCGCCAACAGTGTAAGGAACACAAATATCTGTATAAATGAAGAATTGATCAGCTATGGCTCTGGCTAGAGATGCAGGTCTATCTCCAACAACCGTAACACTTTTTTCATTACCACCACCACCACCTGTAAGAGAATTTATAGATATAGAATCGGTTAATCTATATTCTTCTTGCTCAAAACCGAATATGTGTCTAATTTTCTCATTAAAGTGAATATAATGAGCTTCTTTGCATTCACATATTCTTCTTAAAGAATAGAAACCTGTTTTCTTTTTTGATGGTCCAAGCACCAGATGTTTATTCACTTCATTTACATGGTTTATAGCATGTGTCAAATCTGTAATATTGTCGTATAAACCAGGAGGAAAAGAACAATCATAATACTTAGCCGTTTCTAATTCTATAACATCCAAAGGAGCACGTTGTTTCTGGCCTATAGTAGCTGTAGAAAATAAAAAACTCGATTCAGCCTCTTGAACATGTAGCATTGTACATGGTATGTGAATTTCAGTTAAACCTACACTCCAAGATCCATACAATCGAATCTCATGTGATAAGTGTGTAGTGAAGCAAGATGTCGTGTTATCTGGGAAATACTTTAGACTACTATTACTGGGTAAAATTAGGTAAAAGCTTTCTCAATCCATCACGAAGCCGTGTTTAAATAGGCACAAGTTTACTTGCTTTAATCCAAGAGTTGAATTTGTCTGGATAACCAAGCCATTTAATCAGAACTTGACGTTTTGCACCACGTCCTTTACTACGTATTATACGTTCGATCTTAAACTCCTCGTCCTGTCCAATACGATCCCCACCAACACGTATCATTTCTTCAGGGTAGAAAAACCCGTCAATCAACTCACCCTGTACATCTGTCAGTTCGTATGTGTATAAATTTTGTCTGCGTGAAATACGAGATACCCTAAAGACTTCTTCACTGTAATTCTTCTCATAACCTTTGTCGAAGGTGCCCTTAGATGGACTGATACGAACGTAATCTCCGACAGAATATATAGCTGAGCGCGATGCTCTCCGTTGATTAAGAGCTCTCTTTTGTAAATTTTTTCGAGCTTCAGCTGCATTGTAAATATTCACTTTTGCAGGGATCATTCTTATACCAGAATGTAGTGTATGGTTATAGGCATGAACAATATTGCCTATTACATCCAGGTATCTGTGAGTGTTTTTGTGTGTGAAATACCTATACATGCGTTCTTTCAATGTACGATTTAAACGTTCTACTACAGCTGCTTTTACATCGGGATTGCGGGCCACACGAAACTGTATAGCTCGCTTTTTAAGAAAATTTTGGAAATCTGATCCTACAAACTCTTTTCCTTTGTCTGATTGCACAAGAACCGGAGAGCGACCACCGGACCTCTTCAAGATTCTATCGAATGCAGCTACAACACTTTTAACACTTTTATCCCGTAACACTTCGACCCAAGCGTATTTAATAAGAATGTCTACTGTTACCAGCAAGAAACAGTAACCATCGTTGTAATCTTTAAGAGATTGCATGTCACATAAATCCACTTCCCAACAATCATCCACATTCGTAATATTGTAGTTCAATCTGGGGAATTTTCGACGTATAGGTCTGTGTAATGTATATGTATCTTGATTGCTCAACCATTTGTAAATACGGTTTTTCTCTCTTTTTTTATCCTGCTTTGATCTGCTTTTTTAATTTACACGAACCAAATTACGAGCTTCTGCATAACCAGCTTCATGTGAAGTATCGTAATATCGATTTTCGTAAGACATTTTTACCGCTACGCTATACTAACACTTTACATCTGGAACTTCAACCACTTATTTTTCACATCACTCTTCTTCTGCCTGCTATTCACTTCGTCTGCATCAGTTCTTCTCGCACGTAATTCGTAGTGCTATGGTGTTCGTGCTTCTTTCTCCAGTCTACCAACATTTATCAAACTTCTTCTTTTAAGAGTCAATAATTTTTTTGCAGCATCTCTAAAAGTTTCAGTTAATTTTAGCACTATAGGATTACTAATCAGCTTCAGAGGAGTCTCGCTTGATACTATGAATTTAGCAAGTTGTAATCTACCTCTAGGCACTTGATCAGTAGTTTTACTTTTCAAAATATCCTCCATTAATTCTATAATATTCGACTGAGGAATAACATTGTTGTCCAGGGTAACAGTCCCCGAATTATCCCATCTCAAACGATCAGATGCAGACGATTTCCAGTGTTGAAGCAATAGACGTCCTTTTAACGCAAAAACCTTGGGCATACTGTCTAGAATTGACTCTTCAGAGATAGGTGTAAGTGTGTCCTCGTCATTCTCATGATCCATATCGGATGTGTGCTCATGACGCTCAAGATTTTTAAAATGGAGATACCTCCGAAGAATTTGTAAATATTTCATACATTTTTCTCTTTCATCAGTGAGAGCTTTAGGAAAAAGAATGTCATGAATTTGAGTATCGAGTCGCGATAGATTATCACCTTTCGTCTGTACAGTTCGTAACTCAGCTTCGTAGCCGTCTTCTGCTACGTGCTCTTTTTTATCATTAATATAATCTTGTTGTCGTTGTACTGAGGAAGCTTGAATTACTCTGTCGAACGTTTCTTCTGGTACAATTACCATTTTACGTGAACATTCCATGTTTTTAATTACTATGAATTTCCAGAACCACTAAATATTTTTGAAACTAATGCACCTATTATAGGAGCCAGTAGCATAGGTAAAAATGCCCCACCGACTTGTATGATGACACGTTTTCTCTTCTGCCACTCAGTTGCAGTAGTACCATCTGTTCCGCTTCTGTTCGACTTCTTTTTCTTCCTCAGCCTCTTAGTCACTAACTTTCGCAATACGTGTTTGTACTTTTTTAATCGTAATTTGTGTGAGTTTTTAATCTTTACAATACCTTGCAACACATTTAATGCACACTCACATATACTTTGAATGAGTTTTTTATCAGCCGACCGGAGTACAGCCGCTCGCTGTTGCCCATCTGCGTGGCAGAGAGCGTTTAAAACTGCTACACACTTTTTGGTAAAGTGAGATGGTAAACAGCCGCACTCGCTAGCAGCGCCAACAGTGCGCAACTTCTTTTGTTTTCTCGATGTCTTTGCAGCCATAGTTACAGAGCGACTGTAATTAATCAGCTTATTACACAGCTTTTTATCGATATTTTGATTTTGGTACATACACGTATCGCACCCTATCATCGGGAAATACACATGTTCTAAAACGAAATTCCTCTTTAGTGCTTTGTTTTAAGTCGAGTAAAAGGTAGCCATGAGCGACTGCAGTACTGTCTAAATACGCTTCTTGCAAAAATTTCGGGTCTTCAGGATGAACTTGACGAGTAAGATACTGAATCTGAGAACGATCTCGAGGATTTTTGAAAATTATAAGATAATTAGCGTTTAACGAAATATCACGCTGCCCTACACCTTTATGAAAAATACTTTGAGTAATAAAGATAACGCTTATATTTTTATGATGACTACCCTTTGTGCAGAGATCGAGAATAGTATTATTCGACGATTCTCGCATCAAATCGTCAATAATTATTAATTTCTTTTTATCATTGTCGTGATAGTAGTCTGAAGCCTGTGGCAGACCTTCGTGAAATTCGATAATTTTTTTACCATGTCCACCTGGTACAAATTCCGTCTCATAAGTAGGCTGCCATTCTGCGTAGTAAAGCAATATCCTATCGAATACCGCGTCACACATTGCAGGTAGATGTTCGAGGAATAGTTTTACAAAAACAGTTTTTCCACAACCAGTGGGACCACTGACTATACACGTAAATGGATGTTTGAAACGCGTATCCATCCTGGATTCTTAAATCTTACCATCACCATCAGTATCAGCAATAAAAACGACCAATAGTTGTGCATCAGAGTCTAGAACACGACAAGCAGCAAGAAGTGGGGGGAGGGACGGCGGCGGCTGCGGTGCGGCACACGTAAATATCAGCTGTTTTATACGTGTGCGCAGAGGGTACCAGCTGATTGATGTGTGCGCGGATCAAAATCAGATAAAATTATAAGAAAACATCTAAATAAGCGGGAAATTAGCTGAAATACCGGAGACTGATCAGCCTTCCGAACGAATGCTAAAGATGTACTGGAAACATCCGTACTCTGCAAGAGATTATATATTTTTTACATATAATAATAATAATAATAATAAATAAAACCAGACTGTTATGCTAAGTAAATTTTAAAGTTTTTATTTTTACAATATTATACAATGTTTTTACAAAAATATTAAGTGGATCTAAATCCAAACGGAAGAGAATGCGTACGTGTAATGTATCGCCGTTTTCTTAATACTACACAACATGTTTTCGACTCATCTCGAGTCACAACTTCATGCAATTTTGTTCGACGAATGGCTTTAAATTTAATTTTTATTTTTCTACATTCATTATTTGTTCGTTCACACTCAGCTGCGTCGTTGTTAGGCTCATCATTGTCAATATTAAAAACATCATTGATCAAATTTTTTACACTTTCAAAATTTATTTTCAAACCGTTTGAAAAGATTAACGCTATACCTTTTACTTTACAGCATTCAGTTTTTGTTTGGTCTACAGGTGATACGACACGGTAAGCGTAGAATTTCGGACCTCCAGAAACGAAACTCTCTATATAAGCATTTTCACCGTAACTTCTAAGCTCATCTGTTATATCACCCAGTTTTGATCCTATAACTGGGCTGTATTCGCTCTCTGCATTATCATGCGAGACAAAGACACAGGAATCAGTATCATAATATAATAAACGTAAAGCCAATCTCTCCAAGTGTTCGTAAAGTTTTAGGCGCGCCTGGGCGGTCGTGTACGCAGCAATGACAACACTCGTTTGTAGTGCAGGCGTCACTGCCTCATCTCTATACTGCCAATTTACACTTCTTTCCGGACATGTGAGAAGTTTTAGATAGAATTAGAAACGGCTAAGTATTACGATTGATCTTTTCCACCTGGTTTATACGACAATATTACAGATTTGGCACATGCTATAAACCATGTAAATGATGTGAAAAAACATCTGGTGCTTGGACCATCAAAAAAGAAAAGAGGTTTCTATTCTTTAAGAAGAATATGTGAATGCAAAGAAGCTCATTATATTCACTTTAATGAGAAAATTAGACGCATATTCGGTTTTGAGCAAGAAAAATATAGATTAACCGATTCTATATCTATAAATTCTCTTACAGGTGGTGGTGGTGGTGGTAATGGAAAGTGTTATCTCTAGCTAGAGCCATAGCTGATCAATTCTTCATTTATACAGATATTTGTGTTCCTTACACTGTTGGCGATACTGAAGCTTCTCTTCTTCGCATTGTAACGATCGATAATTCGAAGTACAAGTTGGGTCCAACTATGGTTAAACACTTTTCACCACCAAACTATATTCCGATATTAAATAACACTTTTCAAAATCTCATAATCGATATAAGAGATCAACACGGTAAGAGTATACCATTTGAGTACGGGACGTTGACGATTACGCTTCACTTTAAGCGTAATCATTAAACAGCAGAAATTATCAAGATGGGTCACTACGGTGCATATTACACTGATCAAATTGGCGGGGGAGGTGTACGTCGTGTATTTTCTGGTGCAAGTTATCAGCGAGGACATGGTGGAATCGGTAGCTTCTTGGCTAGGCTTTTTCGCAGAGTCTTACCTTATCTTACTAGTGGTGCTAAAGCGGTTGGTAAAGAAGCTATTCGAACAGGTATGAATGTGTTGGACGACGTGGGGAACGGAGGTATTCATTTCAAACAAGCTGTACGTACACGCGTGCGCGAGTCTGGGCGAAATCTTAAACGTAAAGCAGCTGAAATAATGAAAGGATCAGGTTATAAACGACGTAGCAGGAAAAGAAAACGACAGTCTCCCAAGAACCGCTCAACAGCACGTAGCATTAAAAGTGGTAGAGTGTGGAAAAGACGTAGCAGCAAGAAAATAAGTGCTCCACGAAAGGGTTAAAAGAACGTTAGTAGACGTAGAAAGAAAAAGAAGCAAGTTTTGCGAAGTATAACAGATATTTTTGGTCCGAAATAAAAACATCATCATGGCATTTCTACATTCAAATTCGTGCGAGTGCATGAAATCAGAATTGGATTTGTTTACATTACCTCCTACGCAGACATCTCTAGAAAGTTCTCAATTTGTGTATTATAATCCGGTTTCTTCCCTTAGCGACGATGACCCTTTGGAATTTGTCGTTCCAGATGGCGAAGATTATCTCGATCTTGCACACACCATGCTCTGTGTCCGTGTTCAAATTTTACCCAACGTCGCTTCTGATGCAGTCGAGAATAGTAAAGTTGCACCTGTTAACAACAGAAACTCGTTTCACCACCAAACAATGCCTATCCATACAGAGCTTATATCGAAACATTATTAAATTATTCACCAGGAACCATGTCCTCACGCAACAGTTAATTTTAAATATTAAAATTAAATTAAATCTCAAATCGTCAATATTTTACAATCAACGCCCAAACTGTAGATTTAATGGGGTACCTACGTTCAGATGTCTTTAATCAAAGTAAATTTTTACTTAACGGTGTTGAACTTCGTCTGCGTTTAGTAAGAAGTAAGGATGTATTTTGTTTAATGAATGCTGCTGCTAACGATAAATTTAGCGTTCATATAAGAGAAGCTTCACTTGTTGTAAAACGTATAAAAATAAGTCCAGGTATTCTATTGGCCCATGCCAATACTCACAAAAGCAACAGCCAAATATCCAATTAATCGTGTGGAGGTAAAAGCATTTACTATGCATAGTGGTATTCATGGCGATACACTAGATAACATTATTATTGGTCAAATACCTAAAAGAATCATAATTGGATTCGTAGATAATCGAGCATTTAATGGTAACAGAAACTATAATCCATTTAATTTTCAACATTTTTCCATAAATTATCTTTCTCTTTATGTTGATGGTGTTCAAATTCTAAGCAAACCGTTACAACCCAGATTTAATGGAACTAATACTCTATACTTAGAAGCTTATCATACTTTATTTTCTGGAACTGGAGTACATTTTCACAATGAAGCCTCAGCTATTAGTCGCACTGATTATAAAAATGGCTTTTATCTTTTCGCTTTTGATGTGACTCCTGATTTATCTGCAAACGCTTCCATGCACTGGAATCTCATAAAGCACGGAAGTATACTTGTAGAAGTGAAATTTGACGAGGCTCTCGAGCCGACAGTCAACTGTATCGTCTACGCTGAATTTGATAACGTACTGGAAATAGATTCAAACCGTCAAATCATAACGGATTTCAATGCAGAATTGATGATCGGGAGACTGTAGTAGTAACAGTGTACATGTCAAGAGCGGGTGGTGGTAATGGGGTGAGCAGATATATACGGAGAGCTACGCTCAACTCTCCAACAGTCGACTTTGAGAGTTTACGCGTGAGACACGCAGTGTGCGGAAAAATAGAATTACTAAAAATGGATTACGTTATAGATATTCAGGGTCTTAAAGATCAAGAAAATAAATTTATTCCAAAAGAAGTAGCAGTACTAAGTTTGAAAAATAGAGTTCTCGCTCACTGGTACATCAAGTCCCCGCATAGCTTTTTCCGAGCTACCTTCTTGCATTAAGAAGTCCAACGAATACGTTTCCAACCATCATCATGGTATACGATGGTTTGAAGGTGACATCAGTGTAGATCAATTACGTTTCAACCTATATTTTCTGTCAAAAGTGGCCATAAGAATATACACTCGTGGACATGATAAAGCACAATATGTTGAGACGGCCTGTACCTATACCATTATTATCAAGAACGGTACCATTAATTATTATTGTTAATGTTAATATTATATTAACATTAGTAATTATTATAAGTAAAATAAATTAGTTAGTACATTTAGGATATAGAAAAGTAGTATTAATTAAAAGTTAGTTTTTTTTTATAAGAAATCATTTAATTAATTATTTAATTATTGCGGAAATGATTCGTTTTTATATTTGTTAACTAAGATGATACGGCGGGGCCAACGTAATAGCTAAGAACGCGCGCGTGTGCGTATACACACACGAGCGCGCAGACATACGAACGCGTGTTCAGCGACGAGCAACGAATTCGCGAATATTGGAAGAGTGGGGATTCGCGAATAACGTGAGAAGGAGGACGGGAGCGAGAGAGATGGAGAGAGTTGGCTCGGGTATATATCGGCGATGCACAGCCGAGGAGGCACCGAATCCTCGCCTATCTACCGCGTGTAATCTCTCTCTTTCGCTTCCCTCTACCGTAACTCCACTCCTTACCCTCAATAAAAAAAACAAGTTTCACACTAATTGTTCTCTAATAATTATAACTCATTTTTGTCCGCCTCTACCTATTATTCGGGTACGCCGGACGTCCTTTAGTAGCCACTGGAGGGGGAAACGCGATAACGAATTCCATAAAAGGCACAGCTCGGGGCGGCCAACGCGCTACCCGAGGCTACGTCTTCAGGGTTTTACCCGAGAAAAGCGCGCTGGTGCCTTTCTCGGGGTTTTGAATGCTTGCCCGGCGGAGAGCTAACGCGCCCTCCTGCTGGTTCGAGTTGGCATACCAAAAAACAAAGTACAGTTGCACTTCTGCAGCTCGGACCTCGGCGGTTGTAGGAGCGTAACTATCAAGGGGAATCAAGGAAAAGGTTGTTTCTCGCGCACTTCTTCGGGTCTGTACGCGAACCGCGTGTAAGAAAAACACACCTGGAAAACGAACTCTCCTACGTTGGAGTAGAAGAACGGCTTAAGTCCGTCACATTGGCGCCCCAACAGGGACTCGAGGGAAAAAACACGTAGAAACAGCCTTAAATGATTCCGGAATGGGACGGGACGTTCACAGAAACGCGTATACATTCGCGTATTACAGACACGCAAAAATTGATAAATCGGTTAATTAAGATTGATGAGGAGAGATGGGGAACGATATTAAGTCTTGACGATGAAGTACGAAGTTTAAAAACAAAGAATGATAATTTGAAGAATAAAATTGCACATCAGCATCAAGACATGCAAAATCTATGGAAGTCGTTAGATGAGGCGAGACAAGTTGTCAACAAATTAACGGTAAAAACCGAAAAATTGAGTTGTCATCTGGGAGTAGTTACAGGGAAAATGATAACAAAATTCGGGAAATTTGAAAAAATACAGCAGGAACAAGATGATAAGATCATTGAGCTCACGCGCCGTATAAATTCTTTAAAAATTGAATAAATTTAATGAAGGGAAAGTTCAATCCATTTTCTGCAAAACGAGCGAAAATTTAAATGATAGATTAAAAAATAGGTCATTAAAATTATAATTTCTGGCAGATATTTATATTAATAAAAATATATTATTTATAAAAATAAAATATTTTACAAGTTTTTTTTTTATTAATATTTTTTCTTATAAAAAAATACAAAATGCCGCAAAATAAAAGGTTATCGGGGGCGTTTATGACAGACATCGAGACGACAGCTCCCGTGGATAGTCTCGATGATGAGCAACGTAAGCACCGCGATTGGGAAAAGGCCGTGTCCGAGGAATTAAAATGTCTAGATGAGAGACAGGACGAATTAGAAAGTAAAATTACTAATTTAGTTAAAACTCCGGATGGACTAGAGTCACCTCCTTTAAATACTTCACGTATTGAAGCGATAAATACTGATTTAGTTGCACGCATAAACGCACTGTCAGACTTGTTAAAAAAAAAAACAAGACGCGAGTACCGCAGAAACGCAGCGGGGCGCGAAACTAGAAGCGGCCGTGAAAGCCTTAGAAAATCGTGTCGAAATACTGGAAACGGAAAATGATAATTTAATAACGAAAAATACAGAGTTATATTCAAATTACGAGAAGTTGAGCAAACAATTTGAAGATAGTGATAGCGGGGGAGAATTGAAAAAATACTTAATCGCGCAATTAGATGAGGTATATGAGAAAAACGAACAGGCGGTTAAAAAACTCGAAAATTCGATCAATAAACACAATGCGGGGCGTGCCAGTTCGGCAGGGACCAGCGGAAGTGAAGCGTCGAGAAAAATAAAATTAAATATACCTAAATTTAAGGGATTACCCTCGGAAAGACCGATGAAATTTATATTTGAGTTAGAAAACTATTTTACATTAATACGGCCGGATGCCAATGAAACACTATGTGTACTTTCACAGGCACTAATAGACGATGCTCATAACTGGTGGTACCTGCAGGAGGGCCAGATAAAAGATTACGACGATTTTTTAAACAAATTCAAAGAGAGGTACTGGAATTCGAACATGCGACGAGTGGCGAAAAGAAAAGTAGAGTTCGGGCAGTGGTATGCTTCGGCGTCCATGAATCGCGTAAATTACGCGATCTATATCCTGGGATTAACGAAAGAACTTGAACTCGAATTACCCGAGGAAGACCTAGTATTAAAAATCGGCGAGCATTTTGAGAGGAGTATCAGGTTAGCTATAGCAGGGCAAAGGGTAAAAGATAAAAATAGTCTATTGAAAATACTAGCAGAATACGACAGCGATGATCAACGCACAAAAGGTGACCGCGCGCCCGTTAACACGGTAGAAACGAAAAAATTCACGAGTAACGCGCCGAGTCAATCCGCGGCTCCTGTTGCAAATACGGAAGGTAAAAAACCTTGGCAAACGAAAAATATAAGTGCCATGCAAAATGGGAAACCAACCGAAAGTCAAAGAACCGGGAATAATACGTATAAAAATCCTAAAAAATGGGAAAACAACCAAACCAATAAGTGGAGAGATAAGAAAGATCAATCGGACATAAACGTGTTCGATATAGATATAAGCGATGTTCGAACCCCGGGAAACGGGGATTAGTTGCGTCACGTAATTCGGATCTAGAAGTAAAAAATAGACGGGGCGCAACTGAGCAATTAAATGTAGCTTCTATAATAGAAGACCCGCGGGAAACATTATTATACGATGTAGAACCCGCTGGAGAAAATACCGAAACCACGTGTTGTCCGGAAATTAGCATAAGCGTATACGGAAACGAAGTAAAAGCGTTAATCGACACAGGGAGTGAAGTCACGGCGATTTCAGAAGAATTTTATTAAGCAAATATTGATAAATCTAAAGAATGCCCTACACTACCTATAAGTGGAAAAGTCATTAAAGGCGCGACGGGGGCAAAATCGGCGAGATTAAAGTTCCAAATACTGCTAACTATAACTATCGGAGGATTAGAGGCAAAATTAATAATTTTAGTAGTGCCAAAATTGATAAAACCGTGTATCATCGGGTATGACTCAATAAAAGTTTTAAAAATGCTAATTGACAGGGTAAATCAAAACTTATTATTTCAAGTAAATCAGAAAGACGGTGTTATCGGTTACACAGATAGGCGGTTCGCGTCGAACGAATATACGTCTCTGTGCATCGAGCATGCAAGTGAGTACCTCGAAAATGAGGTAGATCTCAGGAATCACTTCGACGAGGACGATGGAAAAGGTACGGAATCCCGCGAAGAATCGTACGATATCTCAGTAGAAGAAATCGACGATAAAGTAAATTTATGTGAAAATCTAAATGAATCACAAAAAACGAAATTAAAAGAATTACTTGTAAAATATAAAAAAGTGTTTGAAAAAAAAAACCCGGTTTGCCAACTATCTATGAGCACGAGCTAATTTTGAAGGACGATACGCCCTTCTATACTAAGCCCTATCCTATACCACTAGCATATCGCGAGCAGGTAAAAAAGGAAATAAACCGAATGTTGGAATTAGGAATCATTAGGCGCTCGACCAGCTCGTATATTAACCCAGTAGCCGTAGTTAAAAAAAAGGACGGTTCTGTGCGATTATGTTTAGACTCGAAAACTGAACGCGCGGCTTATTGATGATTACGAGGGGCCACCGGGCGTTAAGGAGGTATTGCAAAGATGCGCGGGAAAGCCGATAACGAGTACCTCAGACTTCACGTGTAGATACTGGCAGGTAAAGCTCGCGGAGTGGTGCAAAAAATATACGGCTTTTAAGTGTGATAATCACATTTATGAGCATAACGTGGTACTTTTTGGGATAAAAACTAGCGGATCAGCCCTAATTAGAGGGCTAGATCAAACAACGTCAGATATTGACGAATTTTTAGTATTGTTTGTGGACGACATGGTGATAAAATCAAAAAATTTCGAAACACATCTGTCGTACTTAGCTGCGCTTTATGAAAGACTCTTAGCCCATAATCTAAGATTAAATTTTAAAAAACCAAACTTTATGTGCGAGGAAATCGAATTTCTAGGCCACTTTATATCAGCACACGGAATCAGGCCGGATCCCGAGAAAATAAAAACGATAAAAATTTTTAAAAGACCCCATAATGTAAAGGAGTTACAGAGTTTTTTGGGGTTTGTCAATTTTTACACTAAATTCGTAAAAAATTATTCGCACCACACAAAACCTTTGATTGAGCTGCTTAAAAAGGGTTCATTTTTTGATTGGACCGCAGTGCAACAAAGAGCTTTTAACAATATAAAAGAAATTTTTGATGAAAACATTATTTTAAAATACGCAGACCCGAAACGGCCTTACATACTTTCCACCGACTCTTCGGATTTTGCGTGCGCCGCGGCACTATCGCAATTAAATGACGAGGGTGAAGAAGAAGTCGTGTGTTTTGTAAGTAGAACTTTAAAAGGGAGCGAGGGCGCATACTTTACCACTGAGAAAGAAATGGTTGCATTAGTATGGGCATTAAAGAGATTGGACACGTTTTTACGGGGGGTAATAAATATTTACGTGAGGACAGATCATGAAGCTCTTGCCTTTTTAAAAACATGCAAGTACCGTAATGCCAGGTTACAAAGATGGAATTTAGCTATACAAGACTTTAATATCGACCCGGAATATATACCGGGCAAAGAAAACGTCGTCACGGACTATCTAAGCCGCGTCACCGATTTAGAGCCGAACCGCGCAGAAAAAACAGAAATAATTATAGCCGCAGTGGTACAACAAAAGCCAAGCCCGGCGTTAATCAATTTGTGTAAAAATATGGATAAATTACAAAGAAGTGAGCCGTACGCGTCTCAGATTATGGAAAAACTAAGGGCTGGGGGCGCTAAAATAAAAAAGAAATTCGAAATTCGAGAAAATATATTATATAGAATTATGATTAATTGTGCAAAAATATATATACCAGAGGGGAACTTAAAACCACTTGTAACGGAGGTACACGTGATATATGGACATGTGGGGCCGCGAAAAGTATATAAAATAATTTTAGAGCATTTTTACTCACGAAATTTACGGAAAAGGGTAGCTGAAATACTAAAAACGTGCGACACATGCCAAAAAACTAAATATCTAACGCAGCGATATGACGAAATCACGTAACCTATATTAACTAATAAACCGCGAGAAATGTTATCGATAGACTATTTTGGTCCCTTACCCGTGTCGAGAGGTGGGGTAAAATACATTTTAACTACTATAGACGTATTCAGTAAATACGTAGTATTTTATCCTCTAAAAAAGGCGAACACTACAGCGGTAATTAGAAAATTAATGAATGATTACATACCAACTTATGGGAAACCGGAGGCAATAATATCAGACCATGGGACGCAGTTTACGAGCAAAAAATGGATTGATACATTAAAAAACGAGGGGATACGCATAATATATTCATCTATCAGACACCCTCTAAGTAACATAATCGAGCGCGTACACCAAAAATTGGCAAGGTTTTTACGCACTTTCGTAAAGGATAAACACGGCGGGTGCGCTCTGTATATTCGAAAAATTCAAAACATTATAAATGAAATCCCCCATGAAACGACGAACCAGCCACCTATCTTATTGCATGTGGGTCATAAGCCAACAAGGATATGGGAAAAATATTTAAAAGTACCACAAGAGGACAACGATGTGTCCCGCGACAATAGAATATCACTGGCTCGCGACTATGTGCACAAATTCCTAAAGAATAGAGCAGCGAAACGGAATGCGAATAAAACGCACTTTAAATTTAAAGACGGCGACAAAGTGTTAGTGAAAGCTTTAAACGTATCGGATGCGGAGAACGGCAAAATAGCAAAATTTTTTGATGTTTTGGAAGGGCCATTTATCGTGCAACAAGCCGTGGGAATCGACACGTATCTACTTTACGACCCGGTATTAAAAAAAGAACGGGGAAAATTTCACTTGGCAAATTTAAAGCCGTATTACAGTGAGTAAGTAATCAAAAGAGAAATTTATTATTGAAACAAAAAATTAACAAATTAGATAAACTAGAATAAACTTTTATAGTATAAATTTGTTTTTGTTAACACGAAAATAATCATAAATTGTTTCAAAAACTCAAATTTTTTTGGGGGGTAGTAGGGAGAGAGAAACACACAATAGAATAGAACAGGCTTAAGAGTTTATAAATTTTAGATTTAAACAAATGTAAAAGAGTATAACTAGAATAGATTAAAAATACAAAAGATAGCGTAACATGTAATTAAGCGAAAAACAAAAACACATATGTAAAAACGAAATGTAATTATTTAAATAATGCAGAACAGAACATTATAAACAAAAAGAGACACCGTGAAATTGGCCCAATACATAATTAAGGTATATGCATTATTAAAATAAATTAAGTAAACAAAGAGACAATTGAACCATAAAATAATAGAATACAATAATTCAATGAGTGCACGTATATATTGGACACCACGTGTATATACATACACGTGCAAACATCAATTAAAACAAATTATAAAATTAAAAATAAAAGAGGCACCGTGAAATCGGCCCAAAGAAAAAAGAATATGGATCAAAATACTCTAAGAAAGCAATGTAGCGAGAAAGAATAGAATTAAAAGGTAGATAGAGATAGGGACAAGAAGAGAGCCAGATCGAAGATACATGCGATGTTTTCGGAGAAACATAAGCAGGGATGACCGCAGGTCCGGTACGCGCATGGGAGGACTCAAACGTAAACAAGGAGCTAGCATGTGTGCGAAAATTCGGCAGAAGGGAGGGGGAAAGCCGAGGTGATAAGTCAAGGTGCAAGACAAAAGGACCTCACAGTCGATTTAGCTCGAGCATCATGTGCGAAATCCGACCCGCGACCCGAGACGCAGCGACAAGTACCGAAAGGCACGTGCGATTCGGTATGTGCGACCAGGAGACGGTAGTGTGCGAAAGAGATCTAGCGCTGGGAAGCGGGTACCATAAGACGGTGCCATATAAGACGACACGCATCTCCTGTGTACGCTTTAAATGCGCAAGGAAGGGAAGATTCCAGCGAGCCGAGGGACCTGCTCGATGGAACCCACCCGGAGGACCAAAAGAGGACAAGCGGCTGGGCCCGGACACAACGACGAAGCAGAAGGGAACTCAGGTGGCCGGAGACATGGAGAAGTCCATACGGAAACACCGAGGGTGGGTGTTTTTTGGAAGCGCGCAAGCTCGGCGACCCGGAGCTTCACCAAGGAAGCCTGAATTTTACGGACCCACTCCAACGGACATCGAGCTCACTCCTGACCCGGAACCAACGCAAGCCCTAAAGAAGGGCCGAAAGAGGAAAAGGGGAATAACGCAGCTACTACCATCTCCTCCGGCGCTAAGCGACAGCTCGGAGAAAATCGCAACGGCCCAAAAGGCGTTACCAAGTCTAAGCGACGGCGAGGAATACCTGCCCCGAGCCATAGACCAGCTGGAAGACAGTTCCTGGAAACTGCAGGCACGCCAAAATATCATAGCGAGGTACGCAAAATTTAGCACAAAACGAGGGAAAAGAAATAAAAAATTTCAGCTTTTTTGGTCATTAAAAAACAAAAAATATGCGTAAAACAGGCAAAAGGCCAGGGAGGGACAGAGCGATGTCCAGGAGGGAATCTCGACCGATACCCCCGAGCAAAACCCGATCTCAATGGCACCCAATACCGGAGGGTCGGACGTCGACCAAGTATTAGCGGGGCTAGAGGCCCCATGCCAACACCTCCAATCGGACGACCTGATGGATGCCATCAACGACTTTGAAGAGTGGCTTCAACAAGCCGAAACTTAGGAATTTTATTTGTTTAATTTTTAATTATTTGTAATTTTGATTATTGTTTCATTTTTTTTAATAGAATAAATAAAAAACAGAATACGTTATCTGACGCGTTACTTTTTTATTAGGAGAGCGAGTCAGTGAAGGTATACGCCGCCTAGGAAGCAAAATAAAATTTTCAAATTTGGTTTCCAAAATTGAAACTTTTATTGGGGGGCACTGAGACGGCCTGTACCTATACCATTATTATCAAGAACGGTACCATTAATTATTATTGTTAATGTTAATATTATATTAACATTAGTAATTATTATAAGTAAAATAAATTAGTTAGTACATTTAGGATATAGAAAAGTAGTATTAATTAAAAGTTAGTTTTTTTTTATAAGAAATCATTTAATTAATTATTTAATTATTGCGGAAATGATTCGTTTTTATATTTGTTAACTAAGATGATACGGCGGGGCCAACGTAATAGCTAAGAACGCGCGCGTGTGCATATACACACAAGAGCGGGCAGACATACGAACGCGTGTTCAGCGACGAGCAACGAATTCGCGAATATTGGAAGAGTGGGGATTCGCGAATAACGTGAGAAGGAGGACGGGAGCGAGAGAGATGGAAAGAGTTGGCTCGGGTATATATCGGCGACGCACAGCCGAGGAGGCACTGAGTTTTCTCTGACCTCTCAAGCCGTGGCTAGCGAGCAGGCCTCGCGCTCGGGATACTAGGGTGAACTCGGGCCACTTCTTGTGGCGAACACGCGGTGATGTGGCGAATCCTCGCCTATCTACCGCGTGTAATCTCTCTCTTTCGCTTCCCTCTACCGTAACTCCACTCCTCTTTAATTGTACCTTTACCCTCAATAAAAAAACCAAGTTTCACACTAATTGTTCTCTAATAATTATAACGCATTTTTCTCCGCCTCTACCTATGATTCGGGTGCGCCGGACGTCCTTCAGTAGCCACTGGAGGGGGAAACGCGCTAACGAATTCCATAAAAGGCATAGCTCGGGGCGGCCAACGCGCTGCCCGAGGCTACGTCTTCAGGGTTTTACCCGAGAATAGCGCGCTGGTGCCTTTCTCGGGGTTTTGACTGCTTGCCCGGCGGAGAGCTAACGCGCCCTCCTGCTGGTTCGAGTTGGCATACAAAAAAACAAAGTACAGTTGCACTTCTGCAGCTCCTACCTCGGCGGCAGCAGGAGCGTAACTATCAAGGGGAATCAAGGAAAAGGTTGTTTCTCGCGCACTTCTTCGGGTCTGTACGCGAACCGCGTGTAAGAAAAACACACCTGGAAAACGAACTCTCCTACGTTGGAGTAGAAGAACGGCTTAAGTCCGTCACAATCTTGAATCAGTGATGTCTCGAGAAATTGTAAACGTCGAAGAAGTGTATGGACCTTCGTTTAATGAACTTAGAGAGAAATATCAACATGTGTTTCCCTGTATATATCACAGTGTGCAAGATAAGAATAAAACTGTGGTTTGTGCTCATAATCAGGCATACTTATTAAGAAAGTGGCTGCATTCGTTTGTAGCTGATTATACTAGAACAGAACCTCAAGAACATCCTCAAAAGTTAAGCGATGCTCTTTATGCAAAGTTACATCTTCGTAGACGTACAACTACTTTCAAAAGTTTAAGAGAGAATTAGCAGGCAGAAGAGGAGGAGGCTGGTCAGGACGTGATTGGCGGTTAATAATAAAAATTAATACACGTCAGTTGATGAGGGCGCTTGCGCCACTATCAGCTAAAACAGTCGGAATGTATGCAGCAGATCGAATTCCAAAAGTGATGGAATACCCAACAGCTATCATAGCCAACACTGATGATCATAAGAAAAAAGGTACACATTGGATAGCTATCTACATAGACGAAAATGGCTACGGAACATATTTCGACAGCTACGAATTACCACCAATCTCAGCACAACATCTTATTCGACTCAAACGAAACTGCACAAGATATCAGTGGAACTGAAAAAAACTGCAAAGCATCGACTCGCAAGTGTGTGGGCAATATTGTCTTATGTTCCTCTATTATATGTGCAGTTTTCCAAATTTACGTTCGTTTTGCAGTAACGTTTCACGAAATTCACGAATAAACGACAGCTTAGCTATGAAATTTTATACTAAACTTTTACGCAATAAAATTCGCCAGCGTCACCGCCAAAAACATGTAAAAACATTCGGTACTGAGCATTCGCTTGGCTCAGGATTTTGCAATCAAATATGTACTTTGAGACTATGTTCAAATTATTGAAAATATATATTCTACGTAATTGGTCAAACTTTATGTATTAATAGTATAAGTTTATACGAGTAAAATGTACACACGTATATCGTCAAACTTATCATTTCTTCTCCTCAACATAGCCTCTTGTATCCTGTATAGCTTTACAATCGTTATTCTTAGAATACCCATCACAATTCATATTTCTACATTTAATCATACACAGGATGTACATGTAATAATATTCGATAAAAATTATCTAAACGATTTTATTTCTTGGTAGTCTTATAAATATAATCACATTATGTACCGTTGGAAGTATAATATTTTATTTGTATTTCATCATCTTGCATGCTCGTATCGCGAAATCGGATACTCGTCAAAACATAGTTATTTTTTCTTTGATATCATTTCGCGGAATACACGTGGAAGAATTTTTAACCGTTAGTTTCGATCTCTCCACTCTGATTTATACCTCAAAGTTTTAGTGGAGGGGTTGGCTTTGCCAATGCGTTTATAAGAGCAAGCACAGTTTGGACTCATCTCAGTCGTTAGTTTGCGAATTTACCACGCGTTTCTCGTGCTACTTCATACAGTACAGAGTGCGGTCTTTATTAACCAAGCATGGCTCAATCAAGTGAATGCTATCAAGATCGTATGCTAAATATTTTACCGAATATTCTGTTGTCTACGAGTTAAGCGTTGAACAAGTCCAACACGAAGCGAGTATCCATTGGTTTGGAGTACGAGCACGGTAGTTATCGCGCAATTGTAAAACTGTCAATGTCGACGTCTTATTTCAAATTTATCAAATTTGATAATAACACACTTTTCAAGAACTACTTCGATCTCATCAATGCGTATTTCCAAGACGTCTACAGATTTCAAACGGAATATGGCCGACCATAAAAAATGTACTTGGATGGTTATGACCTGATGTTTACGAGTTCCTACAATACGAAAGCCATATTGATCGAAGAAAGACCTGCTGTTCGGGCTTTCTTTAATCATGTAGAAGAGGAAGAAGCAGTTGCAGTTGAAGGTGATCCCCAATCATCTAAAGAAAAGAAGAAACTGAAAACATCCTACTCGACACCGGCTATCTGTATGCAGAAAGTTACGTTTGATGGGGTAAAACTTCTCTTGCCATGTATTGATGCACATCTTGCTCAACTAGAAAGTTGCGCTGCTAAGGTAAATGCCGTTATCACTTTCATCAAAGAGTACCTAGAAGAATGTATTAGAAAATACGGTACCCTCGAACATGCTAAATCAACTATGATGAAGACATATGAAGCGTTTTATCAATACTATACTTTATACAGCGATAATATTAAAAAATTTGTTAATGAAAAATTTCTGCAGGATAATGATGTTAGTTTATCAATTTTAAATGTGTTACTCTTAGAAATTGCTGCTTATAAATTACCAATTATATACAACGAATTGTGTGCGTATCTGCTTGAACCATGAAATCGAGAATTATGTTATTCTTTCTTATAACGTTTTGTACACATACTTTTTTACATTATAGAAATCCAAAATAATTGAAATGATGTTTTTTATTGACTATTCTTACCTTTTACCGCCACCCCACCATATCCTTGAATTTCTCAATTCAAAAATCTATAATCACTATATAATATAAAACATTAGCAAAGCGATTCAGATCTCTTATTATTCATCTTATCCTCCTCAAGGAGACAGCTTATCGCAGTATGGGTCAATCGCAAGGTAAAGCATCATCGCCCCTGATCGGGGGCAGTAGCAGTAACGCAGACAAAGACCGGAGTAATCATGCGAATGGTGTATCGCAGAAGTCAAAACATTATATACGGAAATTCTCCACCAACACATTTTCCTTCCCCGAACGTAAGGGATACAAAAGTTTTAAAGAATAAAGAGATTTTTAAAATATAAACCGGTCCTTTTCAGGACCACAATATTTTGAAAACATAGTACAACAAACTATTACCATTAAAATCATCTTTGGACGGCGGCGTCGAAACCGTTAAGATTACCGTCAAGATTTTAGGTTATGTTTGCGTAAATGCAGATAATATTATTTGCTATCTTTGTTCAACGTAGATAAGATTATGTGTTATCAAAAATCAAATAAAAATAAATAATTAAAAGGTAATTAATAAGTAATACATCTCTGGAATGTGACCTTGAGTCTTATCTTGTAAACATACTATTAAGATAAAGGAAATCACACAAGGATGAACCATTGCCATGTCAAAGATAAGTGGGGGTAAGATTGTTTACATATCTTTTCTGTTTGTTTATATAAATAAACAATTAATAAGTAACACATCTAGGGACTGTGACCTTTAGTCTTATCTTGACAACAAAACATTGAGATAAACGGTTCGCGCATGGGTGAGTTATTGCTGCGGCAAAGATAAGGGGTGTTGTTTACATAGCTTATCTATTTGTTTATATATATAAACAATTAAAAAGTAATTAATACGACAAGTAACACCTCTATGGAATGTTCTTATCTTGTCAATAAACCATTAAGATAAAAGGGGGTCGCGCATGGGTGAGTCATTGTTGCGACAAAGATAAGGAGTTTTGTTTACATGGCTTATCTATTTGTTTATATAAATGAACAATTAAGAAGTAGTTAATAAGACAAGTAACACCTCTATGTAATGTGACCTTGAGTCTTATCTTATTAACAAACCATTAAGATAACCTTATCATATCAACATACCATTAAGATTAGATAAGATAAGAGACGTCGCGCAGTGATGACGTCATTTGTTTAGTCTTCCCATAACAGCTTACTTACTACTCCCTTGATCCTGATTTTGGAAAATACATTGCACGATTTAGAGTGAACAAATTGGATTTGAGGATCCCTACAATAATATATAATTCTAAAAGTACCCTGGTAGAAAATTAATCTAGAACTATGTAGATCTATCTAGTTTGCCAAGGAAATAATCGAGGGCCTCGATAAAACTAGATAATTTTCTACCAGGGTATATACTATATTTTTTCACATTGAAGTTTTTTTAACAAATATTAAAAAGGCTTGTACATTTTGTTTTCAATGCTACTTGGATAATGGATAAAGCGTATATTATACTGGGTAAAAAGAACCTAAAGTACAAAAATCAATTGTAAAACTATTTGTACTTACAATTATCATCATCTATATATGCTTCTTATTTTCTTTTAATATAATACTCAGTTACCTAAATCAATTAATTATATAATATGTATATTATAGTTTCAAAATATAATATATTTGTTACTCGTATGTTATTTACGTTAAAACGAAAAATTCTATTTAAAGAAATGAAAAATTAACTTTCCTTAAAAATGACTATACAAAATATTTTCATTTTGGTTTTTAAATGTTGGTAACACGTCAAGGACTTATAATCTCTAAAAATCCGAGTTGTACATTGACTTTTTAGTTAAAGGTAATCGAGGACCACCGTGGTAGAGACGTAAAATTATCGCTCATACCGAATTCATTAATGTTACTCCTCTATAATTGCTTGCCTCTGATTTTTTTCCTTTCTTAAAAATGGGACTTATTATTCCTTCATTTCATTCGTCTCGCCATCATTCTTCTTTCCATATTAGATTTAGAAGATCTCTTAGTTTTTCTTTCACCTGCTTCCCTGTGTGTACCCACGCCTTATTTTTAATTCCATCCACTCCTGCTGCTATCTTGTTTTTCAATCTTCGTATTGCTTCTTCTACTTCTTTTTGCTTTATTTTTTCTTGTACTTCTCTAGTGTTCTTGCAGTTCTCTCTTCTATCAGTTGTTCTACTTCATCTAGCAGTTGCATAAAGTGTTTTTTGCAGTCCTTCATTCCAAATCTTTCATCTATTACTCTTTTTTTACTTTTTTCTTTCATTATATAATCCCATATTTCCACTTTATCTATTATTTCCATTAATTTCTTATGTTCTTTTTTGTATCTATCTTCTTTTTCCTTGCATAATATTTTGTATCTTTTCTTTTCTTCTAGGTATGCTTTTCTCGTATATTTTCCTTTTCCATAAGCCCTTAATTTTCTATTTAACTTTTTCTTGCATGTTCTGCACTTTCTATCCCACCATCTTCTTGTTATTGGCTGTCTCACTTTTCTAATAGTTCTTCTTTGTCATTTTCTACACCTTCTCTCTTAAATTAAATTGCACATTTTTCAGATTTTCTCTGTAATTTTTAATTCCTTCTTCTGGCCAATCCTCTATCTCTATTTCTTCTTCTTTTTGTTCTTATTGCTCTCCTTCTTCGTCTATTTATATTTCCATTAGATAGGGGTCCGACTCCGTCCGTACTCCTATCCCGAAATTGCATATTTTGTCCCAACCATCTACGTTTGTAATCGTATAGTCTATTACGGAGCTTCTCATTACTCCTGCAAAAGTCCACTCACCTTTTTCATCAGCTTCCTTGTGTCCATTTAGTATGCCCCACCCTCTTTCCTCCATTATCTGGATCAACTGTTCTCCTTGAACATTTATTGTCCTGTCACTTGATTGCCTCTTTTCGTCCTCTTCTTGCCATTGTATTTCGCCATCTTCTCCAGTTCTTACGTTCAAATCTCCTGTAATTAGTATATTATCCTTTTTCTCCTCCGATATGTCTACCGTTATTTTTTCGAATAATATTTTCTTTTCTTGTCTATTATATATTTGTACGATTGTCCACTTTTCATTGTTAATTTTTACTATACATTCTATTATCCCTCCTATTATGTAATTCCTTAGTTTCGTTTCTTCTATTCCTCTTCTTATTCTTGCGAGCAATCCTGTAGCACTTCGTCCCTTCATTTTATCTGCTTTCGCATATTGGATTGTCCATTCATATTCCTGCGGCATCTTACCTTCTATTATTTTCCATACTATTTTCTCTATCACATGTTTCCTGTAGATTAACTTCGTCAAATTTCTTTATATATTTCTAAAAATTTTCATCTATATTGTACAATACTGCTACATTCCATGATATTATTTTGATCTATCTTTTCTCATTATTTTCCTTGTCTTTTCCTTATTTCCTGTTACCCCCTTTTTTTCTTTTCCATTTTTGTTTCTCTGGGCTTTCCCTTTGTTCTTTTCATCTTATCTTGTTTATTTCTCCGCAGGCTATTTCTTATAAAAAAATTCTGCTTTTCTTGGTCCGAGTATACCAGACCTTTCATTCCAGTTATACCATTTTTGGTTAACCTCATTTCTTTTGAATCTGATTTTTACCACACATCCACTTTCTTGATGGCTTTTTGCAATCTTTATAATTTATTTCTGTATATCTCTATCTTTTTTTATATGTTATGGTCTATATATATTTCTTTATCTCCGAGTGTGCTTTCTTTTACTCATTATTTTCTCCTTATCCTCCCAAGTGTTCAGTTTTGACCATATATTTTTTTCTTCTTTTCCTAAAATTTTCGCTTGGTGTACTCTTACCACAACCCCCAGTTTTTCTTCAGAAAACTTCTCCAATGCTCCCTCTCTAAGCTTTTTTGCTTTCTCAAATACAGAGCTTTGTGGTAGTAAAAAAAAACAGTTTTGCTAAAAACATGTTAGAAACAAGTTTTGAGATATAAGGAATCAAAATACACTACTTTTATAAAATGTCCGTATGGATGCGTATGTGTGTGTGTGTGTGTGTGTGTGTGTGCGTGCGTGCGTGCATGCGTGCGTGCGTGCGTGCGTGTGTATGTATATATCTATGCATACATATCTTGAGTAATCCACGGTAATATTTAATGCTTTAGGGCTCATTTTGTTTGTTTCTTTTTAAACGAAGGTGGAACATTAATGCTTTTATAGTTTTTTATATTTTTTTTTGTTTTTTAGCGATTTTTCGATTTTTGACTGTTAGCTTTTCGGGTATTTGGTACGTTAGAAATAGTTGCATTCATCCACTGAAAATGCATTTCAAAGAGCATAAAATTACCTATCTTTTACCTTACAAAATTTCGGATAAGGTATTTCCTTTCGTTTGTTATACACGGAAACGTCATTTTGTATTTGAACGGTTATTTCTCTGAAATATATGATGGAAAGTTTTTTAATGGAATTGAGGTAATTATGACAATGGAGAAGATTATTCTGAAAATTTTTTTAGGCTTTTAATTTTTCTATGCTTGAGCAAAAAATCATTTCGTAAAAAAAATAGATTTTCTATGGCAAACGGTAACTTGTGTAAAACGGCATTATTCATTCTAAAATATTTCAATACGGTAGATTTTTACTATCACTCGGCTAAGTTATTTGCTCAGATCATGAGGACTTTTATTTTTCAAGATATTCCAGGTTATATTTTTAAAAAAAAATTCTTGATTGCTTATTTCTTGGGTATTACAAGGTAATTGTTTACAAATGAACGCTCGTTTTTGTTTATGTTTCATAATGTTTTGTCATTATTATTTTTTTTTTTTTTTTTTTTAAATATTTTGATCGTAGATGTTTTGCGTATTACGCATTAATGTTTGACCAATCATATATACGTTTGCTCGTTGTATACGTTTTTTGATGAAGATTTGAAATCAAGAAAATTTTTTAAGATTGATCGATTCGTTTTGTTTTATAACGTACATTTTTATGATATTTATTCGGCGCATTCTTATTTTTCATACTCAAAGTGCCTTAGTATATGGAAACCGATCTTAATATTTATAATAAGTTTTTACACTTCACATTATGCTGTCAAAATAATGACGATATGATATCGACGCCTCATACGAAGACTAACAAATTTCAGTTTTTTAAAATATCGTCTAGTTTTTATGAGTTGAATAATTCATAAAAGTAACAAAACAAAATTCCAGTAAAATATAAAAATTAAATACACCAATAGAGTGAACTCGATCATATAGTTTTGAATCTTTCGGACACATTATTTTTTCTTTATAAAAGTAAAATTAAATAGTGTCATTTTTTCGGAAAGTTGAATGTTTTTAGCTGAAATCTATTCGTCTTCGTATGAAGCATCTATATGAAGTGCGAAATAAACGCTCGTTATATTTCTAAATTAGAAAACCTGAATTTATTGTTCGCCACGAGCCAACTCATTCTCTTGCAGAATATAGAATCATTCAATCTCCTGAACGGATATGTATACTGTTTTATAGTATTTGAGAACCCACCGTCGAAGATATTGTGAATATTCCAATCTTCAAGAGGCAACATTGAAAGAAGGAACAAATTGATAAATTTCAATGCATTACTACATAGGAAATAATGACAAACCTTGCTAGTGGAGACAAGAAAAGTGGTCTTTATGTAGCGATACTATGTATAATTAGAACCCAAGAAATTAAGGTGGCTCTGGTCAAATTTAAAAAATCCCTAATTTTTATTATTTTAATTTGTCACTTTACAGGTATGTTCCTAGTGCTTTATCAATTTTCAGCCATTATTTTAAGACGTTTTCAAGCTATCTAGGAGAAGGTAATTTTTTTCGATTAAAACGCAGGTATCTTTAAATTTATCCTCGCGCATTACACATTGGTATACGTCTTTGCAAAAAATGTATACATACGGAGTATAAGTACAAAATGGAACTGCTGTTTACATTTCTTTTAAATTCAATCAACAAGTTTGATTTAAAAACCCTCATATTTCAGATATGAATTACTTTAAATAAGCTTTTATATTTGAATTTCGAAAATTTAAAGCAGCACATCTTTTTTAAATACTTTCAAATATATATTCTGAAAGTTTCATCAAAATCCATCAATATGATTTGCGCCAGGACAATTTTTAATACTCAAGAGTTAATTATCCAGAAAACAACGTTTTATACAAAACTTGTACTTTTACAGAATTATTTGTTTATATGTATTATATTAATATAAAAATCGAAAATCAGGTTTCCCTTGGTTATTAACTGACTATTTAGGTTAGAAGCCTTAAGGGGTAACACCACTTTAGGTACACCTATTAGTGACGATTTTTTGTGGGTAAATAAAAAGCGAAATGAAAACTTCGTTTAAAGAAATTTATTGTACAATTCATCAATGGTAAAAAAAATCTTTTTTTACAAAATGGTGGCCACGAGAGCCCGTAGTAGGCCGTTACTTTTCTGTTGACGCTTAAACGGGAGGACAGTTTTCTCGTACATGATGAACCCTAGAACAAAAATACAAAGTTTTACTTCAAGTACATATTAGTAGCTGTGGTAGTATGTAGGGATTATTTTCTTTTAAATCAATTTTAAAAAACATGGTGCACATTTGAAAAAAAGTTTCGATTTTGACAAAATTTTTTTTTTAAATGTGCACCATTTTTTTAAAATTTGATTTCAAAGAAAATCCCTACGCACTGCCACGCCTACTAATATGTACTTTAAAAAAAAACTTTGTACTTATAATATAACGAGCGTTTTTTTCGCATTTCATATAGATGCTTCATCGAGTTCACTCTATTGGTGTAGTTCATTTTTATATTTTGCTGGAATTTTGTTTTTTTACTTTTGTGAATTATTCAACTCATAAAAACTAGACGATATTTTAAAAAACTGAAATTTGTTAGTCTTCGTATGAGGCGTCGATATCATATCGTCATTATTTTGACGTCATAATGTGAAGTGTAAAAACTTATTGTAAATATTAAGATCGGTTTACATATACTAAGGCACTTTGAGTATGAAAAATAAGAATGCGCCGGTTTCAATGCCGTGCCCCTTTACCTACCTCATCTATATTCTGTTTTCTTGCAACGTTACCAGAACAGGTTATATTCTATTATTTGAAAAATCTACGTATAAAAGTATCATATATGTATGGTTGTTCCCCTAATGCATTATAATACAATTGTATTAAAGATATGTAAAATATAGATATACATTCTTAAAGTGTAAGTGATTTCTTTGCGAATAATGTATTTTAAAACTATTCTTATTTTCTTTTTTTTTAAATAATAGTTTTAAAATACAGAAATCGAAATGAAGCTAATCATTTTTGTGGGCAAAAAGTAACTTTTTCCAGCTAATCATTTTTGCGGGCAAAAATTACTTTCTTTCCGCTAATCATTTTTGCGGGCAAAAAGTGTAATTTTGGTATCGCTTTTCAGGGAAAATAGTGGCCATTTTTTATCAGACGGGCATAAATATTATATACCTACAAACTTAAAAAAAGACTATATAGACATGTCTTTGTACAAATTTTATCAAAATTATATATTAAAATGATTATAATATTTTTTATATAAATTGTATAAAAATTAAATACTGAAGATTTTTTTACTTTTTTCAAGATTCTGATAGGAAAAACACAGATTCTTCATCTAGTTCACTATGTGAGCCACTATTCCTGGACAGAAAAGAGGATATGCCATACACCTGCATTAGCACCACTGTTGATTTTAAATCTGTAGGTTTGCCGCAATGCCGACATTTTTACATTTCCACATGTACATAAATGGAAATCGATCAAAGTATTAAAATTAATTTCATGCATACGTCCATTTAAGGTGACTCCTTGGTGAAATTTCTAAAATCTGTGTATTAAATTTTAAAAATCTGGGGTTTACACGGGATGTTTGTCACTTGGTTAGTCATTACTTTTTTGGGCTTTGAAAAGTCATCGAAAATTAGAATCTTGAAAAATGTTCAAAGATCCATGAAGTAGTGCATCGACGAATGAAGTGAAGTCGTCAGAAAGTACCGGTACCGTAAAAGAATGAAGAAAATATAACTGGGTGGAGTGTGTTAAAAGGGGAAGATCGAGAGAGCGTATGTAATTGCACGTACACAGGTAGTTATAGTTATTCAGAAGGATGGCATGAGATGGGTTTGAGGTGGAGCGTAGGGGTGCGGTTGTGCCCAGTTGCACATATGCATGCGCAGTTTTGCCCCTGTGCACTTAAGTATGCGCAGTAATAACTGGGTATACAGGTGTGTGCAGAAGTTATTGCGTATACAGAGGTATGCGTAGTAGTGACTTCGTGCATGCAGACATGCGCAGTAGTAATTGTGTGCACACAGGCATACGCAGAAGTGACTTCGTTCACGCAGGCATGCGCAATAGTGATTTCATGCACACGCGCTTGCGCAGTCATGACTTCATGTGCAAAAAAATGTGTTAAAATTTAAGGTATATTTTACTTAATTTTTTATTCAGAAATCATCTCATGTTATTCATTAGGGATTCTTTATTATTTTATTTACATATTTTTTCATGATATCATCATCTTACTTTTATGTAAACATATATGTTTGATACTTAAGTTATACCTATCTAATAACATTAACAATCCTATACTTTATAATATAAATAATACTTATAAATGATTTTATATACAAAATGGATATTAATATCTATTTTCTGTAATTCGTATTGAACAGTAATCTAATAAAATAATGAACTCAAGGTGAGTTCAGATAAAAATAAAAGGATTGGGATGAGTGAGTGAAAGGTTGAGTAAATAAAACACAATTAATTTCGCAATAAAGAAAAAGGCACTTGCTTCGGCGTAAAACTCCGCACGACTTAGCGGGAAAAGTCGAAGCAAGTGTAATAATTTATTAATAAAATGAAACTACAAACAATTACAATAGACGCGGGCAATAGAAGAATTTAACGCTAACGCTGTACAATAAAATCTTAATAAAAACGCTGATGAGAGCTCTCTTACCTGGGCAAGCAGCCCGCGCAAAACCGCTGCACGAAGCTCGAACGCCACCGCCTGGATGTCGCTGAGCCGAGAACGTCGTGAAAACGCCGCCGCAGATTTTCGCCGAGTTCTGGTGGGCTGGTAAGCCGGGCGAGGGAAGCGTAAAATGGTCCACGATCTGCACCAGGCGCGCCCCGACGTCTCGGGGAGGCAGACGCCTTGATGCCGGGCAACAAGGGTGTTGCCGCGATGCGCTCGCCCTGTACGGGTCACGTCCAACACGTGGACACCGTCCCCACAATTGTCCCTAACACGGGCTACGAGGCACACACAACACACACAGACAACACACGCGAATACACAGGCACGCTCGCACGAACGCGGTTGCAATTTCCCGGGGTAGGCCCCAGTCGATGCGAGTCACGATCGCAGGAAGGCTGAATATATTCGCTCTGAAAAGAACGGAAATATACTTCAGCCTATCGAAAAGGTACGCACGACAATCAAGACGCAAAACAGGCTGAAAACGTAACTATATTCTTGAGCAGGGCTGCTAGGCACGCAAACAGCTTGGAGGTCTTGTCAAAAGTGAACAATTGCAAGTGCGCGCGCGAGCACGTCGCGCGCGCGAATCGGGTCATATCCGCGCGCATTGACGGTCGCGCAACGTTGCAATTGACAGCACGCAACGGCGCGAAATTCAAATCTACAGAGATGTACCTATACTAATTAGGCCTGTAAAACTGGGGTAAACACGTAGTAATATTGATATCGTCAACAATTGAAATTGTGACGCGTACAAAAAAACGTACATCTACTGAACTACACTGTAATTCTTGCGCAGAAAAGCATCTAGAAAAAATTGCAGTAATAAAGAAAATAAAAACTGTATAAACAACCATAAACCTAATGGAAAATACCGCTAATGACTACTTTAGCGCAATGCTTTCTCAAAAAGATTTAATACACAATCATATATTGAACATTTATGATCATCTTACTTTTATGTAAACATATATGTTTGATACTTAAGATATTAGATATACCTATCTAATAACATTACCAATCATATTCTTTATATTATAAATAATACTTATAAATGATTCTATATACAAATTGGATATTAATATCTATTTTTTGTAATTCGTGTTAATATTGATATTGTCAACAATCGAAATTGTGACACGCATAGTCCATCTGTGATTCCTAGTGTTTTCAATTTTAGTTTCTTATTGAAAATAATTTAAGAACAGTTTTAAAATACATAAATTGAAAGAAAATGGTACACGCTTTCAGAATTTATGTCCATTTTTATATATCTTCAATACAAACTGCCGAAAAAAATAACTTTTCACCACACTGCGCGTAAAGTGCTGACTGTACGCCCTCTCAGCAGGCCGTACAGTACCGCATGGACTGCCTAGGGAATAAAGTGACTTGCGCATGCGCGATGCGCCTTTTTCCGCTCTCGACTGCGTCTCGAGCGGTAAAACAGCGCGTCGCGCGTACACAAGTCACTTTACTTCTAGGCAGAGCATGGGGTACTGTACGGCCTGCTGAGATGCGTACAGTCATTTCTTTACGGGGGTGTGGTGAAAAGTAGTATACGCACCTCTGGAGTACAGTAGGCAAGCATGCACTGTGTGAAATGCCGACCTCGCTTCGCTCGGTCGGCAACGTCACACAGTGCGTACATTGCCCACTTTACTCCCTTGATGCATAATGTACTATTAATTTGATAAAATATCTACTTTGTGAAGTCTTTTAACTCACGTTTATTTCTTAAAAAAGAAAATAAGAATAGTTTTAAAATACTTAAATCGAAAAGAAATCACTTGCACTTTAAGAATGTATATCTATCTTTTACATATCTTTAATACAATCTACCGTAAAGCTCATTTTTAATATGATAAACTAGCTACTTTTTAAAAAATCTTTACATTCACGTTTATTTCTTAAAAATATCTTAAGAATAGTTTTAAAAGACATATATTGGAAGGGTAATAACGCACACTTTAAGAATTTATATCTACCTTTTACATACCTTTAATAAAAACTGCCGAAAAAAATCGTATTTAATTTGATAAATACCTACTTTGTGAAATCTTTAAATTCACGTTTATTTCTTAAAAATACCTTAAGAATAGTTTTAAATGACATAAATCGAAAGGAAATCACGTGCACTTTAAGAATGTCTATCTATCTTTTATATATCTTTAATAAATCTTCTTTTTTAACATTTAAAGTAAACATGATTATTTAATAAAAAACGTCATAAATATTATTCATTTAACTCCAAGGTTCTATCCGATCTAAGTAGAAACGTACCTAATACGTCTGCGAAATGTCAGCGCGTTACATGCTTCCCTGCAAGAGTTATGGTAAACACAAATTTTGGTTTCACACATACATAAATTAACGTTAATTTCTTAGAAATAACTTAAGAATAGTTTTAAAATACATAAGTCGAAAGAAAATTATGAGCACTTTAAGAATTTATATTTACCTTTTACATATCTTTAATAAAAACTGACAAAAAATTTGTTTTCTTTTTAAACATTTAAAAAAAATTATAGTTTTATAAAAAACGTCGTAAATATTATTCATTTAGCTCCAAGATTCTATTCGATGTATGTTCAAACGTACCTAATATGTCTGCAAAATTTCTGCTCGTTTCATGCTTCCCTGCAAGAGTTCTGGTGGACACAAATTTTGGTTTCAAACATATCCATTCGCGCACATATACATAAATAAACGTTAATTTCTTAGAAACAGTTTGAGGATAGTTTCAAAATATGTATATATTTTATAGATCTTCAATAACAACTACCAAAAGAAATTTTTTTCTTATTTAACATTTTTTAGAAAGTGATTATTTTATGATAAGACGTCTTAAATATTATCCATTTAATTCCAAATTTCTACCAGATCTAAGTTTAAACGTACCTAATATGTCTGCAAAATGTCAGCTCGTAACATGCTTCCTTGCTAGAGTTATAGTGGACACCAATTTTGCTTATTTGGTTTTATACATAAATACATACATATATATATATATATATATATATATAAACTTCTGCCTTGCTGCCGCTGCTCTGGCCGTCCTGCTACAAAGTTCACTGAACCCCGGTGGATTCAGCTCCGTGCGGAGTCACCTCGACGCACGGATTTTCGCGATCTGCAAGGAGCACGAAAGCGCGGAAAGCTAATTGTCGCAACGCGCCAATGTAACGGCTTTTCGCGTTTGCCTAACTCGGTCGTGGAGCAGGCGGGTCGTGGGGAAAATTGACTCACGCGAGTTTAACTTTTAATAACAAAATAGACTATATTCAACAATAAATGAATTAACAAATAGTAATAACGAGTTTAACAATAATGGAATAACAAATAGTGACAACGAATTTAATAACCGCGCAGACCAAGCGACGGTGCGCGCCCAGCTCGTTCGCCGCTGGACGCGTTGCCCTCACGATGGGCCGTACGCGCGCCTGGTGTCACGGCACCTCGGTGTACTCTAGGGCGCGGTGCCCACGGTGAGCAGCCCTGTACACCGCTCGCGGTTTATATTATATCTAAACGCGCGGGCTAGCCTTTACCTTAATTATATGTGCCTCGAGGACGATCACTCTATCTCTGCCTCTCTCTCTCTCTCTCACTCTATCTCCTTCTCCGCTTCGCTTCTCTTTCTCCTCCACTCTATTCTGGCTACTTGTGGGACGCGCCTCCACACTCACAGCACAGTGGGGAGATATCTGCGTACACACTCCACTCCAAATGCGGCGTCGCGGCAACAGGTCGCCCCGCGTGCACTCGTTTTTACGCGGGAAAATGTCGGCGAGACTCAAACGGCGTTGATGCGCGCGGATCGAACTCCTAATCGATAGTGACGCGCTCGAGGCGTCAGCGCGGCCAGCGCCGCGCCCCCAGTCGCGTTCTCTTTGGGTAACTACCCTGCTGCGCGCGCGTCGCCTATAGTGCTGACCTACGCCGGTACATGGCACTCATTTCGTTACAACATACATACAGACATATATATATATATATATATATATACATACATACAGATACACATACATACGTACGTACATACATTTTTTAAATATATTTGTCTGACTCAGGAACCTCAAAAACATCGAGATTTATCAAAATCACTTATCCGAAAATTTTCATCGTTACAAAGCTTTCTCTTTGAGAAAACAAAAAACAGAGAGCCACCTTAACTGACTGACAAGCATCAATTAAGATTTAGCATGATTTTTTTATCTCATATTTTGGTAGCTTATATAAAAAAATGTTGCCATTTTATATCGATTTTTAATTCAACATAAGCTAAAGTAAATATCGTATCTTCAGAACAATACTATGACACTTCACATTTCTATATTTTTAGAAGACTAAGGAATAACGTAAACTTTTCATGAACAAAAGTTTTTTACTCGACTTTTATCATTTTATTATAGTTCGTCAACCTTTTTTATTAATTTTTAAAGTATATGTAGGGTTCTTATTTTCATAATGAAAGATTTATTTTCAAAAATCAAGTAAAAAAATTTGAGTTGTCATTGTCATGATCTGGGGGTGTGATATGACAAGCTGAAATTCGCAGGACGTCAAGATGATATATATTTTATATTCTGAAATTCAGAATCTTTGAATATTTATAATATTCGAATTTCTTATTTAGATGAACAAAAATACGACCTAATTATTGAAACTTAAAGTATTAATCTACCTAATACTTACATTTACATTTTTTAAAGCAAAATCTTGATTGCGTGTAAGAATAAAATCATTTTTTAAAACATATATAAAATGTCTATATAAATATTACAAACGACAAGGATCGATTTCAAAAGAATAAAGAATGAAGTATGCATATGCTACTGGAAGCATACGTGATGTGTAAAAAACTTTCAGTAATTTTAACGGGTTAGATTCAATAATTTGATTATTTTTGACAAATAATACAAAATAAACATTTTCCTTAATTACCAAAGATATTTTACCTGTAAAAATAAGCGCGAAAATCAAATCATTACTTTTAATTCGTCAGTAGCACATGAATAAACCCCATCATTCGTCTTTCAATAATCAAGTCCAGGATATCGTACGTGATTTGCAACTCGTTGCTGTAAAAGTGTTCATTTTCTTCGAATATCTTCTTGGTCAAAGTTTGGAGGTACAAATTCATACAGTAGTCAATTTTCAAATTTCTGTAAAAAGAACAATAAGAAATATAAATATGCATTTAAATAATAATATATGGTAGTATCGGAGCTGTAATATGTTAGGCTGCAGTACAGAATAATTACAAATTCACTTATATTATCTAATCAATTTTTTAACGAACATTAAAAGAAGATATTCATAAACTTATTTTTAATCTACTCATAATTTAATGAAAATGTGCTGTAATTTTAATGAAGAGGCATTTCTTTGCGATATATACTTCAAGTGTCACCATATACAAATAGTTGGTGTTATTATTTATATCTTATTCGATAATACATTCCACAATAGTGATTTTATTAAAAAAAATCAAGTTAAGTACGTAGATAGTTCATTGATAATGTGTGAGGAACATAGTAGTACGGAGTAGTATATAGTAGACCTAACCTCACATGAACCACGTGAACTCATAGCGAAATTAAGCGAAGAAGTCGTTAAACAAAATGCAACACATAAGAAAGTAGAATAAAGTTTAAACAAGCATGAACAAATTATAATTGATTAAAGCAGAGTTATGATGATCAGAAAATAACTTCAAAAGCAACTATAAGCAAAAATAATGGAGAAAAAGAATCTATAACAGAAGATAAATCGAACAACTAAATACGAGAATTAAATATTGTAAATATTTAATTTAATTTAATAAATAATGAGATACAAGACAAGAATGAAGTATTAAAAGACTTAAATATGGAATTAAAACAAAGCAATGGACTGTTGAAACAAAAAATGTACACGCAAGCTATTTATGTGATGCCTGAGCAAACATATGCTTAAGCGACTAGCTCAGAAAATATAAGTAAAAACAAAAAGATTATAAATATTGTAATCATACTAAACAATAAAATAGAAATAAACAATCTTCGAATTGAAACTAAGAAGACAGTAGCGCAAAACACAAATATTCTGATCGATAAGATGGTTTCAACTGCCAACAAGATATGTATCAAATGTAAAATTTAACAAGTCGCATTAAATAATGTAGAAAAACTAAATGCAAAAGTTGGAACTGAAACCATGAAGAAACCTAGAATTATAATAATTGGAGTATATAATAATAATATATAAACGTTCCGCCATCATGACGTCGAACGCGAAAGAACTTCCGGATAAGTCGGATCGTAAATATTATAAGTGTCACCCTACTAAAACAGTTAAAACAGTGATTTGCGCAATCTGTGAAAATGCATACCATAAGAGTGATTACGATAAAACAAAAAATTCCAAATACGTAGGTGAACATTTGATAATTTGCCCAGACCATATTCTGAGAGACATAACCTATAAATCTGATGAACATATGTTAAGTGATGTGGCTAAAATAATTATTGCACTAATAAAACTGAAAAAATCTGAAGAAATCAGAGAAGAATTGCTGCAAGAACTACACAACAAAACAGTGGAAAACCATAATGCAACAATCAAAGAAGATGAAAGTGAAATGGGCAATTTAATAGCTGAGAACACCTTACTCAAGCAACTAGTGACAGAATAGCAAGATAAAAACCAATTGCAGAAAGACTTTATAGAACTGCAAAAACCAAAAAAATACTGAGATACCGATAAGTAATAAAACATATGCAGAAGTAGTGAGTGATATTAGGACGAAACCGAAGCGAGTTCCCAGAATAACAATTAAGGCCAATGACCCCAACCAGGAAAATATAATGCATTTACTCACGAACTGCTTAGTTTCAGAAAAGAATATCCAAACTAAGTTCATTCGCAAGAAGAATGATAAAGAAATTGAAATTAGTTGTATGAATATGAAAAGTCTAGAAACATCGGAGACTATTCTAAATGATAACCTAATAAATTGTGACATCAAGATAGAACAACAAGGTAATCCAAAAATAAAAATTATCGGTGTAAACAATACTACAAATATGGAAGAACAAGATATAGAAAATGATATCAATGAAAGAAATTTCAAGCAATTTAATAACAATGGCTCAGTACTGCACATGTACACTAATAAAAGAAACAAAACTAGTACAGTTCTAATGGAAGTATCACCAGAAATTAACAAGTTTATACGTGAAAACCAATAACAAGATCTTTGTAGGTCATCAATTGTACAATGCTTATGATCTGATAAACGTCACCCCTTGCTCAAATTGTGGAAGATATGGTCATAATGCATCTAAATGTACAAATGATTCTGCATGCATTAAGTGCTCTGACACACACAATATGAGTCAATGTAAAAGTACCAAAAAGGAATGTGTTAACTGCAACTATAACAATTCTAAATACAGATCAAGCTTACCTACGGATCATTTACCAACAGACAGACTCAAGTGTAGTATACTTAAAAATAAAATAAAAAAATATATAAACTCTATTGATTACCCGATCGCGTCTACATTGCAGGCATAAACTACTTTACCAAAGGCAGGTAAAATCAGTCAAGAGTATAGTGAATAAACTGAGCGCAGCCAATTCCCCTACACAACAACAAAACAAAGAACAACTGATATTGTCAACAAGCTCAGAACCTACACCAGAACCAACAACAACTACATAATGGAAACACCAATAAACTTAATTGAAGAAATACAAAATAGCATTCACAAACAAGAGAGATTATATACGGATCTTGAGACTTTTAACAAAGAAAGGAATAGTAACAATAGTTTGATTTTATACTTAAATATTAAAAGCCTAAATGCCAATTTTGAGAAGCTTCAAATCTTTATTAAAAGTCTTAAGATAAAACCATATGTTATTGTATATACAGAGGTATGGAATTTAACTCATTATCAGTATTATAGAATTAAGGACTACAAATTATATTATAATTTCGGGAAAATTAATAAAAATGATAGTGTAGTGGTATACGTAAAAGAAAATATTATACACACTAATGAAACGATAGAAATAGGCAAACTAAAAATATCAAGCACTATAATTACATTAAAAGATAATAAACAACTAGAAATTTCATCTCTATATAGATCACACGGACTGAATTGTACCGAATTTAATCTGTATTTCAAAACTTATTTAGAACAAAAAGAAAAGCAAAAAATCATATTATAATTGGCGATTTTAATAAAACTATACAGGATTATAATGCTATCAGGGTAGATTTCCTAAACAACTTATTGGAAAAAGATTTTCTCCCAGGATTTACAAATACCACAAGGCCATCAAGTATAACTACGGATAAAGGAACGTGTATTGATAACATTTCTATCAAAACAGACTTCCTCATCACTAAATCACTAACACTTATGATGCCCAGAACTGATCATTATCCATTATCTTTAGACATAAAAAATGGTAGACCTAACTCAAATAAAGAGACAAAAATTGACTGGTATTATAATTACAAAAAATTATTCAATAATGCTATGAAAATAATTTGGTAAAAATTTAAAAATACAAAAGATCCAAATGAAACTATTAAGAAAATAATAAAAGAAATTAGAATTTGCATTGAAAAATCAAAATACAAAAAAACTAATTTGCGCAACTCCAGGAAAACCCCCAGGAAAGACTGGATAAGTACAGCAATATTGAACTCTTGTAATACAAAAGATAATGATGAACTCAAAGACAATTACAAAAAATTTGTTAAAACTCTAGATAAAGTAATTAAAGCAGCAAAAATAGAATATGATAAAAAAACAATAGAGATTAATAGAAATAAGCCAAGAAAACTCTGGGCTTGTATAAATAATAAAATTGGGAAAAATAAAATCAGAAACGATACTATTATTACTCAGTTGAAACCTGAAGATAATAGAATAATTAAAAGTAGGAAAGAAATTGCGAATAAGTACTATTGCAAACTTGGAGAAACACTAAGTAAGAAAATAAAGGTACCAAAAGATAAAAAATTAGAACTACCTAAAAGTAATCCAAAAACAATCTTTATAAAACCTACAATTTAAAACCGAAAAAAGGTGGTGTAGATAATATTAATGCAAAGGCATTGACAACTATAGCTACAACTATAGCAGACACTTTGGCTTATGTAATTAATCGCTGTATCGAAACATCAATTTGGCCAGATATGCTGAAGGAGGCTGAAGTGATACCAATATATAAAGCAAGGGGAAAAAATGATATGGGAAACTATAGACCTATATCGTTAATATCAAATATAGCAAAAATTTAGGTATAAGAGGAAAGGCGCATAAACTAATTACAAGTTATTTAACCAATAGAAAACAAAAAGTAAGAATAGGTTCACATGTAAGTGAATTTGAAAACGTTAATACTGGTGTCCCTGAAGGGACTATACTTGGGCCCGTACTTTTTATACTTTATGTGAATGACTTGCTAACAAACATGCCAGACAATTCCACCCTGTCCTATGCAGATGACACTGCTGTAATAATAGTAAATGGAAAAACTTGGTCTGAAGTTGAAAACAAAATGAACAAATACTTAGAAGATGTCTCAACATGGCTTAGACTAAATAAATTAACATTGAATATACAAAAAACTGTTTATATAACTTTTGGAAACTATTGCGACAGTGTACCACAGAAAATTGAAATCAAAATCAATAATAAAAAACTAAAGAGAGTGAATGAAGCAAAATATTTGGGTATAATTTTCTATGAGAATATGAGATGGACCAAACATATTAAATATCTTATAAATAAGACAAGATACCTGATTTTCATCTTTAGTAACATTTCTAAATTCACGGAAACTAATACTTTAAAAATTATATACTATGTTTTCTTCCACAGCCTTATTAGTTATGGCATAATTGCGTGGGGTGGTGCGTATCAAAACGAACTACACTTATTTCAAACAGTTCAAACAAAAATTTTAAAAATTATAAATAAAAATACTTTTCAAAAAATAATTCCACTTAACCTACAGCAATTATTTGCAAATGAGAGTCTTCGGTATAACTATGAAAATTTTAAAGATCTGTATATCAACTCGACGAGTAAAACAAGAAATAAACTATTAATTTTACCAAAATATTACAAAACTGTTAGTACTAAATAGTTATATTAAAGCAATCAGTATCTTTAATAAATTGCCAAATGAACTAAACGTGTTAGATATACACAAAAAACAAATATAAAAAAGATTCGGGATTGGTTGAGAAATAATGAATGAAATAAACACTGCAACGACAATAGATTGTCAATAATTTAAATTATGGCTCTTATCGCTGTGCAAACGAGATGAATGTGTAGACCAGTGCCAAATATCCTCTAAATTACAGTTTTTACTGCAGCAGAGAAAAGCAGCTCTCATTGAATATAAGCTTGACGTTGGTATGCATAGATCCAGAAAAGACTCAGTATTGGTTAATAGTATAATGCTTGATATTAGAACATACATTTGTGCTAAGGGCAAACGTAAATCATACAATAATCGCAAATATCGGCGTATCACCAACTACAATTACAATAAAATGATAAACTCATATCCAAAAATCAGCAATAGTTTATATAATATAACAAATGAAATAATAAATATATGGTCACACAAAACAGAAAATGGAAAAGCGACTATCAAATACATAAAATTTGTTAAAGGAGCAAATAATGATTTAGATGTTAATAAAGATCCAAATATTGAAAAATATAAACCAGTAGAAACGGTCTTCACCAAGATTGATGAAATGGCTGAAAAAAACAACAAGAAAGCTAGAAAAATGGAAGCAACGGCTGCACCTGGACAGAAGATTAACAAATCAGCAAGTCACAGAATGACATACGGAGATATCAACTACCTAGGATCGAACAAGGCGATTTTTTACTTTGACAGAGGAATAAGAGGAAAACAAATTTTCACTAACTCAATGTATCCACTTAAACAACAATCATCTTATAATGATATTGTAGTAATTGACGATATAGTCTTTACATCAAACTACAAATGTGATTCAGCTAACCAACACAAAGAGATGTTCCCACATTACAGAGTTACCTGTGCTGTTGTATTTACTTGCCCGACTAGGCTCAACACCATAGAAAGAATATTATATGCAAGAGATAAACACGCGACAACAGAAAAATTTACGACGGCAAGATCCATGTTAGTGAGGTATTGGTAATATTACAGTGCTAGGTCACAATGATTAAATTATAAGAATAAAAATATAAAATCTTAAGCATGTGCAATGTAATCTTAATTAACGCGAATTAATATAATGTAGTCGTCACATTATTACTAACTATATAAAAATATAGAATCTTTAACACAATTTATAATGATAATATTAATTAATAAGGATTTATATGGAAATGTTAAAGAGAGATTATATATCACTGTTAAATTTTTAATAAATTATTAATAATGTTATATAGAGTTGGGATGAAAAGTCAGAAGACCTTCATAACCTAACCAAAGTATGTATGAATGAATGGTGAAGGATGGAATGATCCATGTCTGGAAATCCGACGTCGATACATTCTATCCTTATGAATTAATGGTACTTGCATTGTACGGTTTAGTATGGCTGGAGGTTTTTGCTGTAATGAATACAGTAAAACTAACCAGCACTTTTTATTTTTATTTTTGTTGTTAATCCAGACCTGCGAACAGGGAATACCAATTCCCTCTGCAGGATTTGCGGCGTTATACTGTGTTATTGTGTAAATAATTTCTACTCTGTATCGAATTTAGCAAATGTTATATGTAACTATGGAATAAATAAATAAGTATGGAAAATGAAAGTGATGATAAAATAAAAATGATGTAGATGAAAGAAATATGCTGAATGAGCATCAAGAGATAAATATAATACATAAGTACAATAGCCAGTAAACTGATACATTGACTCTGATTGCAGAGGCGACTGCTGATGAATGTTCGAAAGTCATTAGACAGAAAACTGTAGTTAGGCTGTAACAGGTATACAGCTTACGATGATTCTAAAGTATCCTAATGTTATAAATACAAAAAGTATAGGCATAGTACAAAAAAACGTACATCTACTGAACTATACTGTAATTCTTGCACAGAAAAGCATGTAGAAAAATTTGCAGTAATAAAGAAAACAAAAACTGTATAAACTACCATAAATCTAATGAAAAATACCGCTGATGATTGCTTTAGTGCAATGCTTTCTCAAAGAGATTTAATGCACAATCATATATTGAACATTTACATTGATAAAAGTGTTAAGTTCGATTAAAATGGTGCACTGTTGGCTCAAAAACTTAATCAGTTCTATATTGAGTTATTTCTGATAAACCTATAGAATATCAATGAAAAATACAAATTCGTTCAAAAGTTATGGTGACCACAAAATGTGATCATATAAGATGCATATTCAAAATTTAAACTCGTACTTTATTCACAAAAATAACTAAGTAATTGTTAAATATATAAATTGTAAGGAAATTACGCCTTGTTTATGAATAAGTGCACACATTTTTTTCTTAACTAATATATAAATTTAAAATAAATTATTTATTAAATTTTTAAAAATTCTAAAAATTTAGAATCGCATTTCTTTAAAAAAATAACTTTAAAGTAACTGTAAAATACACCAATTGAATGGAAATTACGTGTACTTTAGGAATTTATACAACTTTTTGACATAACTAACGCAGAAAACAATAAAAAAAATTTTGTTTTTTAATTTTTGTTTTAAATTCAATATTCTTAAAAATAAGCAATATTTTGACCATTTAGCTACAAATTTTAATCAGTTCGATGTTTGCTCATATCTGATATACCTGCAAATTTTGAGTTTGAAATAGGTGACCTTTAAAAGTTATGGTGACAACAAAATTTTACCACATACGTACATACACACACACGCACGCACGCACACACATACACAGACACGCATACAGAAAGACATTTTGAATAACCTAGATATTTTGATTCAATGACCTCAAGAACATCGATTTTGATCAAAATATTGGTTTTAAAAAAAACCTGCACATTTTTACTTCAAAGCGCAATTGAAACAACTGATTATCTATGCAATCCAGTAACAAACAATAGCAGGTAAAGGTGAATAGATTGAAGAACTACAAGAAATTATATATCGTGACAATGGTGATAAAGAGTTTATTCAAGAAATAATAATGTAACATACAAAGATCGTAAACAATTTAATTATGAACGGCGGTAAAATTATATGTAAATTTTAGAAGTTTGAGTGGTAACGTCAATCTGTCTTTTTCAAGAAATCGATTTTTTATTGGCTTAAATGATGCTTAAGGTTCATCGAATTGTTATACACCTGGTCCCAGGTATGGACTAGGCATCGAAAATTAAAGGTACTGTGAACCTTTCTACACTTTTATCGCTTTCGAAACTTCAAATACTGTTTTCTCGAATCAACATTTTTCAAAACCTCGGGGAGGGTTTCGTCCTCATCTTTAATCTGATTTACTTGAAATTTTAACTGTAACTTCGTAATAATATTCCTTATAAAATGACGTAGGGGATTTTTGATATCACGTTTATTTTTTTTATAAACAATTTTCCGTTGAATTTTTGGTAAAAAATGCAAATTTTTTTCAAAACAGTGTCATTCTGTCAAAAATCAATATTTTAAAAAAGTCATAAGTCATCTTATGTATTTTTATGTTAAGTTGCAGAAAAACTTTGATTTTGTGTTCCAGATTAAAACTTGTTTGAGTTTGTTCGGGCCGTTTGCACTTGCAGCGGCCCTATTATATTTCATATTTTCGCGCGCACTGTGTTTCCCTCTCGCGCGAGAACTGAAGCGCTCGATCGCACGATTTCTTGCGAGAGAGGACACAGGTGCGCGCTTTCTCCCACTTTCTTCCTTCCTAATTTCCGCGAAGCGAGATCAAAAACCAATTGTTCTCGCTGAGCTCTCTCTCTTCCGGCTTGACCGCGACTATGGCAAGTTCGGGGCCTTTACGCGCATCGCGGCGCCTGTTTTCGCGACCGCGTGTAAAGTCTACTTTCCTTTTATACACTAACAAGTACATATTAAGGCAACATGTAAATAAGTGATTTTAAGAGCAACAATAAATGCTCACTTTACTTTGTGATATTAATAATAATCTCAGTGTAACCTTATTTAATCTCCTACAGACTCCGCATCCCTTTACCCGCTACACGTGTTCCGGGCTATCTAGCTTAAGTGTCCCAAAGCTGCACTTTCGCACGACGTTAGTACCGCGCTTATAAGCAACGTTAACTTTTATTTAAATTCTTGCGATTTGCCGGCTAGCGCACGAACATTTGGTCCTTCGAGCCGGATATGCACGTGTCGGTATGCTGTGAGTACAGCGGAACGGAGTCTCGCGTGAACTTTAACTTTAAGCACAGTGCAATGACTCTTAAAGTGATTTTAAGTGTAAAAAAAACCCGAATACGGACTCGTATTCCGCGCCGAAAGACAGTCGGTACTTCGCGGAGAAAAGTTACTATTTCTCGGGTTATACAGTGCCTGTGCGTGAGTGCATTAAATAAAGTGCACGAACACTGCAGCATTACGCAAGCATGTTGAGGTCGAAATTCGTTCGAAATTTCAAAATTTGAATTTCGATTCGACCTTGACCTTGTGACGTAACGATCACGCTATCGTGATGCACGTTCGAGCATGAGCCTTTGGTGCTGGAGAAGGAGAGAAAGCCTTCTCTCTCTCTCTCTCACTCTCTCGAGCGACATGCTGCGCTGCACTCTGCAGTTACCGACCGAGCGCTGCGCGTATCTACGGAGTGAGCACATGGCCTATGCTTCGCTCACCGCCGCTCAACGCTGCTCGCGGCGCGCTGCCCTCAGCTGCAGTCACGCTGTTTGCCGCACGGCCGGTGGGGCGACATAACCTCGCCGTCAAAACACAGCGAGGTGCTTCCGAAGCTGCTGCCTCCCAGTGCTGTCGACCTGGACGGACAAAGAAACGAGCAATCTTCGAGCAACTGCACTCAGAGACTAAGTAGCATCTAATCTCTTTAATTATGTACATATATCGCAATGACACAGTGTACTACCACTGCTTCTGCCAGAGACATCACTTGCTTAATGCCTCTCAGACAGTGATTTTGGTCAGCAAGCTCATCAAGATTATGTAGCTTAAGCAACACATAGCCATCGCTGCAAATGTCTTGCTTCGCTCATCTAAGGGCCATTTACTTAGCTTTTACTTTAACCTTAAGTTTATTTATTATCTAATTTAAATTTAAGGGCATACTGTATGCAAGCAGTCACTTCTTGAAAGCACTAGAGCCTCAGCAGTAGAAGAAGCAGCAATCTTTAGCCGCAGTATCGACATTGCTGCTCTCACCCCTCGAGGTCAACATGGAGCTTCAAAGTTCTGCACTCTCAGGACACTGCATAGAGCTTGCTGTGTTGGGGTACTGCAACTACTGCCAACGAGCTGTCCGGACTGTTCGATCACTCGATACGCTTTTAAGACAGTCTACTTCGACCACTTAAACCCGTCGAGCTAGTCTGAGCGGCTTTTCATGCACCTTTGACCACAGAGGCTACTCGGGTTGTAACACTGACGCTGCTGCACTCCAACTTTAATGTTAGCTTGGAGCATCGCAGCTTGATAATCCAAGGACATTGGCCAGAGCTTCCTACGTGCAGAGATCCTACAACCTCTGTCAACGAGTCGACCATACACGTCTAGCCTTCCGACAGTTGTGTGTCAGTGCTGTGCGGCAACAAGACTGAATAGTCGAGGCCCAGATAAACTAATCTGGGGGCTCCTGACCTGCAAATTGGTTCATCTACGATTAAGGGCTACTATGCGGCACTGTGCTACTGCAGTAGTATGCTGCAGCTGTTTGAGTGTCATACCCAGGCAGTATGTACGCTCTTGTACCTCAGGCGCATTCGCACATGGTGAACGCTTGCCCTTTGCCAAGCATAGCCACACGACAGCTTCCACAGCAGACGAGCAACGCATAGCAGTTTCAATTTAGACTGCCTTATATCAGTGTCTTTAGTGTTGCACTGCATAATTATAAATTTTGTTTCTTGTTTACTTTTAGTTATTAAATGGTGCTATTGAAGTACAACCTTTTTTCTGCAACTAAGAACATTAAGGTTATGTGTGTTGGTCCCAGTATGGTCCAATATCAATAGCAGTGACTCAGCTACCTGTTTGTAAGTCACCTTACATAGAAGAGTCTGTCATCGCAGGTTCCTTGAGGCAGAGTGGCTTTGGCTCTTCGAGTCCAGCCTCGCTACAGCCACCACCTATCATCGAGCCTCCAAGAACTTCTGGGGCACTCTACACTTAGCTGCAGGGCTTCGCCACCTATCTGAGAGCCACCTTTCACAGAAGAGCCCGTGAAAGATGAAAGGCAGTCATTACAAGCTCGTTAGCGCAGACTGGCTTTGGCTCTATGAATCCAGCCTCGCTACAAACCACACTTGTCATCGAGCATCTACCTTGAAAAGGCAGTCTATGCTCAGCAGTAGGGCTTCGACATCAAGCTGTAAAGGGAACATTGGAGCTCGCTTTTCTCCAATATATGGCAAGCTGCTGGATTCAGGGCATGAGTTTAACCTCAAAAAGGCTGCACCCTTAAGAGGTTCTCGCTGAAGACCAGGCTGTCTAGTCGAACTTCGGGAAGCTAACCCGAGCAGCTCCTAGCTCTGCTCCTCCACCGATCAGCTTATTAAGTGTAGCAAGTAGCTTCCGCTACTCACTTATTATTTTTATTTTTTTTTGTTTTTAAACTTTATGCTGCAATCCATGCAACTGTACGATGTTACATAGCATTTCCATAGAATGCTAATGCATTTTGCTCCTTTCAGCAAACCTCTTCCTCGAGTGCTCTCCACAGGACTCGAGCTGAAATGCAGCCAGCAGGGACACTCATCGTCTGGTTATGAGGCCCACCACACCACGACTACCGCCTAGCTGCGAGGTCCTACGACATGGCACCTGCCATGCATCCTGGTCCAGCTACCAGCCAACACTCTCGTCGCTTGTTTACGAGGGGACCAGCGAGATCAACGCCACGCTGCGGATCTGCTCCTTGGCAATCTTGCTAAACTCTAGGACTAACTACTGCTAACCCGAGGACCTGTAGAAGGTGCAGCTTGGCAGGCGACGTTGTAGCCTGTCCCACAGACTGGCGACGAAGATGGTGGTGCTCGACCCCTCGAGCGTAAATCGAGCGGCTAAGCGGAGCGGTGCCGCCCGCCGTGACGAATGCGGCCTCGCAGATTAGGCAGCTAAAACCTGCTGGTGATGATGGCAGCTGAGAGGAACGTTGCCGCCCTCCATGCATCGAGTGTCGCTGTAGAGAGCGACTCGAGCCCGTTGCAGTAGAGTCTAGCGACAGCGCTTATGCGCACAGTTCGCTGGACATGGTGCTGACGGCTGAGCTGTGTAGTACCGCCCCACGTGCAGAGAGTGCCGCTCTCAAGAGCAGTCGAAGTCCTCTGCTGGGTGAAGGGACGCCAGCGACAGCGCAGGGTGCACAGTTCGCCGGCGTAGCCTCCGGTGTCCTTGAAGCTAGAGTTTAGCAAGATTGCCAAGGAGCAGATCCGCAGCGTGGCGTTGATCTCGCTGGTCCCCTCGTAAACAAGCGACGAGAGTGTTGGCTGGTAGCTGAACCAGGGTGCATGGCAGGTGCCATGTCGTAGGAACTCGCAGCTAGGCGGTAGTCGTGGTGTGGTGGGCCTCATAACCAGACGATGAGTGTCCCTGCTGGCTGCATTTCAGCTCGAGTCCTGTGGTGAGCACTCGAGGAAGAGGTTTGCTGTTCGGGCCGTTTGCACTTGCAGCGGCCCTATTATATTTCATATTTTCGCGCGCACTGTGTTTCCCTCTCGCGCGAGAACTGAAGCGCTCGCTCGCACAATTTCTTGCAAGAGAGGACACAGGTGCGCCCTTTCTCCCACTTTCTTCCTTGTCAGATGCATCCATCAGATGCACCAAAGTGGAGCTATCTCGAAAAAATTTTTCTTCGGACTTTTCACAGTACAGCCGATATTTTGTATTAAAGTAACAATAAAAAAAATTTTTACAACCTAAAAACATATACTACAACCCCTTATTAATGAACTTCCTGTAAACTTTCACGTTTCCTTACAAAAAATTACGCAAAATCGCTCATTTTTTGACAGACCCATAGTGGTGTGCCCCTTAAGACAAAATCTATTAAAACTAGATGCATTAATAGAACTATTTATAAAAACTAACGAAATACTGTAATACATGAACTGGTAGCAAATATAGGTGGATAATTAATAATGTAAATGAAGCGACTAATTTATTAATATATAATATAATTAAATGTATATGTATATATAGAAAATATATAAAAGATCCCAGAGAGTCTTGGATTCCAAAGAAACTTGAATCAATAAAAAAGAAAAGTTGTGTAGGTAATAGCGAAATAAAAAACACAAGATGAAAATCTAAAAATACAAAATTTTAATGAATAATATAAATGCGTTCAAATGTTAAGGTGACCACAAAATGTGATCACATGAAATGCATACTCAAATTCTAAAACCGTATTTTATTCACAAAAATAATTTAAAGTATTTGTTAGATATGTAAATTGCAAGGATATTGCGACTTGTTTATGAATAAGTGCACATTTTTTACTTATCTAATGTATAAATTTACAATAAATTTATTTCAATTTTGAAAAATTCTCAAAGCTCAAAATCGCACTTTTTTAACAAAAACAACTTTAAAGTAACTGTAAAATACACTAATCGAAAGGAAACTCCGTGAGCTTTATGGATATATGTATATTTTTGACATATCGAACGTATAAAATAACTTTATGTATAAAACTAAAGAAGCATGTATGTATGCACGTAGAGCAAAGAAAGTATGTATGACTCAGTGTGTGGGTGTGTGTGTGTGTATGTGCGTATATGTATGTATGTGTGTGTGTGTGTAAGTGTGTGTGTGTATGTGTGTGTGTGTGTATGTGTACATATGTATGTATGTACGTATGAAACCAAAGAAGCAAAATTTGTGTCCACCATAATCTTGAAAGAAAGCATGATACGAGCTGAAACTTTGAAGGCATATTCGGTACGTTTAAACTAGAATAGTTTACTAATCTTAAACTTAGATCTGATAGAAATTTGGAGCTAAATGGATAAAATTTAAAACATTTTTTGATAAAATAATTTTTTTTTTTAATGTTAAATAAGAAAAAAAAATGTTTTGGTAGTTGTTATTGAAGATATATAATAGATACAAACAAATTCTTAAAGTGCGCGTGATTTCCTTTCGATTTATACATTTTAAAACTATTCTTAAGCTATTTTAAAGAAATAAACGTGAATTTAAAGATTTTTTTGAAAGTAGCTTTTTTATCAAATAAAAACGATTTTTTTCGGAAGTTTGTATTGAAGATATGTAAAAGATAGATAGAAATGGTTGAAGTGCGCATGATTTCCTTTGAATTTATGTATTCTAAAACTAGTCCTAAGTTATTTTAAGAAATTGTAAGCAGTTTGTATTGAAGATATATAAATGTTAGACATAAATTCTTAAAACGCGAATTTATATTTTTTTTTCTATAATAGATATTTTTGTAAATCGAAATTAAGTTGTTAGCACTGTGTAATGGATCTCACATTGCAGGAGAAAGAATTAAGCAGAGTAATGTTCGAGACATACGGAATTGATATATATTCTATTTTTTCTTTCCTTAAAATAAATTTTTGTAACACATGCACGATTTTCGCGTTTTTTCTGCATTTTAAGCGGACAAGAAGTGGCCGTTTGCCGACCGGAGACAAAAATGTTCTGTACCGCCCGCTCGAGCGTGTCGAAAAACGGCCACATCTGGTTCTGCTTGATAGACTCGTAAAACCGCAAAAATCAATACATGTGTCACAAAAACTACGGTGTGCACCATGGGCGAGAGGCTTTTACCCTCGGTACACAATATACTATTTCAATTCATAATTTACGTAAATAATCTGTATTTAATAAAAAAAATATGCATATATCTGAATAATACTTTTATTTTAAATAGAAGCCCGCACTCACTGACGATTTGCTGAAACGCACGCGCTTGCGCAGCAAGCAAAGCGTCAGAAGGAGTTATGTGGAAAACGTAGGGTATAGCCACAATAAAACTAACAATAAATGCAAATTGAAAATACAGATTAATTGTGAAAAGTCAATACGTCACTAACAATACAAAATTCTAAGATTATTATAAAATAAAGAAAAGATGAATTGAATGAGAACGTATATAAGAGTTATATACGATATCATACGCAAGAGAACGAAACATTGTAGAATATGAATTCAGCCTGGTGTAACATCACGGGATTTTTCCCGATTTTAGTACAATTTTACATTAACAATACGATAAAATTAAGTAATGCACAACAAAGACAAAATGATATTCGTGATCTAGGTAAAATAAATTATAAGAAACTAGTTCATCTTTTTCGTGATATAGCATTTTTCATACAAAAAATAGTTAACAAAAATTGCGATTTTCAACACTTTACACTAGTATGCCGGCAAAATGGGGGGGGGGGGGGGGCCTCGCGGCTTTTAACGCAATTCTTTTATTTAATGATTATGGTGTAAATAAAGCATTATTTATAATCACAAAATCCTAGAGACCTTAATAATAATTATTAATAATTTATCATGAAAGAAAATCGAATTATATCGCTATAAAATGTCTCAAAATCATAAGCGAAATGAAATTAGACAGAAACAGAAAATAAGAGTGGCCTTCAGCAGGGGATGATTTCCTGGAAGGAGATGCGGGCAGGTACGAGGTGACATATGTAGATTAATTGCGGTGCACACCTGCTCTTTAACCGCCGAGGATCAAGCGCCGAAAAAGCAAGGTGAAAAAGTAGCCTTACGCGCTGGAAACCGCGTTTTTTCTAATTTTTACCAACTACTATAAACACATTTTCGGTCTACATACACTGCCCAAGGCCATGCCGAAGTGACGTAGAAGATAGCTGTTTTTCGTCGACAAGGACGCCGCTGAATACGCGGACACCTGACGACGAAAAACATCCACGAATAGTGCAGTGTAAAGTGGCCAGAACGCCACAGCGAAGCTTAAAAAATAAGCATAGTGTGAAAAATAAGGTAATTTTTGCTACTCGTCTATAGTAGCATCTATACTAATTCTCAATTTTTTTCACATCTCACGGTCAGCGAGAATAGGCTTAGGCCGAATCCGCTGAGTTGGTTCGCCCAACCTCACCGCTATTCTTAACTCGAACTTGCACAGGCCGTAAAAATAAGGAGTTTCTTCACGCTAAACCCGTTAGAGTGAAATTCTACTCGAAGAATTAGTGAAATAAATCACTCTAATTAGAGTGGATTATTCACTCTAAAAATGGAGTGGAAAGTTTCACTCTTAAGTAGAGTGGAATCTCACTTTATTTTAGAGTGAATACTTTCCCGATGGACATCGACGAAAAAGTACTCAATTTTTACTTTTTAAGTTTATAATATTGCATGCATGATAGTAGATACACTTTTCCAGTAATAATAGGTTTACCAAAATAAACAAAATAAAGTCACAGTAGTTTATATACACAAAATTAATTCTTCTGCATGTTTCATTATATAAATATTTTAAAGTGTTTTTACGTTCCAACCGGAACTTTCAGAGCATCATTTTTTTTTTAACTTTCGTTTTTGCTATTTTTATATAATTTCTTCAGTATATGACTAAGAATAGTGGTTAAAAACTCATTAAGATTACAGTTTTAGGAGGAGAATTTTACTAGGTGATTACTAATCATGATGGTATTAACCTAACCTCAAAATATTGTAAAAACACAGTTTTATTTGCAAATTTCGTGGTTACAGTATATATTTTCTTGTATTCTGTATTGTAATGATGGTTTCTACATTATAGAATGTTACTAGATAACTGCTTATTGTAACAGTATCAATCTAACTAAAAATATTGCTAAACACTTCTTTGGAAATTTCAAGGCCAAATATGATTTTTTGGTATTTTCTGTGTTATAATTTTTGTATTTACATCAGAGAATGTTACTGAATAAATATTAAATGTAATAGTGTCAACCTAACCTCAAAATATTGAGAACCATATCTTCTTTGAAAATTACGTAGTAAAAATATGTAGGTATTTTTTATATTTTCTGATTTCTGATTAATGTTTCTGCATCAAAGAATGTTACTAGATGAGAACCCACCGTAACAATGTCAACCTAACCTCACAATATCGCTAAAACACTTACTTTGTTTCAAATTTCATGATCGAAATATTATTTCTTTTGGTATTTTTCGTTTTGTAACTATTGTTTTTGCATGAATGAATATTGCTAGATGAGTTCTAATGGTAATAGTATGCATATAATCTCAAAATATCGCAAAACACGATTTTTGTTACTAATTTCGTAGTAACAATATTTATTTATCGTTACTCATCTACAAAGACACACACGCTTATACATACACATAAACACACACACACACACGCACGCACGCACACACACACGCACATGCACTCGGACACACTCACAAATCTAATTATATTGTTTACTCTGATAAAAATTTAGAAATATCAATCTAAAGTTTGTCAAATATTCAAGTGACTCCTGAAGTTACTAAAACAATTTTGTAAGGAGTGCCACCGCGTGCACTCGTGAATTCGTGGAGATAGCTGGTAACGGTACTGTGCGGGTGACCTATTAATTGTCGCAATAACCATCTAATTGTCGTGAACGCGTGTTCAGAGGGGAACGCGCAGGAACCTCGTGGCATGTGTGAATGATACTGTGACTGTAACGGCGAGTGTTGCAGCTAGCAGCACCTTCCTCATCGGGCAGTCAAGGCGGACCAGGCCAACTCCAGTCTGCTGGAGACACGCCCAGCACCGTCAACATGAAGGGTAACGGCCTGCGGGAGGCGAGAGAGAGAGAAAGAGAGAGAGAGAGACCGCGAACGATCGAGACCCGAAGCCCCGGTTTAGCGCACCGACTTCCCCTTTCAGCATCAGCGACCTCGCTAAAGTAAGTGCGATTAATTGTATGAGTGCGTAAAGTGTGTAGCGGCACTTTTTGAATATCTCGTTCTCTTGCGCGCGATTTCAAAGGCCGAACGCCTCTCTGTATTTATTTTGATTCTTTATAACATACGTGTTTTGTTCATCTAAACGCTCCATATTATTTTACATGCTGCTCAACCCCGCGTTCTCTTCGTCTCTCTTACCCCTTAGATTTGTAGGAACCTGGGAAGCTGAACATAGCCCGGCACACGCAGCCAGCGCAGGAGTATCGTGCTGGACAAAGCAGGAGAGCACCTGCATTTAACAAGTAGTGCAGGCCGCTGGCAGTAAGGTCACGGCTGAGTAGATAGTGTAAAAGTACACTAGACTCGGGCAGATATTAATTATCAATATTCGACCTCGCTTAAATAATTATCCCGTTACAATTTGGCTAATAATTTCTAATAATTTTTGTTGCAATTTAATTTATCATCTAATGCATAATCAAAACTTGTTTATCAATGTTTAAAGTTGTTATCTCACTTTTATCTTGTCATTGTACTTATAATCTCTGCTGGCTTTTCTGATTGTTGCTGTTTCTATTCTCTGTGTTTTTATAACCTGATCTACCCCCTCCTTGTCTATTATAATATCCTTTACTCATATTATTATAATGATTATTCGATTTATTTCTCTTGGCACTATCGTTGTTTTCTATATCGCTTACTTTTCTCTTGTCGCCTCTATTACCAAGATAAATACTATACATATCTATTATTTTAATTGAGGTATTTCACATTTGTCTATAACTCCGTTGTAAATGGTCATAAAACAAAAGTACGCAGGGATTTATTCTTCTTTATCAAATTCTTTATATGATAGAAGTCGTTCAAATATCACAAATATTGTTCTTTATTGCAAAATTGAAAAAACTGTAATAAAACTTTACTTTAGTTTTCTTTGGTATAATATTGATATGGTTCATTATATCAACGAATATAGACGCTTATAGAAGCAAAGGTTCAAACGGGCAGCGATTTTAGTGTTGCGGGCAGAGGCCTTAGTTATACCCCCCCCCCCCCCCCCCAGTTACGGGGTGGTGTTTGCGTCGCCGGCTATGTACATGAGCACGCACGGAGGGAAACCTTATGAAAATTTAACACAGCGACGACCAGCGCTGATGCACACAGAAATTTCTGCCTGCTCTCTGCGGACTGTGGAGTTTAATATATTATGCCCGGCTCGAAACCGACTATGTCCTGAAATGGGCCACGAATGTTATATCTACAAGTACACATCAATAGAGTCTCGATTTAACTTGAGAAGTGGAAGAATATTAATACAATGAGAATCACATAAATTTCGAAAAGTTGAATGTATGCAGAATATTTTTTTCTATTTTTACGTACCGCACGGTACTTATTTATTATAAGTACAAAAACCAATATTAATTTATGATACAAGTTAAAACGAGACTTTATTAAATTGTGTGACTAGACAAGACCGTGAACATTAGGTGAACGCTTATTTTTGCGGCATCCTTTTTTAAAATTTTAATTATTCATTGAGTATAAGTCATCACCTTATAAATGCAATAAATTAACCCCATAAGGCCGAGACTCTCAAAAAAATTGAAACAAACTTTCTGAGATTTTTAATAATATGTTTTAGCCCTTAACCAGATGATTTTTGCAATAATTCTATTTTATTTTTTGAGTTTTATCGTGTTTTGTGCAACAATAATGACCTAGTCTCCAGGTTGAAAAGTGTCCACTTTGATCTAAGCCATACATCTAGTTAACAAAATATCGAGTTTAATGAGTATTGCACGCTTAAATCATTGTTAGGAAAAATTAAGAAGGCTTCATTTTTTTTTCAAAATTAGGAACCAAATTTACCCTGTTAGGGATCGATTAGGGAAAAAAAACAGAAATAACTTTCCTGAAATCAGTACTAGAAAACCTATAAAATGATTTTTAAAAAAGGTGATATATCATCGGGCTTGCAGATTTTGAAAATAAAATAAATCCCGTAAAATCACATTTGGCAATTTTTTACCAGTATAGGATACGAAATTTGAAAAATTTACCCACTCAGCGATCGATTAAAGAAAACCCCAGAAATAACATTCTAGAAATTAGTATTAGAAAATATATAAAATGATTAAAAAAAAGGCGATAGAGCATCGGGCCTTGCAGATTATGAACGAAAAAATCAAATTCGGTAAAATCACATTTGGCAATTTTTTACCAGTTAAGGATATGTAATTTGAAAAATTTACCCACAACGATCGATTAGGGAAAAACTCAGAAATAACTTTGTAGAAATTAGTATTAAAAAACCTATAGAACCATAAAAAGCAGATATTTCATCGAGGCTTGCAGATTTTGAAAAATAAAATTTCTGTAGAATCACATTCGGCAATTTTTAACCAGATTAGGATACAAAATTTGACAAATGTACTCACTTAGCGGTCGATTAGGGAAAACCACAGAAATTACTTTCTAGAACTTAGTATTAAAAAACCTACAAAATGATAAAAATAGATAAAGCTCATAAAATAGATGCCCATGATGCCCAGTATAGGTAGAGTAGTGCATGCGCATGCACACTGCATCGAGTGCTTAGGTTGTTTACACGCTAAATACATAAGGACATAAGTCGTAAGAATAACATTGATTAGTTTATTTATATACACAAGAAATATGAGAAATAAGTTTTTATTCCTCTTATTTGTTGTATATATCTATATATAGATATATCAATCAATGTTATTCTTATGTCTATGTCCTTATTCTTTTAGCGTGTAAAGGCTCTTACTTTCCCGACACGTGCAGACATGAATTCATACACGGTGTGTTGACAGCTTAGAGTTTGGGGAGAGAGTAGATCCTTACTTGTATGAAACATTTGAAGAAAATCGTAGTTTTGCCTTATGAGTAGTTTAAGTAAATTTTGTTTCAAAAATTGAGCAGGATTGCTGAGAAAAATTTGCCCAATAGAATCAAGAAAATTTTACTTAACAACTAAAGCAATTCTTTACTTAAGTTATTGAGCTAGAGCAGTTGGACAAGTTCAACGCAAATTAATAAGCAGTGTTTGTTCATATTTATTTATTTATTTGTTAATTAATATATATTTATTAATGCAAACGATTAAATTAAACCAACATTTATCGTTTATATATGAAAAGAAATACAAGAGAAAATATTTGTAGGTTAGGTTTGAATATTTTTAGTATGTAGGCTCGGTGTGCCACATGCTAGTATAATTTTTTAATTATTTGTTCTTTTTTAAGTATCTAATTCAAATACGATCGTATTCAATTATTTCGAGTTTATTAAATTTTATTTATAAATAATTCTATAAATTACACCACCTTTTGGCCATAAACCGTCGGCCATAAGCGGGGTTGTTGACCATACCGTGGGTCATAAATTGACCATTCACCGTAAATTAGGCATTATATGGAAAATAGTTGGTCAACGTTTCTACCAGGGATGTAATTTGCAACCTTTTAAGGGAACGCCCTAGTGTAAAATCAAAAAAAAAATATTTTTCAGTTTTTCCATAAATATGTTTAGAAACATCTCAAAAATGTTTCCTTTAAATTTTAGAACGAAATTTGTAGTAGTTTTCATTTTATACAGTATTTACTGACGCAGGTATAAATTGAGCGCTCGAGCGGTAGACCGGTCGACCCATTAAATAGTATAATCTGCTATCTTATAATTCCTTTCGACCTTCACAATTTATGTTGGGTATTATTTCGAGATTATAGTCGTATATTATTCCAAGAAGAAAAGAAAAGGGACGAAAGAGGGGAGCGTCAGCAGCTGCTCACCGTCCGATATATTTTTGGAGCAGCTTTTAATTAAAAAGAAAAGGGACGAAAGAGGGGAGCGTCAGCAGCTGCTCACCGCCCGATATATTTTTAGAGCAGCGTTTAGTTTCGTTCTAGAATCGACGGCAGCAACATCAAGTAAAGTTTTACATTCAAGATGCCTTTGTCCAATAAGTCCAAAGGTACGAAAAACAGCAGAGTTGATAATACTCGTGCTAAAAAAAGAAAGTTTTCCGGCAATCAATTTGTGAACGATAGTGGAGAAAAAGTGATTGAAAAATCCGAGCTAGACTTTGACGGAAAACCTTTTGAAGATATAGCTAAAAATACAAATATTGCTTACCGGATAATTGATTTTTTCACGGTATTTACGGCTCTTTCGGATTTGCTTATTTGCCGTACTTGTAAAAATCAATTTTAAACAAACTCATTTGCGTGGTCTCGGTTTTAAGATTATCGTCGTTTGTCGTTGTGGTGAAAGTGAAATTCATTCAGGTCCAATGATCGCCAACGGATTTGAAATAAATCGGCGATTTATGTTAGCAATGCGTTTACTAGCAGTCAGTAACGAAGGCATCAATTTATTTTGTAATATTATGGACATTGGTAAGGGTTTTTCCAGAGGCACTTACGATGCGCTGACAAAAAAGTTAAGTGACTCATGTAAAAAATTGTTTTATTCTGCTGCAAAAAAGCAGTTCAAGAAACAGTTGCAGAGAACGAAAAATTGGAAATAACACCAGCAACAGACCTTCCTGTGTCCGGTGACGGTACATGGAAAAAGCGTGGACACTTATCGCTTTTTGGAGTGGTCACGCTTATTATAGCAAGTACTAAAAAGTGTGTCGGTGTTAAAGTGAAAAGTAGTTTCTGTCAAGAATGTAAGCAAAACAAACGACCGAAAAATACTCCCGAGTATTTGACGTGGTACGAAAATCATAAAAACGAATGCTCTAAGAATCACGAGGGCTCCGCCGGTGCGATGGAGCCTGCAGCAGCGATCGATCTTTTTAAAGAGTCGCTTGAAAAGTATGGTGTAAGATACCCTATTTATATAGGCGATGGAGATTCAAGCACATACAGAAATATTACAGAAGCAAAACCTTACGGTGATGAGCTTACAGTGGCTAAGCGTGAATGTGTTGGTCATGTGCAGAAGCGCATGGGTACTCGGCTTCGTAATTTAAAGAAAAAAGAAGACCTTGGTGGTGCTGATAAACTTACCCACTCATTTATCAAAGAACTAACTATTTATTATGGTTTTGCTATAAGAAGAAACACTGACAGTAACAAAAACATGAAGCGTGATATACAAGCCACGTACTTTCGTAAAATATCAACAGATGATAAACCGAGGCATGAGTACTGTTCACCGAGCTGGTGCTGGTGGCAAGCGCGCGAAAATGACCGCGAACTTTATAACGACCAGCAATATGAAGCGGAGTTAGAACACGATCCACGTTTACATCAAAAAGTTCCTGAAAAGATATGGCCTATCTACGAGGAACTAAGCAATGATGATTTATTCAAGCGTTGCTTGGGTAGGTATACACAAAATGCGAATGAAAGCCTGAACTCGCTCATTTGGAAATTTGCACCGAAACATTTACACTCTGGCTTCAACGAGGACTATTTAGCATGTGGATTATGCAGGACCTACAGATCGAAATTGGCCATCGCAGGTTCGAATATGCGATGTACGTGAACAAGCGCCAAGATAAGGAAAAAGATAAACGTCGTTCTCGATCCACTCACGAAGCCCGAAAAGCCCGCAGAGGCACTTTTAGAAGAGGAAGAAGATTATTTAAGCCCAGATGACATGATTTATGGTCCTGGAATAGCTGATTAAGCAGTAAGTATGATAAATCATGAAAAATTACATGAATATTGGCTCCGTAAACTTTAAACGCGTTTTTCTCAAAACCACGTCTTCAAAAATGGCCCACATCATAACTTCAAAAATAATTAACTTATTGAGCTGAAATTTTGTACAGACCTTACTTATATAATTCAACACCAAGTGAACCTATGTTTGGAAAAAATTAATTGTTTAAAACTCCTTTTTTAATAATAAAGAGGCTAAAAAAATTTGGTCAATTTTTTTAAAAACTTAATAATTTAAAAAAAAATTTTTTTTTATATTTTATAGGTTTACTGGGTACAAAAAATGATATTTAAAAAATTACTATTCGTTTTTTTTTGTTTCAGATTTGAACAAAAGACGTGAGAATGTGGGCCAAAAAAAGAGCTCTTGCGCGAGCGCCTGTACCGCCGCCATTTTGTATTAAAAACAAAAAAAAAATATTTTCGTACTTTTAAAATGTGTATTTAACTATCCTTAAAGTTTAAAAATAATCAAATAAATAAAACTATTAAAAAAAAATTGTTGAAAATTTGCTAATTTACACTAGGGCGTCCCCTTAAAGTCGTTTTTCTCAGAACTTCATTTTGGGTCTTAAAGATGCTCCTTGTGCAAATGCGCGCGGTGAAATAATATGAAACTCCACAGGATTATTGTTTTCTACATTATAAACATATTGTCAGAGCGAATTTTCATATAACCCTCGTATACACATTATTCGTGCGAACTTCTGAAATATAATTATGTATTACTTTTTATTTATGTGAGTAAAATTTGTATACGCGGGTTATATGATAAATCGCTCTGACAATATGTTTATAATTTAAATACATTGAAAAATTGATTTTATGAATATACTACAATGTGATAGACAATAATACATTGTAAACTTATATTAAAATGGCGCATTGTTGTTATATTAACTCTTTAAGTCCCAAGGTCCTTATCGATTGAAAAAAAAATATGGGAATCAGTTAATTAGCTAAAAAATAGTCTGAAAGAAATACACAAAGACTATCCCAAAGAAAAATAGAAAAAAATTTTCTAACATTAAGTCCTCTTCGTGAAGAATTGCACATGTTTAACTTATATAATGTATACATTAACAATAGTTTTTTTTTTTAATTTTTTGATTATTTGTTTTTTAAATTCTCTAACATAAATTACTTTGAAGTAATTCTTAAATACGAATTATAAAAACTCTACGAATATATGAGATAATCCAAATTAAGTCAGCCGATCAAAAAAATTTGTTAGTGATCAAACGGTTAAATTATTGCAAATTGTTAAAAAAAAACATACAGAAAAATTTTTGACCCTAAGCTTTCAAATATAAAAAGTTAAATAAATAATTAGAAATTTAATTCTTTAATTTTTCGTTTGTTCAACGATTATTCCGAAACTACTGAACCGATTTTGATAAACTTTTGGATTTGGATAAATAAAATGAAATTTCGCCGGTACAACCAAAAAGTATAAAATAAAAAATTAAAAAAAAAAACACCAGCATCGAAAAAAACGCACTAAAACGTATGAAATAATCTATAAAAAGTATGAATAATCGATAAGAACCTTTTCGAAGTCGGCGCCGAATTTCAAACTGACTTATAGTATCTTCCTTATGGATATGATTTAGAACTCATACTGGATTGAGTCTAAACACATATACTTATAATGTCTCTAAAGTCAGACCACCGTAACTATATGTATGGAGTTATCCATTTATATATAAAAATACATACAGGTTATTTTCTGAAAAATCGAGAATATATATATATACAGGGTGTCAATTAAGTCCCGGGACGGCTGAATATTTTCTAAAGTACTGCTTTTCTGGAAGAGGTCAAGGTCATTCCTTAAGTAACTTTGAACAAGGAACCTAACGGTGACCTTGGATTTGACCTTGAACCTCATTTTCAAGGTTATTTTGAGGTCAACCTCATTTTTTCAAACGGGAACCTCTATTTTTTTATAGCGGAATTGGAAAGAGCGGAAAATTTTACATCCGGATATGTATTGAGGTAACTCCTAGAGGTCAAATAGAGGTCAAATAATGACTTCTTAAAAATCTCGCAAGTTCAGTGGTAAAACAAATCAAACAAAGGTCATACCCTAGGTAAATCTTTACGGAGTACCCGACGGTGACCTTGGATTTGACCTTGAACCTCATTTTCAAGGTTGTTTCGAGGTCAACCTCATATTTTCAAATGGAAACCCTTATTTTTGATACCGGATTCGGAAGGAGCGAGAAATTTCAAGTATGGATGTGTTGAACAAGGGATGTAATTGTGACCTTCAATTTGACTTTGGATTTGACCTTGAAGGTCATTTGAAGGTCAAATGTAAAATTTCTCGCTCTATCGGTTTCCGGTATTACTACTGGGATTTCCGATTAATAAAACCAGTTGAAAGGGGCATAAGACGCCATCTCATGCCCGCGCGCGGCAACAGGTGGAAAGACGGGGGCGGAGAAGGAGCGAGGGGACGCGGCCGGAGAGAAGAAAAGGGACTACCGCTCGACTCTTCACGCGGTGTGCCTCGACAAGAGGGACGTTCCGCCGCCATCTTAAAGGACACCACCCAGGACGCCGACGTTCTCCCGTTTTGGTGGTGCGAGACGAAAGAGGAAGAGAGAGAAATCGAGAGTGCGAGACGGTGTCTGCGGAGTGGAGAGGAGACTCCACTACCCCGCATACGAATCAGCTGCAACAAGATTGCAGCAAGACAGAGAGGCGAAAAGCATCATCGTCACCGGCGCGTCACCTACTCCTACGATCGCTCTCTATATAATAGAGGTAAGGGCTAGCCCGCGGCAACGGACGTTTATTAGGGCCACACTACGAATAGTGTGCCGTGCCCTTAAGACCGCGCGCGATCGCAACCCTCTCTGATTCCGGCGGCGTGTTCAGCGACGGTCGTACTGAACACGCAAGCGACGCTCGACCTACGCGATTTTCTATTTCTTATTGTCGATTTGTAATATGTTTTAAAGTAATTGTAGAATATTTATTTATTTATTGTTTTAGAATATGGCTTCTGTTGTTTTTGTTAAATCATTGTGCCATTAATTAACGCGAAACCGGCTGCTCCTCGCATCGAGTTAGGCCGAAGCTAGGCTACATCGCTGTTCGCGTTGCGATAGGAATAGTCTTCGCGTTTTCGCGTTCCTTTCAGGTCGCGAAAACCAGTGCGTCGAGGAAACTCCGCACGAAGCCGAATCCTCGTGGATTCGGCGTAAACGTGGTAAACGCCTGCACAGCTACATCGGGGTAAGGCTACAGCGGCGAGTCGCCGCGGGCCGCCTCAAAGGTAAGAGCTGCGATAAGCCGCTCACACGCATTGCGTGTAGCGCACGCCTGCAGGATAGTAGCTCGGTTAATAATTAAATTGTTATTAACAGTTGAGCACCCCGTTATAATATATATATTTGGGCGGGCCGATTTTTTGCGCTAACTTTCGTGACTCGTAATAGTGCGGGAAATTTAGTATATATATCCAATAGATCCAAAAAGTTGATTTTATTTCTAATAAAATTCTCAAAATCGAATGAGGTACCATATATCATTAAAAACTACACCACGCTGAGTTTGTGTCAATACTTTTCTGAAAATCATCATCCTGAACTGTTTTAACCTTTACCTATTGTACAGGGTGTCCCATTTCAAATTTGAGTTTGGAATAACCCCTCTATCTGGCAGGTATATTGATAATATTTTGAAATAAATGTTTTATGGTTTTACAGGGACCGTCATATGGTCAGCCTGCATTTGACCTTGGGGGTCATGACCAAGGTCATTTCAATGCAAGTTCGATAATATTATATATTGTATATTTCATCTCGGGTTAGCATAACGTCCAAGGTCATGCCAACGTTCCGAATATCAACAGCACATAAACTCCTATTTTTAGACCAACCTGGTCGCTTCGAAGTCGTCCTGGGACGCGTGATTAAGATAATGTCGAGGTTGAGTAAAAAACTACGATATATTATAGCACTTTACGAACCATATTTTAGCAATTTCCAACCTTAGATATTCTGAGTATGATCGAAGGAAAAGTATATAAGTCTGAATGTAAAATGTTATGCTTTGTCGACACATCTTTTATGCTATGCCTATTCCGTTCAAAATAGAAAATTCGCTTTTTTCGTAATTTGCGGTTAAATGCTGCGAATTTAACGCTTTTTATTTAAAAAAATTAATTTTTCGAAGCTAATTAATAGGTTCTTTTCTTATATCCCAAATCCGAAAATAATCGATTTTTTAATAAGCGGAGCGCGATGGGGCTGTATTTTGACTTGCTCTAATCACAGAGTTATTCCATCAAATTATATAAATAATACTGGTATCGATATTTTATGAAGAAAATATAAAACCACATCGTAATAAACCGCGAGAAATAAATACAAATACATATTTTATTTTAGTTAAACACGTGTAGTGTAATAGTGTAATATATGGTTACCAAAGTTTAAAAATGTACGCGAATTGACGGGCGTATACATAAGAATTAAATAAATAAGCAATTTATTTAAAGTATAAAGCTAAAAAATTTCCGCTCCGTAACTTTGGGATTACGCAAAAGTTCGTCTGTGAGTCGTGCGCGTACGAACAGATTCCGCGGATAGCGGATTAATTGATGCTCTTTTTTTGTACTTTGATCCTATATGTATGAATTGTTTATTTGGGCCCCGGGACATTAAATATCTATAATACTATTTGCTGTACGAATTTACCCCGGGGTTAGGGCTATTTCATAAAAACCGACTTTTTGTTCAATTGAGCACAGTTCAATGTTTTAGCCTACAAAAGGGTCCATATATATTTTTTTAAATTAGTTTTATCAATAAACGTGATGTTTGAAAAGTGGCATAAATAATTACTGAAAGGGGGCAAACATATCCCATCCTCCTGTATTATAGTATAATTTATTATATATAACATTTAATACAATATTTTAAAAAATTATTCTAGAATTGTTTTGATCAAATATTTATGAAACATTTTAAATATTTTTTCATTATATTCTTATACCAAAAAAATATATTTTCAATAAATTTTGTTATACCATTTATAAAATTTTTGTTGTAAATATTTTTGTGCGATATATTAATAATTTTAAAAGTGTTTTATTACTATATAATATACAAATGTTTTATTCATAGTTCGATAATATTTATAAAATATTTCACAAATATTTCAAAATAAATAAATTTTTTAAATATTTTATACTATTTAAAATATTATGTCGTTGCTATGGAAACGAGTTTGTTGTTGTCAAACGGAGATTTACATAATTAAAGGAATAAAAGTTTTCATTCATCAAATATTGGTATTTGTACGCTTGTAAATTGTGATGTGATAAAGTAAATTGAAAAGAAAAACATGTAATTATTTGTTTACTAAGGTATTACAATGAAAAATAATAGTTTTATTTAATAAAGTAGAAGAGATTGTCATTTAAATTGGAAAAAGCATCAATCGAATGTTCGCAACTGTAGGTTCGTAAAACCATAGTATTTTTTGATAAAGTATGTAAGATTCTGGTCAAATTTTCTTACATTGCGCCGACAGTTCTCTCCTGTAATAAGCATGATGCATAAAAATAAGAATTTAATATTTGTGTGCGATATTTTAAAAAGTTGAAAATAATTAGATGGTTTTTTTACCGACGTAAAAAAAGAGGAGATCATACGTTCGACACGTATGTTCTTTATATCTTTCCATGCATAACTCACACGGTAGTCCTCGGCGATTTTTTATACTTAATGCATGAAACCCGCGTGAAAATTGAAATTCGTAATGATATGTCAATGAGATCTATACGAGATTTTAATGAGATATATATGAGATCTCATTACAAATTTTAGATATTTGAGATCTCACGTAGATCTCATGCAGATCTCATGTAGATCTAATATGATATTTTCGCGTGGGAAAAAAAATATTTTTTGAGACTGTGATTTCAAACATTTGTTAATAAAATTAATTTGATGATATAATTTAAATTTATAGAATATTTTAATTAAATAGTACTGCAAATATATTTAACAAATTTAAATTTATTAAATTAGAATTATTTATAATAAAGTTAATATTGATATACGTGTATCAACAAGCATTTATTTATTATAGTCAAAGTTTGATATATTTTGTATATCAAATATGTATAATTTTGTATTATACAAACTTCATGTCTTATATCATACACAAATATATAATACTAGTGTATTAAATATGCATGTATTCCTGCTATTAATAGCAGAAATACATGAATATTTATTGCACATTTAATATTTATGTATTAAAATCTGTATAAAATAAAATTATTAAAAATACATAATTCAAGATTGGGATGCCCTATTTAGGGGAGACCGGAGCAAAGAGAGCCTAAAAAAGTTTGAGGACGAATATAAAAATATATTTCAACTATCAATGAATCGAAATATATTAAAAAGATAATAAAAACTTTATTTAATACAAATTTCAAGCACCAAAACTGTAAAGTAAAAGTTCAAATTACTATAAATTAATAAGTTTTATTTAACTTTTAAACGTAAATTAATCGATTAAATGACAAACATGTAAGTTTAAAGCTTTACAAAATGTAATTTATGCCCATCTCAACGAAACTGGCCACTTTTTCCTTGAAAAGCGAGACCAAAGTAACACTTATTCCCCGAAAAAAGAATTAAAGGGAAAAATTTACTTTTTTTCCCGCATTTGCGGGAAAAGAGTGATTTTACTAGAAACTAGTGCAAACTCCTTTATTTCATTAAGTTCTACCAATAACCCTGATTTTCGGTTGTCTTTTAACAATTTAAGTTGTTTTACCCAATAAAATTAAAACAGACATTTTATACAAAATTTATTAGAATATTCAATATTTAATACGAAAAACTATTACTTAGAGAGTAGAGCAGCGCCGTCCACACCGCGTACCGACCACGTTTTCAAACATTCAACGTCAGTCCATTAGTCCCGCTTTCCAAGTCAAAAAATGGCCACAGTTGAGATGGGCATAAAGTACTATATGTAACTCGAGAAAAAAGTCGAGTTTTCCCTCGGGTGATATTGCCCTCGCTTCGCTCACTCGGGCAGTAAACTCACCCGCGGGAAAATTATTCGACTTTTTGCCCTTGTTAGATAATGTACTATATCAGACATAACAGTAGAGCCAGTTTGAGGTTACACTTTCTTTTTTACATTCTTTATATAAGCCCGCTTTACCCCGGTCAGTTTGCCCCGAATGCACGTGCGACGTAAGAATATCATTTAAGAGATTTACATATTGTCTTATTGTACTAAAAGAATATCTATTTAAATTTTAGTGTACTAAGTATAAAACAAAAAGTTTCTATAATAAAATAGCATGCACAACTCTTCTTTATCTAAAAACCAAAACATGCAAAATTATCATATCGAACATTTAAAAATCATTGTTTACTTAGACTATTTTGTTATATAAGTGAATTTAATATAAATGTTTTATTTATGTCGAAATATAGAGAAAGCTCACTTTACCCCGAGGCTCACATTACCCCGGTCTCCCCTAAATAGAACATCCCACTCTTGAATTTTGCGTTCTTTAATAATTTAATATTGTACTAATATTTGAGTTACTCTTCACGTAATAGTTCGCGTGAGCAGTCGCATGCGTAGTCACGTGATTAGTCGCGTAATTAATCACGTGAGTAGTCATGTGATTAATCCAGCGATTACTCTCGAGATAAATTACTTGATTACATAAGCACGTGAGAACTCAAGTGAGCGCTCACGTGAGTAATTACGTCATTAACTGATCGATATACACACGTGATTACGCATGTGAGTATCCACGTTAGAAATCGCGTGAGTAATCACATAAGTGCTCACCTGAGTTTTGTAAGGGTGAAACGCCGCAACTACACGAAGTTACCTTGTTATGCAGGGAACTTAAACTTATTTAATAGTGCGTTTATTTTTCAGAATATCCTTTAATTTAACGCACGGGGACGCGCAGGCGTAAGAAAATAAGGGAAAATGGTTCCTAAAAAATTTCAAAATGTTACCTATAAGGATTGCGAAACAAAACGACATCAGTCCGTTTATCGTGTTTTCGACTGCAATCGGAATAATGATTGATTGTTTTTTTTAAATCACCTTTGACACGTCTGGAATCAGGTTAAAACACATTATTTTGTTGTAAAGCAACAAAACAAATTCCCAGAGATAGCACCGGCATACAAAAAGTCATTTTTAGATTAGACTTATCTTGTTGTGCCGGGAAAAAAATCTTAAAAAGAAAAACTTTCGGACTTATCTTTTGAGTGTATCCTAGGTTTAGGGTAACGTTTTAGCAACTATGGGCATTTTTACATAGAAGGAGACTATTTGAAGATACAAAACCTACAGTTATACCGATTTTCACGTAAAATGGACTTATATCCTTTTGACGGGAAACAACCAAATCCTGAGAAAACGTAATAACTTAATTCAATTGTATCAGAATCTCACCATTGGATGAATTTTGTCTGAATTATTCATTTAATGGTTTCAAATATTTTTCAGATTAATTGTCCGTTCGTCATCTAATTGACACTTTTCTTATGGACCTCAGAGCAAAGATCCAATGATCATGAAATTACTGTGGTGAGTTTGTTTCTAATGCTGTAATTCAACAAGTTGAGGTGACTCTATTAATGCAGACAATTTATATTTTTCTAGATCATGAACATATCCCTCAAGTTGCTCTTTGGTACTTATTGAGAAAGAAGTATCTTGTCGAAGAATATTCGTTTTCAACACTTACGAAGAAGTTTTTCAAATATTCAGCCACGCGTTAAATAATTTTTTTTATAGAAATTTTACAACAAATTCTTTCTAACATGTCAATATTTGTCTGTCCGTTGTTTCATGAACCTAAAGAGTTTGAGGATATACTTCCGACCTATGCAGATGTTATTAGATTTTGTTTACAGCGTCGAAAAATCACTATGGAAGAAAAAAATTCTACTCAAGAACCATCTTTCAAAAACATTGCTGCTTACACTACAGATAAAATTCTAAGTTTTTATGAACAACTACGCATTCCTACAGTAACCCGAAATCGAGTTATTCGAATGATTCAAGATTATCACAAGAAGTATATGATAATGAAGGGGGATGTACGAAATGCAACAAACAGTAAAAAAATTGATCAAAGAATCAAAAATTTTAATGAATCTGCTGAAATTAAGCTTTTTGACATTTGTAAATGTAAATGTTCGAATTTTGTCAACTACACTTGCCGCGCATATGAAAAAATACCTTAGCGTATGCAAAATTTCATTTCAGATCAAAGAAGTGCGCGTCAGTTGAAGCTTAGTATTGCATTATTGAATATACCTACAGAAGAAGAAATGGATGTGGAGAATGACATTAATGAAGCCTATATCCCGCCTCTTGTTCAACCCCCTCCTGTTGCTTCTGTTAATAGAAACAGGGTTGATTCTGTACCTCAACTGCATGAAGATTTGAAACGATCATATTCTGATCAGGAGAATTATGATTCTATGAATTATGACGAAAGTGAAACTGAAAAAGTGCCTTCACAGTCTTTGTTGTACAATACCGTACAATTGACAAATACAGCGCTAGTTAGTGATAGATTTCATCGTTCCCTTAGAGCAACCGCTGCGATAGCCAATGCAGTTCTTGTTGATTATCAGGTGATAAATCATGATAACACATCGCTTTTGGTCGATAAAAATAAGATTGCTCGAGCAAAAAAAAATAAGGCATGACCTTTCGAGTGCTTCAAATGACACTGATAAATTGAAGGTTCGTATTTTGATGGTCGTCGCGATAAGAATCTTCATCAGGAAAAATATAATAGAAAATTTTACACAACATTTATCACTGAACATCACTATTCATTAGTGCAAGAATTTGGATTACATTACGCCTGTTTTTGGAAATGCTGCAGGTATTAGTGAAACAATTTGTCATCATATCTCAACAAATATAAACAGCGCACCATCACATCTTCAAGTTGTAGGATGCGATGGCACTGTTCTTAACACGGGAATATAAAATGGTATCATAAGATGCTTGGAGAAAACAATAGCTCATCCACTACAGTCGGTTATTTGTTTACTTCATTTTAACGAGCTTCCATTCCGAGATCTATTTGAAAGCTTAGATGGTCGAGCAAGTGGTCCGCAAGTGTATACGGCACCCATTGGTCAAATGCTTAATGGGTTATATCCCCCAAATTTTTTTGATTTTTCCATTTTTTTTATTGGCTTAAATCTTGCTAAAACAATCCTAGAATCAAAATCTACAACGCCCAAGTACTGATTTAAACTCAAAATTTTTTTAAATCAATTTTTTCCAAACAGCTATGATGCTCCAAAATCACAATTTTCGCTTATTTTAGCGATACTCGCTTTTTTGAATTTCGCGGCTTTGGAAATTAGTAGAAGTTACCAATGATCGATATCGTGTTTTAAATTTGAATTATAGAGGTCGCTACATGACATTACGACGGTTACAGCGTCTTTACAGCACGTGTTTACTCACACTTGCCCTGTGTTTAGTCGATCAGTCGTTCTCGTTGTTTACGATGTTATTTTGAGTTTTGCTTTTTTTAACTGTGAATTATATTTACAAGTACTTAATTATGAGTGAAAAGGTGTACAGTGGCCGCAAAGGCAGTTAAACAAGAAGTACAAGTACAAAACGGAGTAAAATTAGTAATCGACGCCCGCCTAACCGCCATTCGTTCGAAGGCGATTCGGAGCACGTTAGTACCTCGGCTAAGAAATTGAAAACTACTGATTTAAATCGCGATCGCGATGTTGATAATAATTTCGGCTACTGTTTCATCAATTTTTTCGCTGTATTTACTGCTCTTTCTGAATTAGTAGTATGCAAAAAATGTAATGGTGACGTGCGGTTTTTAGAGTCGAAAAAAGCGTGAACTAGGCTTCAAAATTATTGTGTCTTGTTCGAACTGTGGTGATGCTGATATTAACAGCTGTCCTGTAATAAATGGTCATGCTTATGAGATCAACTGCCGTATTATTTTAGCTATGCGCATCATAGGCATAGGCATCAACGGTATAAAAAAGTTCTGCTCTATGATGGATCTTGCAAAGCCTGTTTTTCAAACAACTTACAGTAATATCATATCTAATATCGCCACTGCTACTTCATCTGTTCGAATTATATCTATGAAAAAATCAGCGATTAAAGAAAAAGAAATTTCTATCGGACGAGGTGAAAAAGAAGGTCTCACAGTGTCAGGCGATGGATCTTGGCGAAAGAGAGGGTTTACGTCTTTGTTCGGATTGGTGACTTTGATTGGTTGGTACACTGGCAAGGTATTGGATGTGTGTGTAAAATCTAAGTACTGTAAAGTGTGTGAATATTGGCAAAAAAAGAAGGTACTGTTGAATACGAAGAGGTATACCCTTCACACATACAGAACTGTGATGCCAACCATGAAGGTAGTGCCGGGAAAATGGAGATCGACGCAGTTATAGAAATGTTCAAATGCTCAGAAAAACTTCATAATATCAAATATTTGAAATATATCGGCGACGGCGATTCAAAAACATATAAAGGTATAGTCGACTCAAAACCTTATAAAGATTTCATCGTCGAAAAAAAAGAATGTGTCGGACACGTTCAGAAGCGCATGGGAACGCGTCTGCGCAATTTGAAAAAAACAACGAAAGGTCTTGACGGCCGAGGAAAATTGACCGGAAAGTTAATTCATGAACTTTCTATTTATTACGGACTTGCTATTAGGAGAAACTACGATTCATTCGAAAAAATGCGGAATGAAATTTGGGCAACGTTATTTCATAAAATGTCGACGAAGGAGAATACACAGCATGAGAAGTGTCCCGTCGGAGTAGACTCTTGGTGTTCTTGGCAGCGCAGTACAGCGCTTGGTACACTTGCAACGAACGATCACAAGAGTCCAATGCAATAAAACCCATTTATAATGAACTCAGCTCCGACAACCTTCTGCCCACGCTACTTGGGTGCGTATACTCAGAACAATAACGAGTCGTTTAATGCTGTAGTGTGGTCAATTGCTCCAAAGACGATGTCAAGCGGTAAGACTATAGATTACATTGCGACTGACATAGCCGTTATTATCTTCAATGACGGCTTCTCGGGTCTGTTTGCCGTTTACGATGCTCTTGGGTTGACTGTTGGACCAAACATGTACGAGTTTTGCGTGGAAACGGACGCCAATCGCGTCAAAACCGCTGAGCATCGTATGTCCGATATCGCGAAAGAGGCCAGGCGCAGCATTACATCAGGCAAAAAAAAAAGAAGAAGAGGAAATGAAGGCCCTGGAAGGACAATTATATGGTGCAGGGATAGCAGACTGAAGGTAAAAAAATTATCATGGACTATATTTTTGCAATTCTTAAGATTTATAGCATTTTGAAACTTCAAACGCGTTTTTCCCGAAACCATGTTTTCAAAATCGGCAAGCAGTAGAACTCAAAAAGTTTACACCCGATTGACTTAAAATTTTAACAGTAGCTTCATTGTTTGATTATCTAGTGAAGTACACACGATTTTAGCGATTAATTAACAAGAAAAAAAGTTATAAACAATTTAAGTCGATTTTTTCGTCAAAAACACGATTTTTTGTAAAAACAATCGCCATTTCGCGAAAAAAAATTCTAAAAATATAATCATTTTTTTTTGTTATAGGTGGAGTTGGACGAGACTTGTACTGCTCGCCGCGGAAGACCTTTTTGAAAAAGCGGCTCACGGTAATCACTGTACAGCCGCCATTTTGTAAAAAAAATATCAATAAAAATTTTTTTTCTCTTCTTCAAGAGTTACTCAATCCAATGTTATATTATTTGTGTACCTTTAATCTCAAATGTCCTTTAAAAAAAATAAATAACAAAGCCTTGTTTTTTAGAGCATAAGGGTGATATAACCCCTTAACCCTTTCGTGCACATAAGAGTTACAGCTATGGTGCGGGGAAACTGTTTACATTTCATAGGGTCCCGAGCCGCGCTGAATCCGAATCCGAGGTCAGATTTTGAAAATTCAAGATGGCAGATCCAATATGGCGGATCCAATATGGCGGACGGGAAAGTACAAATAGAAACTGTTCTTGTTGTTTTTTCGCTATCTCTCTTAGATTTTGGGTAAAAAATTCATAAACTTCGAGCCGCGCTGAACCCGAATCCGAGGTCAGATTTTGAAAATGTATTTTTTACTCAAGAACTAAGAGTGATATCGAAAAAACAACAAGAACAGTTTCTATTTGTGTTTTCACGTAGAATACGAAAAAAAATTTTGTTTTTCAAAATCTCGATTTTTTTACTTTCCCGTCCGCCATATTGGATCCGCCATCTTGAATTTTCAAAATCTGACCTCGGATTCGGATTCAGCGCGGCTCGGGACCCTATGAAATGTAAACAGTTTCCCCGCACCATAGCTGTAACTCTTATGTGCACGAAAGGGTTAAAGGTTGCGAAACGAGTCCAATTTAATCATTTTCAAAAATCCCAGTCGACATCTCATTATCCATCACAAACTCTAAAGATCTGAGTAAAGATCAAAAATATTTGTATGACGCGTTTCATGCAGTAAAATATGGAAAATGTTCACAAGAATTGGCAAAACTTAATCCTAGGATCCTTAACCTATCTCGATGGCTCACAACAGCTATTCGACTCCTAAGACACTACATGGCAAACGACAAGCCTAATAGAAACTTGATCATCTTGGTCACCTACCTGATGAAAGTGTACATACCTTTTTGGTTTACAGTAAAAACTAACCCCTCCATTAAAGATGGCTCAAGACATTTATACGAATTTATTAAATCAACAAGGTATCTCGACAAAAATGTCTGGAAATAATAGATCCAGTAATTCGCCGAAACGCGTACTTTGCCCATCCAGAAAAAATACTCACAGAAAAGTATGTTTTCTGATGACAGAAGTATGTTCTTTGATGCAAGCGCATCAAAGTACAGACTGTAAGAAAGAATAGTACGTGCGAGGGAAACATACAACGGTGATGATGTACGTTTATTCAGAGTTCCTGAATTACAACTGGGAGCTCAAAAGTAATATGAGATGATAGATTGAAATGCAACTGCAGTCACACCGCCACCAATTATGTCGAAGAATGTTTCGGAATATTTGTTAGCTGCTGCAAACAAATCAGACTTAGACATTTACAGATATCTAAATCATACACAGGCTGTCGAAAGAATGGGGAAATTGGTGACAGAAGCATCTGCAAACGTCTACAGAAGTACAGCCCGAGATGGATATACGAGTATCAGGACCACCCTGACATCCAGAAATGCACTACCAGATGTGGAAACCAAGAAAGACTTTATCAAACTCGTCGAACCTTCAAATTGAAACAATGCAATATCAAACAGTTCTTTGAGAAAAATGGAACGTTTGTACAAACGTAAATTAAATATTCATCAATTTCCCTGTTACAAAATATAGCTGACCATTTAATTTAATTACTTGTTTTCTCTGAGTTATTTTTTGGTTTGTAGAACTTCAACTTGGTTTGTATTTCAATCAACGCCTAATATGATACAATTTTCTAATTTTAAGTCTGTCTCTCATTTAGACATTCCTCCCCACTCCCCAGCCTGACTAAAATTTCTATCCGAATACTTTTCGATATATTCTTTCAGAATCCGACGTCAGAATGGAGTTTTATTGTTTAAAAAATTAAATATGGCTGCCTGGAAGTTGGAAAACATGAAAATATCACAGATTTTTACCGTTCGTGAAGAAGAGCAATATCTCGTTTTGACTTTAAACTTTCTCTGTTACACATGCACTATTTCCACGATGTCTCAAGCCCAAAAATAGGACAAAAAAGGTTGATTTCTGACCAACTATGCAGAAAAATACAAAATGCAGGCGAAAAAAAAACGGGAGAAAAGAACGTTCTTCTCGCGTCTTATATATAAAATAATAATTGGTGGTCATTTACGTAAGCGATTGACTAGTGTAAAGAATTAAGCCCACTTTAGTTCGTGTTTTCTTTACAAAATGTCGATATCAGTATTATTTATATAATTTGATGAAATGGATGCAAGTCAGAATACAGCCCCATCGCGCTCCGCTTATTAAAAAATCGATTATTTTCGGATTTAGGATATAAGAAAAAAACCTATTAATTAGCTTCGAAAAATTAATTTTTTTAAATAAAAAGCGTTAAATTCGCAGCATTTAACCGCAAATTACGAAAAAAGCGAATTTTCTATTTTGAACGGAATAGGCATAGCATAAAAGATTTGTCGACAAAGCATAACATTTTACATTCAGACTTATATACTTTTCCTTCGATCATACTCAGAATATCTAAGGTTGGAAATGGCTAAAATATGGTTCGTAAAGTGCTATAATATATCGTAGTTTTTTACTCAACCTCGACATTATCTTAATCACGCGTCCCAGGACGACTTCGAAGCGACCAGGTTGGTCTAAAAATAGGAGTTTATGTGCTGTTGATATTCGGAACGTTGGCATGACCTTGGACGTTATGCTAACCCGAGATGAAATATACAATATATAATATTATCGAACTTGCATTGCAATGACCTTGGTCATGACCCCCAAGGTCAAATGCAGGCTGACTATCTGACGGTCCCTGTAAAACCATAAAACATTTATTTCAAAATATTATCAATATACGGGCCAGATAGAGGGGTTATTCCAAACTCAAATTTGAAATGGGACACCCTGTACAATAGGTAAAGGTTAAAACATTTCAGGATGATGATTTTCAGAATAGTATTGACACAAACTGAGCGTGGTGTAGTTTTTAATGATATATGGTACCTCATTCGATTTTGAGAATTTTATTAGAAATAAAATCAACTTCTTGGCAATTTCCAAAGCGGAAGGACTTGAGCCCCAACGACCAAATTTCGCGTACGATCTATTGGATATATATACTAAATTTCCTGCACTATTACGAGTCACGAAAGTTAGCGCAAAAAAATCGGCCCGCCCAAATATATATATATATATATATATATATATATATATATAAAATATATATATATTATAACGGGGTGCTCAACTGTTAATAACAATTTAATTATTAACCGAGCTAGTAGCCTGCAGGCGTGCGCCACAAGCAACGCGTATATATATATATATATATATATATATATATATATATATATATATATATACATATAAGCTCAAAGGTAAGAGCTGCGATAAGCCGCTCACACGCGTTGCTTGTCGCGCACGCCTGCAGGCTACTAGCTCGGTTAATAATAATAATAATAATATATATATGGGTAATTCGCTGGGAAATCAAAAATAAAAGAAAAACCGCTGACAAAACATTGACACTTAGTTTCCTCAAACTAAATTAATTGTTCTAATATAAAAATTTTTGTTCTAATAAATACATTTAAAATTCCTACATCTCTTTTTAATTAGGAGCTTAAAAAATGTGTGCTGATTTATCATTGATGGTTTAATTCACAACAGTTAATTCAATTAGCTGTAGCCATAATCTTACTTTTATTATATATTTATATTTTCAATTTACATCTATATATAAATTAAATCTGTTTCAAGCATCATTCAGTCCATTATCTATTTAAATTAATAATTTTAATTTTATTCACTTTACCTCGAATTTGAATTCAACAACATCTAAAATCACATAATTAGATCGCTCATATGTATCATTTTTACCCAGATTTATAAGAAATAAAACATAAAAATTACTGATAGACAATATTTAATATTTCTTCAAATACCCTTTCAATCAATATTTCAAAATATCAATATCAGATAACATCAAATATTTATAGAGATGATTAAAATGCACCATTTAACAATAAAGTCATATTTAGCTTTAAACAGATTTAAATATAAATGCTTAAAAAATCTAAACAAATTCATGACTATTTTGCATGCTAATTTGTATTTTTTCGGCATAAATGTTATATATATATATATATATATATATATATATGTAAATTGTCGATTTTTCAGAAAATAACCTATATTTTTATATATAAATGAATGACGTCTCGGAAATCGAAAACTAGAACATTTTTTTTAATTTCAGATAAAATCTTCCTTCTACAATGTCGAGTACATGTATTTTTTTATGCTAATAGGTTTAAAGTTGTTCGGCGCTAAATATGACCATATTTTCATATATATGCATGATTCTCTGAGAAATCTAGAACAAAATCAGAAGAAAAAATTTTTTTTAGATTTTTTTAAGCCCGTATATATAAATTTTAAAGTTGTTTGATGCAAAATATGACTTTATTGCTAAAATGAGCATTTTAATAAGTTTTTTAACAATATTTGATGTTAGTTTGATTTTTCGATATAAATATTGCACGTCTGCCATTTTGCGACTATTACAGTCACTTTTGTACTGAAAAAAGCTATCTTCATGATTTATGGTGTAATGGTTCGAGTGATCGAACCCACTTTTTTCACGATTTTTAGTTTTAAAATGAGTTTATTTAATTCGAAGGGACATTAAAGGATTTTGGAATCACTTTTTATGAAAAATTCAGAAAATTTTCTAAAAAATACTTTTTGCTATTTTCTTAAAAGATTTAATTTTGTTGAATAAATGGAGGTTAAAATTTGGTAAACAATATAAAAAATTTCAAATTATGAAAAAAGTGAAGTTTCTATTTTGAACGGAATAGGCATAGCATAAAAGATGGGTCGACAAAGCATAACATTTTACATTCAGACTTATATACTTTTCCTTCGATCATACTCAGAATATCTAAGGTTGGAAATTGCTATAATATGGTTCGTAAAGTGCTATAATATATCGTAGTTTTTTACTCAACCTCGACATTATCTTGAACACGCGTCCCAGGACGACTTCGAAGCGACCAGGCAAATGACAAGCCTAATAAAAACTTGATTATCTTGGTCACCTACCTGATGAAAGTGTACATACCTTTTTGGTTTACAGTAAAAACTAACCCCTCCATTAAAGATGGCTCAAGACATTTATACGAATTTTGCGACTGTTACAGTCACTTTTGTACTGAAAAAAGATATCTTCATGATTTATGGTGTAATGGTTCGAGTGATCGAACCCACTTTTTTCACGAATTTTAGTTTAAAATGAGTTTATTTAATTCAAAGGGACATTAAAGGGTTTTGGAATCACTTTTTATGAAAAATTCAGAGAATTTTCTAAAAAATACTTTGTTGCTATTTTCTTAAAAGATTTAATTTTGTTGAATAAATGGAGGTTAAAATTTGGTAAAAAATGTAACAAATTTCTACATGCTCATATCGAGCCTTGATCAAGTTTAAGCCTAAGGGTTTCCAAAAATTTGAAAAAATTCACGTACATTCTACATACCGAGAGGAACATTTATACGGAAGAAAAAAAAATGTTGTCTTTAATTTCGATTTCCCAGAGAATATATATATATATATATATATATATATATATATATATATATATATATATATATATATATATGTACATACTAACATATGTTCGATCTAATACTTTAAGAATTCTCTATGAATCAATTTTCCTTATTGCTCTGACCATAGACTTAACCCTCTTTTATCTAAAAATTTGCAGACAGTGTATAAGCGTTTTTGAACTAAGGTGACTGTATCCAATATGGTCCATTTAAGCTCTGAGCATTTACGGTAGTTGAAGTAATAACAAAATTCTATTCGGACCAGTTAGATATCAAAATATAGCATACCTACTAACAAAGTATATTTTTAGTTGAAAATATGCACATAAGGAAATTCCACAGGGACTGATAAAAAATAGCTAGTGGGATTTATTGGGTTCCCGTATACCCAATTGAACTCACTGGTTTTTTCTCGTTTTTTAGTAACTCATGAACCAATTTATGATTGATTAATTTAATTTATTTTATTGATTTAATTAAATTAAGGTTTAGGAATTTGCGATAGATAAAATCATCTTTGTCGGTCTTAGGCTGAAATTTATAGTCGTGAGACGGTCTCAGCTCCTATTACTTTACCATTGGAGAGACGAAGTCAGACAGATCTTGAGATGGTTTCACGACGACTAGAAATTCCAACCGTAGTAAAATCTACATGTTTTTTGCAAATATACATAATTTATGAAACACATAAATTATTGAAGGACATATTATTAATATCTTTTTCAAAAATTGATATGAAACTGTGAATTTTTTTATAACTATTAGTTATTTCTCATCCTTAAAAGCTTTGTAAACTTTAAGGGTATTTACTATTGAGTACTTTAAGAGTATTCATTAGTCGCAAATTTTTCTGCTTTGTATTACATGGGTTGTATTAGATAAAATGGATGTCTAGACATATTTCTTCACATGTTTACTTACACTAAAAAAGCACATAGCCGGACGATAAAATAAGAGATGCCACTGAAAAGCTGATAACATAGAAACAACAAACGCTGTGTCGACTTTGACGGACTTCTTTATTTATAACCATAGTAAATATAATCGCTTGCTTAAAATTATTGTGACAAATACGCATGAGCGTCTACCAGACGAAATTTACTGAAGGTTGGTCCTCTTTTTCTTTTACGAGGTAATTGGCTGAGCAAAAAACTTCTACTGACATCATTTATATAGTGCATTAGCTATTTAACTAATTAAAGGCATAATAACTAGGATAGCCATGGTTGGCCATATTAGATACACACTACATAGACTATATCGGATACAGTAATTTTTCGTGCATTTTTAAAGTATAAGGTATTTTAATATATTTAAAATTTTTTTATAACTCACATATGTGCTTATTTAATTCAGATTTAATTTTCTAGTATATATAAATAATTATGTTCCGTCTTATCAATTGATTTGAATGCATTAACAAACGAAAAATTTAGTCTAATCTTTAAAAATTACCACGGAGATACTTTTAAAGAAAAAGCTTGCCGAAAACTTTTGAAAAAAGCCGATAAATTTCTTCATTTTATATTTACAAAGATGTTGGATATTTTAAATTAATTCCATTCGCTAATGTATTCAAAACAATGAACTACATTGTACAATTGTACATAATTATTTTTCTACTAGACTAATTGAATCTGAATTGAATTAACTAACACATAAGTGTGTTATAGTACGAGGTTAAAGCTACTGAAATATCTGAAACTTGAAAAATATACGCAGTTCTAAAATACTTATCACACTGTCTTGAATTTTTAAATAGAAGCGGGCTAGGTCTATGATCAAAGCAGGTAGGAGAATTGATTCATAGAGAATTCTTGATGTATTGGACTAAGTACATGAATCAAGTAAATTTTATTGAAAATTATATGTACTTAATAAATTTAAAAAGAGCTTCAGTGAAGTTTTCATCAAGCAATCTTTAAATAATAAAAATAATTCTTTTTACTGGGTACGAATAAATGTTTTAACTAAATAAAATAATTTATTGTATTTTGTAGTTTAGAAATGTAATAGATATATAAAATAATAAATAAAATTATCTAGTGATAAAAAATGACTTATTGCACGTTATTCTTAGTAGTCCCTTACCCCAAATTTCATTAAATTTAATATTCATGTTATAACTTTAATTAGCTCATAACTTGGAAAAAGGAGCAGACCCTATTTCAATTCGGTCGTTTTTTAAAGCTTATTCAATGTACAAATCGAATGCCGCAACCCGTTTTCGTCGTCAGATCATCGTGAGGGCTTTGGACTAGCTAAGACAAGCTAAGACAAGAAGGAAACGACGAAGATTCTGCAAGGAAAATTCCATCTTAGCCCAACGGCGGGCAACTTGTTGGATCAGATAGTTCGTGAACATGATATAGACATCCTAATCATTAGTGAGCAGGGCACAGTAAACAGATATGGACAAGTATGGTTTTCTAATAAGCTAGGGGTCGCAGCAATATGGATCGCAAATCTAAGAAAAGTACCAGTTACGCAGCATGGATCTGGAAGAGACTTTGTGTGGGTCAGAAACAACACGATAACCTACGTTAGTTGTTACTTTACACCTAGTGATAATATTAAAGACTTTATTCGGAAGACAGAAGAGCTGGAAGATGTGCTTCAAGAAATAGGAGGAAACCTAGTAGTAACCAGGGATTACAATTCCAAGACACTGAAGTGGGGCTCCACAGAAGTCGACACCAGAGGCAAGATAATTATGGAGATGGCATCGAAATTAAACCTCAGTGTCCAGATGGATGGTACAACAACATTTAAAAGACACGGGCAAAGGGAAACGGTACCAGATGACACTTTTGCATCAGATGACATGGTCGGAAGTGTGCGTGATTGGAAGGTTATCGATGACTTAAATGCCAGCGATCACATGTTCATCACCTACACAGTGGGAGGAGCGAAAGAAGGTAAGACGAAGGTTCATCGAGTTACACCAGGTATAATGTAACAAAAATGAATAAGGAAACGTTAGTAGCTATCTTACAAGAAGGACAAGAAGCAAGTGGATAAGGCGTGGCCGAAGAACCGACACAGTTAAGGCCCAGGTAAAAGTTATAATCAGCTTCTACACAAGGCTTGCGAAGCATCAATGTCACGAAAGCGACCAGCTGGAGATAAGAGACGATCCGTTTATTACTGGACAGAAGAGATTGCCAACTTAAGGTGGGTCTACGATGATTTTCGAACAAAAAATCGAAATAAAAATTATGACACTTTTTGAAGCATTACATTTATATAAACATTTTGGCACCTGATAGAATAAAAAAAATTCATATTTAACAATTATAACCATTAAAAGAATATAATTAACATTGCTTCTTACGTACAACTGAATATTTAAATGCGTTTGTATCGAAATTTATTTTTGAAACTTCGAAAAGTTGCTCGCGCATTTAGAGTCGATTAATGCAGCTGTAACTCGAAGCAAATATTCCTATAAGGACTATTTAGAGAAGTTAGTATTTTTTTTTTCAAGAATTGCGTACATACAAATTTTTGTCGATTAAATATATATACAATACATGGTATTTTTTGTTATATATTTATTTAAAATGGAGATATATTTTTTACAAGCTATTTATGATAAAAATTTATAATAATAAATACCATTTTTTTTTGTTACGGGTTCTAAAGTCAGTGAGAATTTATTAGGTTGATAATGTCAAACTTAAATACGCACGGAACTTTTTGAATGAACCTGTATTTTGACTTCAAACAAGTGCATTTTGTTCAATGAATTGGGATTAGGGAAGTAAAAATTGCTCAAAATTGGTATGTATTTCTCTTTTTTGGTTACTAATAACATCAAATTTTGAAATAAAATTCCGAATGTTTAACGATTTTGAAAAAATCAGTGTAGACCCACCTTAAGAAAGGAGCCTTCGTCTACGCAGACGATTACAACGAGTTGATAGAAATAGAGAAGAAGAGGTCAGTTGTAGGAATGCAGAGTACAAGGAAGCGAAGAAACGATTGGGAGTGCTGATTAGCAAGGAAATAAGAGACCCCAACTTGGCATCGGGCAACAGACCGCTATGCATGTTAGATACGGATGGAAAACTAGTCGAGAAACTTCTTAGATCTCGGCTACAGAATGCAGTAAAGGCAGATAGTGATCTCTCAGATAGACAATACGACTTTAGGAAAAGAAGGTCAACTGTTGATGCAGTTACTAGAGGTCAAGAGCACCTTCGAAGAAGAACAAACGAAAAAGCACCCGAAGAGATTGATACTGTTAGCAATCCTAGATGTGAAAAATGCCTTCAAGTCTGCCAGATGGAAAGATATGATCGACGCAATGAAGAATACGTTTAAAGTACCGCCGTAGATTCTGCGCATGGCAAAAGACAATCTAGAGGATAGGTGGCTATTCTATGATACCATCGAGGGACAATGTAGAAAGGAAATTACAGCTTGAGCTACACAAGGATCGGTCATTGGATCAGACTTATGGAACATACCGTACGATGGTGATCTGCGGCTTGAGATGCCGGTTGGCACATTCCTAATAGGGTACAATGATAACATAGCATCAGTAATCGTCGCTGAAGCTGAAGAAGAGAATATATGAAAGAAAAGCAGAAGACAACATACAACAAGTCAAAAATTAATGAGAGATGGCGATCAAGAAATGGCAAGAGCGATAGAACGCAGATGCCAGAGGCAGATGGACCGCGAGAATGATCAAGAATATCAATAAGTGAATAGAACGACGGCATAGAGAGGTAAACTACTATGTAATGCAGATCCTCACCGGATATGGGTACTTTCGATCTTACCTCAGACACACGAGAAAGGTAAAGAATACAAAGTGCCTGCATTGCGGACATGTGCAGGACGACGCGGAATACACTTTCTTTGACTGTGACCGCTAGACTAAAGAAATAAGAGAACTGGAGACAACAACAGGGCGAATTACTCCCAAAAACATTGTTGTATTAATGCTGAAAGATAAGAAAAACTGGGATGAAACCGCTGCCTTCATAGAAAAAGTGCTTGGATGAAAGAAACATAACAACTTGGTGGACGACGTCAGGATCATTGAGTAAGGCAAAATAAAAAGAACCTTGAGCAACGTTTTAAAGAAGCGAAGAAATCCATCTTGAAGTAATGCAAAAGTGGTTCCGAGGTAACATCATGACAAAAAGAGGTGGGTGAAACGTGATGGAGGTTTAGTGGGTATTATTGACGCAGTGCTTGCGGTTTCCGCTCAAGGAAACCGGAAACCCTCTGCCATTTGAATCCATCACACGGGGGGGGAGGGGGGGGCGGGGGGGCGCATTGCCCTCCTATAGTTCGTAAACAGAATTCCTTAACTAGGATAAAAAAAAACGCAAAAACAAAAGTAATTATTTAGCCATTATCGTCTTTTAACAGATTTCCAGGAAGTCGATTGGTCTCCAAAATGAATAGTTTATTTACCTTTTATCGCAAGATATCAATCACATTTATTACGATAAAACTGCATTTTTAATTAATTTATTCATTGAATAGAATTGACATTCTAATCTGAAGAAACATTGAATAAATATAGCCATTATATAATAATGGATTGTCAATGATATCTTGATAAAAAGTAAATAAATTATTCATTTTTGAGATCATTCGAATGCCTGGATACTGCTTGAAGACTGAAAATGGCTGAAAAAATCATTAAAATCGCGGTTTTCCGCCCTATTAACGAATAAACTAAATAAAAAATGAGATTATTTCGTAATAAAAATTATAAAAGCGCTTGATAATGCTATGTTTTTCATATCTTTTGATCAAATGTGAATAAATTATTGATTTTTCAGATCAATCGAATGTCTGGGTACTGCTTGCAGGCCGAAAAAGGCTAAAAAAATCATGAAAATCGTGGTTTCCCGGCTTTTTAATGAATAAACTAAATAAAAAATGAGATTTTTTCGTAATAATAATTACAAAAGCGCTTAAAAAAGCTGTTTTTGATATCTTTTGATATAAAGTGAATAAATTATTCATTTTGGAGACCAATTGAATGTCTGAGAAGTGTTTGAAGGCCGAGAATGGCCAAGAAAATGATGAAAATCGCGGTTTTCCGTCGTTTTAATAAATAAACTAAATAAAAATGAGATTTTATCGTAAAAAAATAAAAAAGCGCTTGAAAATGTATTGTTTAAGATGTCTTTTGACAATAAGTCAATAAATTATTCATTTTGGAGACCAATCATATATCTGGAAATTGACGGAAGGCCAAAAATTACTAAAAAATATTCAAGAATACGGTTATTCTCACTTTTTTTGGGGGGGGGGGGGGGCACCATTCGAAAAAGTCTGAAAATTTTTTTAATAATTATAAAATATAAACATCTTTCTTATATAAACATGTATGCATAGTTAGTTTTTCGGTTGAGGAGTAGGGCCATTTTGACTATCTTAACGGGGGGTACCCTTTCTCTAGGTTTGGTGATATTACGTTTCATTACATTAGTTATGGTATGAATACAGGAAATTAATCTCTACTACGTAGACAAATTTTTAGATTCATATATATTGTAATATTAATTAATAATATTAAACAATTAATTACAAAGTCTATAATAAGTATGTAAAAAATTTTCTACGTATTAAAACTTAATTTCTTCTAATTTATACCATAACTAATGTATTGAAAAGTAATACCTCCAAACCTGGAACTTAATAACTATGGCGATTTCATATGACATGCTATATCGAAATTTTGAGTTTTTTTTACGGTGAAATTAAAGGTGTTGTCAAGTATTTATAGTAACAAAACATTCAGAATGATTGCTTTTGAACGAAAAAATTTGTATGGACACATACAAATAATATTTGATTTTGGGTTCAAAGGTGAAGTGCCCCCTTAATGGGGACAGCCTGAGTTAAACTGAAAAAAAGAATTTTTTTTTTCATTAGTTGATAAAAAATTTTTCTCTAAAAGCAACCATTCTGAAATTTTTTTTACTATAAATACTTGATAATATCCATAATTGTACCATTGTAAAACCTCAAAATCTTGTTCCTACGTAACAAGATATTATCATTGTCAATACTATATTTACCAAAACTTTGCGACGTGCACGTTTGTAGATGACACGATGAACAAATTTTTTATTTTCTGACGGTAATTTAGCTCCTTCTTGCATATACTAAAACTTTTTCGGCTTACTTTTTCGTTCAAAATTGTTTTAACATTATTTTTCGAAGTACAAACCAATATTTAAAAATTTCTTAGTGATTTTTTAAATATTGATTTGATTTATAAAATATAATAATAAAAAGATTTTTTAACAAAAAAGTAAACCATAAAAGCTTTAGTACTTGTCATAAGGATACAAATAATCGTCGGATAAAATTTTTTTATTGATCGTGTCACCTCGAAACGTGTACGCAGCTAAGTTATTCTAATAAATATAGTATTGACCATAGTAATATCTTGTTTCACGTAGGAGCAAGATTTTGAGGTTTTACAACGGTAAAATTACAGATATTATAAAGTATTTATACCGTTGTAAAACCTCAAAATTTTGCTCCTACGTGAAACAAGATATTACTATGGTCATTAAGTTAAAAAAGATTCAGAATAAATACTTTCAAGGAAATATTTTTATCGACTCATACAAAATTTTTTTTTAGTTTAACTCAGGCTGGTCTCCTTAAATCAATTCTATTGGTCAAAATATCACGCACTTTAAATTAATGTCTATTACTCGACTAATCGGCATATCTACAGTGTGTACTCGCGTTCGTAGCTACAATCTACAATAAATCATTTGATCTCAATTCCGAAATCAAATAATTAATAAAGTTCTGAAATCTAATGTAATTTGTTAATTCGTAGTCTTTTCTCGAACTCGAATCTTTACTCAACACCTCTACTTTTATTGTTTCTTTCGGCTTTTCTATATTTGCGTTCTCAATCTCTTCTAAAATTTTATAAACACCCAATCTTTTAAATTTTGAAGCAACTGCACTAGCTACTTACCCCATCTCTTCTGCATTCTCTCACATGTAATCTTTTCACTCGAATTTTTATTTGAATTCGAATACAACTTGTCTAAAAATTTAATATTTTGATCTGTAACGTCTGGTTCGCAATTATTCTTTTTTACATTGCCTGATCTGGAATCAGCCTTATTTAGACTGTATAACAATTCATAATATAAATTTACCTGTCTACGATCAGTTTCTGCTTATCTAAGCTTATCTTCTCTTCTCCTTAACTCTTTATCTTTTCTAATCTGCTGTTTTTATCTCGCTTGGCTTTCAGCAGCTCGCTGTCGTTGCTGATCTACTTATCTCTTCTACTCTTCTAGTTCTAATACTCGTCTCTCAAAGCGTAATCGATCATAATGCCCGATCAGTTCGTGCTGTTGAGAAAGGAACCGTATAAAGCTGTCAGCTGTTACATTAATACAGTTCTCACTATTCTCATTCATATATTTTAATTTTAATCATTTTATTATCTCATAAAAATTTAATATCACATCAAATGTTTTTTTTATTAAATTAGGAGCATTCTTATCATTCAATTTTAAATTAAAGTCGTTACTAGTACTGAATTTATTGAAGCATGAATTATATTTTTCAATTAATTTTATACGTGGCAATATTTTATTCTCTGAACTAGGTATGCGCAGTCATCTATATCACCTCTCCGCTGCGTCCCTCTCATTTTGGGCTCCTCTAAAGCATTCCCATATCTCGCTTGCTCGTCACCCACAGCTCTTATCGACTAATCTACAACAACAGAATTTCGCTCTAATTCTTGAGACTGCTCCGTTATCTCCTGGTCTTGCTGGTAGACGGGGCCGGTAAACATTTTGCCTCCGTTATTTTCTATGCGGTCAGTGGACTCCGTGACCACATGAACCGCTCTACTTACAGGCCTCACTTACCTGTAAATATTATTTATATAAGATTTAGATAATGTTATCAGTTCAATGCACCAAACATCAAGCGAAATCTAACATCAAACTAAAATCACGAAATCAGATGCGCTCAAACATCAAACACAAAGTTCACAAAGTCGTCCTGGATAGGATGTGGGCGGATGACTCTTTCTAGACGCCATTTTCCATCTGTTGTCTCGCTTCTTATAAGGACCAAGTTACTGAATGAAAGTGACCTTGTTTTCTTGAGCCATTTTTGCCGTGCTAGTAGAGATGCTGAAGGCCATCTCTTTCAGAAGTTTTGCGTCATTTGAGAGTTTCCATAATTTCCTAACGATGTATTGAGATTTGTAACAGCAGCAGTGATACTTAAGCGATTTCTAGGAATTAATGCACCTGAAATACTTGACCAAGATTTGTTATCTACCAAACAGTTTGAACCTTTCCACCAAAAAGGGTGATCAAGAAACTTTTCAATCCCGATTCCACGAGAAGCTATGTCACCAGGATTGTCATTTGAACGCACATGTCGCCACATGGCTTTAGGTACTAGGGTGAGGATCTCGGATGTGCAGTTAGCGATAAATACTTCCCCTCGTCTTGAAAGGTGATCACCTAACCAGTGCAACACATCTAAAGAGTTCGACCATACATGAATATTATTAATTAAAATCGATAAAACTTCCAGAAAATGGTGTATTAGACGAGCGAGCAAAAGAGCTGTGCTTAGTTAAAGTCTCGGTATACTAAGTATTTTAATCAGAATTATACGAGTCTTTGCTATCCGAAGTGAAACCGTAACTTTAGAATTATGTACAATACGAAGGCATATCACAGCTGCGTATGCCTGGTTAGACGCATCTACGAAGCCATGTATCTCTACAGAGTCTGCTACATTTGAGTAGTGAGACCAACGAGAAATTTTAATTGAATTCAAAAGAGGAAGTTGTTGTTTCCAAGAAAACCTACAATCTGTCACTTGCTCTGGCAATGGACTGTCCCAGTCAAACTTTAACAGCCAGAGGGATTGTATAAGGATATTTGCCACAATTAATACTGGCGCTAGCCAACCCATTGGGTCAAATAATCGAACAATTTTAAAAAGAACTGTGTGCTTCGTGAGTGGTCCAACCATTGGAATCGAGTCAATTTCGAATTGGAAAACGTTCTCTTGAGGATGCCAAGACAAACCTAACACGGATACCACATCGGTTGAAGTAACTAAAGAAGCTGAATCACTTGCGGAAGTTACTCCAAAAATAGCGGAAATAATTCTTTCATCGTTGAATGCCCATTTGTGTAACTCAAACCTACATTATTTGAGTAAACTAATAGTCTCCTGTAACTTGGCGATCGCCTCTTGAATCGAATGAGCGTCTAACAACGCATCGTCCAAATAGATTTCCTTTCGAACGACTTCGGCAGCGAGAGGGTATCGTTTTTCATAATCCGAAGATAATTGTTTGTGTGCTCGAGAAGCAATATCAGGATTATAGACAATTTCGTAGGCAACCGTAATAACTGTATATACCTCCATGGGAAGTCTAGGACACGATCTCAACGATGAAAAATCAGAAAACCTGAGGAAAATCTGAAAATTATTTAAAAAAACTTATATCTCTGGATACAAACGGTCTTTCTTCATAAAAATTTCGCGAGCATATAGGTTTTTATCTCTAAATTACAGGAAAATTTAAATGCATATATTCAATCGACTTCTCTGACCTGGGAAAAATCTGGAACCCTGAGAAAAGCCTAAAAATTATGTTTAAAAAATGATATCTCTAAAACGAACGGTCTAATTACATAATACTTTCGCAATCTTACAGGTTTTTATATTTAGATTACAGAAAAAATTATAAGCAAATGCCCAATCGACTTCTCTGACCTGGCAAAAATCAGGAAACCTGTGAAAAGCGTGTAAAATATTTAAAAACATATCTCTGGATACAAACGGTCTTTTTTCATAAAACTTTCCCGAGCTAACAGGTACTGCGCTTTGGAATATAGGAAAAATTATAAGCAAATGCCCAATCGATTTCCGTAACCTGGTAAAAATCCGGAAACCAAAGAATAGCCTAAAAATTATGTTTAAAATATTATATCTCTTAAGGTACTTATCCCCCAACTATGTGACTGAACCAAAACAAAGCTGAAAAATAAAAGTCTCAATACACATGAATTTCTTTATATGTCAAATAAGAATAGCACAAAAACATTATTTTCATGTTGTTTTAATGCAATTAAAAGGAAAAATATGTACGATTTTCTACTTTAAAAAAAGTAGAAAATGTAATGTGTAGTTTATTCATTGAAAGATTGATATCAAAATTTCTACTTTTCAAAAGAGGAAAATAGCATTATAACATTATAATGACATTACCAAGAGACTAAACACTAAAATTTATACTTTTTAAAAATATATAATGTTCGTCCAATATTTAAAAAGAAAGTAAATTAAGTATTAGACTAATCTTTTATAAAGAATAAACTGAAAAATGTATTCTTTACAAAATTAGAAATTTTACTGGAGAATTGCAAATTTTTATACATAAACCGGCAAAATCAAAAGCCACAATACTGCCTAACCTTAAAACTCTTATACACAGACAAGTGAAACGTCAATACCTAATAATCTCGAAACTCTTATATACAGACATGCCAGGTTTAAGCTGAATAACCCATAACTTCCAAGTTTTAATATACAGACAGGGCAAACACATCCTCAATATCCTATAACCTCCAAACACTTAAAACAGAAAGGCTAAACCAAAGTCACAAATAAGCTACAATCTTCCAACTCTTATACACAAGCAGGCTAAGTTTAGAATTCAATACCCAATTACCTTCAAATTCTTATACACAGACAGACCAAAAGAAACCTCTATATCTCATAACCTCCAAACGCTTATACACCAACAGGGTAAACCAAAACCCTAGATAAGCTATAATCTTCGAACATTATACTCAGATAGGCCAAGTTTAAAACTCAATTATCCATAACCTTCAAATTATTATACAAAAACATGGCAAATTAAGGTACCAGACCTGTGTAACGCTCATATTTTTGACGTCCTTTCATGAATTTTTTTGGAAAGGAAAATAATATACGATCATTCTGTAATTTTTATATGTTATTATTAGTGTTCAAATGTGTACAAAAAAATTTTTTGTGATACAATTTTATAATTTTTTTTTATGTTTCACACGGCCAAAGTTAACACCTCGCGAAGGTGGCGGGGCGGGGGGGGGGGAGGCGGGAGCACCCACGGTCCTGTGGTGATCTGAAAGCAAAAAATCAAATTGATTATTATTCTGTAGGCTTGTCGCTATTTCTGGAAACTTTAAAATGCACATATTTTTCATAAAAAAAATAAAATTGCAGGCATTTGAAAAAAAAAAAATTTTTTCGCGATTTTTTATGACAAAATTGTTTAAAAAAATTAATTAATTATTAAAAAATTCAAAGTTTTTTAGGTCCCAGTAATATTCTGACATGTTAAGAATATCTGGTAAAAATGTAAAGTCAATCGGTTAGATAGTTTTTCCTCAGTGTTTTCCCCGCGACCAAAAAAAGTGGTTTCGAGAAAAACGCGTTTAAAGTTTTTATAAGAGATGTTTAATAGAAAAATGATACACTAATCAGCTATGCCTGAAGCGTACAAAATCCCTTTACACAATATGTTTGATATATTTTACTTTCAAAAAATGTTAAAATTGAAAAATCGAAAATTCCATCCCCTGACACTGGTCGGATACCTTAAACCTGAATACCCCATAATATCCAGACACTTATATACAGACAGGCCAATTTTATAACTCGATATCTCATAACCTCCAAATTCATATACTCAAATGGGCAAAAAATTTAAGATTATTGCCCATCACCTCCCAATTCTTATACACAGACAAGCTAAACCTAAAAGTCAATGCCCCATAACCTCCGAATTCTTAAGGGGGTAGTATAACTATAAATCATGAAAAACCCAATTCTTTTTTATAATTTATTTTTGATTTACAAGCTATAAATAACTTAAAAATAAAGTTTTAGTTATGAATAATATCATAAAAAAAAATTGCCAGGCTTTAAGTGATTATTTTTAATTACTATCTTTTTGAAATTCGCGCATTTTTTGGTAGTTGCACAGATTGCAGCGCCGTACTGCGTTGAAAATGCGTAACCTAATCATATGTTCTTGTGAGTGTTTACTTTCAAAGCTGTCAAGAAGTATAATTGTTTTCAAGATCATAAAACATACTAAAAATGCCAAATGGATTACTGCAATACGTTTATTCAATCAGATAAGTCATCTTATTTCATCAGTAGCTAATGTAATTTTTAATGTATTACTTTGTGACATTTTTTTTTATCAGTAAATCAGCATACAGTACCAAGGAAAAAAAAAGATCTTAGTCAACTGCACGAGGAAAAAATACGTTTGACTCAAAAGAATCACATATAGAAAGATATTCAAGTCTATTAATACCCCATACTATTACTATTACTAATTACTATTACTGGTATGTATTTTCTATTTGATACTGAAGTAACATTAATTTCCTTTAGGTTACAAATGGCACGCACTGCATGATTGAGATGATGAATTCATGTTTCGAATTTGAGAATAACTGCTAAAGTGGATCAAATGTTATAACATACACTGAGATGTAATGTTTGAAGAAATTGTAACATTAGTGAAATGTAACTTTAAATGCAATTTTCTCATAACTGTGTTTTCAGGGCTTGCGCGACACCTAGAGAGTGAATCGATGCATGGATTTTGATGATCCAGGTCTTAAAATTACCCTTTTCAATGCTATTTTGGACTGAAGCTATTTAGAAACCTCTAAGAATTGTTTATCATGTGAGTATTCTAGTATAAATGTGAAAAAATTACAATTTTAATAATAATTATAATTATTTTGACTTTCAGGTCTTCAAAAAATTTAAATAAATTAAAATTAATTTTTCTAACTAACTTCAGTCTAAAACGACATACAAGAGGAACAATTTAAGACCAGCATGACTAAAATCCATGCATCGCTTGAGTTTGTAGGTAACGTGCAAGCAAAAAATGTTCATAGATGGATATCTCCCCCTGTAAAGGGGGCAAGGGTCTCATTAAGGATGATTTTTGTAAGAAATGTGTTCAACTTTAAGGATATATTCATACTTATATTTTAATTATTTTCCTATTATTTTTACAGATGGAAATCTTCAAAAAGGGCTATAGGTATTCTACCCCTTAAACACAGACAGGCCTGGTTAAAAACTCAATACCCCATAGCCTCCAAAGTCTTATACACAGACATACCGAACTAAACCTTAATATTCCTAACCTCAAAACACTTATATACTGACCAATACCCAAGATAACCTATAATCTTTAATCTCTTATATACAGACAGGCCAAGTTTAAAACTTAATACCCCTGAACCTCAAAATTCTTATACACAAAGAGACCAAGTTTAATACCCTGTAACCCAATAACTTATGCACGGACAGTACAAACTTAAAACCTAAACAGTCGATTTTTATAGATTACGGGGTATTCAGCTTTTTGGTTTGGCCTGTCTGTGCATAAGATTCTGAAACTTATGGGGTATTAAGATATTGTTTAAATTAAAAAAAATGATTTTTTGAACCACTTACACGAGACAACCCCCTTAACCTTTCGGTTGATCGCATCCACCTGCGGTTTCCATGTTAATTTATAATCTATTACAACACCGAGGTCGGTAACTATATCGGAAAAGGGAATGAAAACTTTATGCTGTACCTCAATGCCTGGCAGATGCAGGTCCTGCAACCTGTTAATGTTATAGTATGAACCAAAAATAATAACCTTTGTTTTATTGACATTGCGGCACAGGGTATTCTCTGAAGCCCATGCCGACACTGGTCGCGCTACAGCCGACAAGCAATCTATGTCCTCACGAAGATTATCTCTGGTAACCTGCGTATAGGTTTGAAGGTCGTCAGCATATAGCAAATGCTCGACACCATCCGATAATTCACCCTTAGGGCCCTTGAAATTAGCCAATATAACTCGAAGATCATTAATGTACAGAGTAAACAGAAGGGTCCCCAGAACCGAGCACTGTAGTACACCAAGATTCCTAGTGAGCCAATCAGATTCACCATTGGATTTTGTAACCACTCGCTGGTTTCGGCCTGTGATATATGATTTAATCCACATGCCCACGGATCTGGAAAAACCCACTCTGACCAGTTTGCGAAGTAATTTAGAGGGTGAGATTGTGTCGAACGCCTTACTGAAATCGAACATCAGAACAATTGTATGCAGCTGTTTATTGCTGTTGATACCAGCTCGAATGTCCTCTGACAGACTCAGCAGTGCTATTTGCGTACTATGATATTGCCTAAAACCGATTTAACATGGATCTACAATTTTATTAGATGTAATGAACTCTGAGATTTGCTCATGGACAATCTTTTCTAGGACATTAAAGAGAAAACTCAAAAGGGCAATGGGACGAAAGTCCGTGACTGCAGCCGGAATCGCCGTCTTCTTAAAAGGCACCAGATGAGCTCTCTTCCAAGTTCCAGGAAAGACTCCACAAGCCAGTGAAGAGTTGAAAATAGCAGGCAAGTGATGGCCTAAAACCGGAAGGGATTTCGCGATAACACTTTGGGGAATCCTATCTTCCCTCTTCGCTTGCGATGAGAAATGGGCGACGGCCAGGACTACACCCGAGAAAGTGACTTCACGAAAAGTGAAGCCGTCAGCAGTGGCCCTTGATAAAATGTCGTCCAAATCCACATCGAGCTCAGGTTGAGAAACGGAAACCCTCGCAAAGTGGGTGTTTAACTCATCCGGTGTGAAGCTATGCAGCTCCTCTTTAGCCTTTGATATGAGTGCTAGGTTTCGGAGTTCCTTCCAGATATTTTTATTATTATGCAGAGCATCAAAAATTCTACTCTGAGTAAAAGCCTCTTGCGCTTCAACTGTGCGTTGTTCTGCTTGAGCAGAGACTGGCATTCCTGCCATAAGCCATGGTCCCGAGTCGGCTTATAACGTTGACGAATTGCATCATGCTGATTATATAGATGTTTCAATTCAACGTTTACCCAAGGCGGATGACCTTTCTTTTTTGATTTGAAATGTTTCAGAGGGGCAAGTTCGTCGATAGCTGCCATGATGGTTTAACCTGCTATCGACAAGCGTTAGGAGGGATAAAAGCTCCTGTCTAATCGATTTAAAATCTCTATACGAATACGTGTTAAGAGCAGGGGGCTTAAATGATCGGATGTCAATTGTGACGTCAATTATTTTATGCCTACTAGGAAAGGTCGCCATCATGTTGTTCGCATCCAGCACTACATGAGTGTCATCAGTGAAAGAGATCCCTGGCGGTCGATAAATAACGGCTACGAATATTGGAGGAAGGTTGCCTTGCTGGACTTTATACATCAAGTACTCGGGAATTCCCGGTTTTCCATTGTCCAGTTTTGTGCTTGAGGAACACAACAATGTCGCTTTGTAACTAGTATGTCCATAGAGGACTAAACCTCCTCCACGATTATTCCTGTCCTGCCTAAGTATTGAGTAACCGTTGATCTGAACACTAACATAGTCATTGTCTCCGAAACGCGTCTTAGCCCCGCCGAAAAGGTGTTACAAGGGACGAGCAGTTTCAAGGAAATGTTTAAACATTTCAAAATGCTTACTAAGTGAAGTAGCATTAAGAAAACCCGCCCCTAACGTCTACTTCTCTCGTTATACATCCGCGTAGTCACGCCTGACTTTTAGAGTTTAAGACCAGTGTAGCTGAAGAAGTCCACGTGCAATCTGTTTCAGATTTTGAAACTGAACAGAAGATTCTTTATTTAAAAATTCATTAATGAATATTTTACTTTTAAATAAGCTATTACTCGTTTCCTTATCTAGAGGCGTTACGTTGATATCCCTCGTGTGAAATGCTGTAAACCTACGTTTCGCCCGCGTAATTTCTAACACTAATTCGGGATGAGAGAGGGAGACTACCCAAGGCGATAGATGAGGCTCAAAATTGTTTATAATCGTGTTCGCATTTGTTTTTGCACGAGAACCAGTCATGATTTGTCTTTCCGATCGAATATATTGGAAATAATTATTTCCGCCGATACTGTACCATAATCCATCCCGTTAATCGGAGAGCGACACTTGTATTGACCTGAAAGACCGTCATGCTTGCGTCCTAGTTCCCAAGTTCTCCACCTGCGACCTTGTGTTCGAAACCCTCCAGTGGCTGTTTCTGCTAATGGAGAGTCCTAGTAGCACTGAGTGTTTGATAACGCACAAATTGTTTGCATGGTGGTTGTTGTTATTGCCATTTACGTCATCGACACCATTAATGTTATTATTATAGTTATCACTATGATTCCTATTATTATAATAATTATTTACAACATTAGCTCTATTTCTAATATTATTATTATTATTATTGCATTGAATTGTTACAAATAACTGTTCTTATTTTCTAACATAATGAAACCTACAATAAAGTTTTGTTATACGTAATTTTTACCGCAGTAAGATAAAAGTACTAACTGAGTACTGGTCTTAATTTACTTATTCGTCATACTCAATACTTTTTAAACATTAATCAAATGATTTTACTTTGTTTCAGATTTTTTTGGGTAAAAATAAACATTTCTGGTACGCTTATAACAGAAAAAAGATGATCATACAAAAAAAATTTTAACAAAATGCGTTTTTAACTACATATATTTCAAGTACATATGATACCACAATTATTCCTATTATTATTGAAACCAATATATTTGTATGAAAAATAAAATTTGAATTTATAATTAAACATATTGTTTTATTTATTTCATGCCATCATTTAAACACCTAATAATTCATTAACTAACTAATTAGGTAACTACGAGTAACATATTTACTGAACCTATAAAAACCTACAATTACAAATAAACCTAATAAAGATATTAGAGACTAGAGATTAGATATTCGAGATATTATAGAAATAAATGAAGATATTTCATGTACTATATTATTATAGATCAAAAAAAGTTAATATAAATAATTGTTTATGCTACAAAATATGCGATTTGTATTCTCTATTATTATTATTAATCAGCAAAATCATTTCATTTAGACATTTTATTACGTTATTTGTATTTATCGTACAATAATAAAAATTCTATTGATATTACTATAAATATATTTTTTAACTCCTTCTCTTATTGATTAGACAATACAACAATATACCTCGCCCACGAATTGTTCGTACAAATGAAGAAGATATACTACATCGAAACAACCTACGACAATAAAGAGCTGAATACCAAAGACGCAGACAAAATGCTGCACGTGACGTTATTATTGATGAATCTAGAAATAATGCAACACCTGATATTGATCAAAACAGATTGGATAATTGCTGTCAACATGTCCTTCAGGATTATTTAGGCCCAATGAATATTATATGTGAACCTTGTAAAGAAAAACATTTTGTTTCAGAAAAAGTTTCGAGCAAAGGATTATCTTGTCAAGATTGTTGTAGTCACGGAACAGTTGTTTTGAAACCTACACCTATATTTCCTTAATATCTGCTTGATTTGTTTAATGGATCTCATAGTAAATTGAATGATTTTTAATTGAACATATTCGCGTCTACAATAATTCATTGTCATTTGCATCTTTCAATTCTAACTTAGCATATTTCAATTCAAGACGCCCAGGACCGTATTGGTTCAAAATTCAAGGACAAATATATTATCAGATTAATACAGCCCGTATATCCGTAAGGCAATGATTGTCCTTCTTATGGACAACTTCTCATTATTGATCCATTAGAGACTATACATTTCAGAATACAGCAAAATTTTGATCTTCAATATGAAACGTTGAAAATATTGGATAAAATTATAAGAGAAAATAATATATTTGCTAAATCCTACGAAATGATGAAAGAAGAAATAAATAATCAACAATCTTTAATAAATCCTAATGAAGCAGTTCCAGAGTTGCAATTATTATTTACATTAAAACCAGGTACTGATAGACGAAGATACAATTTTCAGCGAACTAATGAAGTAGCTGCTTTTTTTACGACGGCTGATGGCGAAATTTCAGAGTCTGGAATTACAGTATGTCAGTACTATGGATTCTAATATTGAACCATGGATTTATCCACTATTTTAGCCTTACGAGACTCAAGGATGGAATCAAAATTTACAATGTATTAAGGGGGGGTCCTGATTTAGAAGGCCTATAAGACGCTGTTTTTCGGGGATTATTTTAGGATAGAAAGAAATAACTAACCATAGCGAACTTTTTGGTATAGTTTCAAGTATATTTCTAGAATACAAAATCATTGTTTTTATGCAAAAATATTATTTCTGTTTCAGACAAGCATTACGAGCTCTACTTTTCCCGCAACTGAGAGACGTCAATAACGAGGCTTTGTGCAAATATGTACATAAAACATATGTGTATATATATATATATATATATATATATATATATATATATATATATACATACACATATGTTTTATGTACATATTTGCACAAAGCCTCGTTATTGACGTCTCTCAGTTGCGGGAAAAGTAGAGCTCGTAATGCTTGTCTGAAACAGAAATAATATATATACACACATATGTTGTATGTACATATTTGCACAAAGCCTCGTTATTGACGTCTCTCAGTTGCGGGAAAAGTAGAGCTTGTAATGTTTGTCTGAAATAGAAATAAAATTTTTTAATTTTTATATGTTTTCCTTTTAGTCTTAGGTATAAAAACCCGAAAAGATAGTAAAAGTCTATACTTTAACAAGTTTGAAAAAGAAACACGTTTTTAGAAAGAAAAATCACTTCAGCGTGCTATAAAAATTGTTTAAACAAACTTTTTTAATAATTTTTTAGGTATGACTAGAAGAGAACTTAATTTTGAACATAAAAAACTTTCATTCGTTTTAATCGATCGTATAGTTTTCTTGCAATCTTTTCCACAAATTTAAAGAAATCGTAAAAACGAAAACTCGAGAAATCTCGTCCGATTTACTTAGAAATTGATTTCTTCGAAATCTACGTTTCCGACGTTTTGCAGCACGCTCATTGCTCGGACGATCACCTTTTCGATAGCTTGACATGATTTTCCTTCAATGTTTACTCGTCGAGAATCACAGTAAAACTAACCATTGAACCACCAAGGTAGAAATATTTACACACGTAGAGAGAAAGAGAGAGAGAGAGAAATCGTTATACTCCAGAAAAGTTAGTATACCTATATATATTTATAACTATAATGCTCACTACTATTTCAAAACATTGTTCCGAAAGATCTTTGAACCTTTCCCAGGTAAGAAATTCGGATTAGAAGAGTGAGGGGAGGAGCGCTCGCTTAAGGGGGGCCGATCGCTCGTACATCTGCTCGACGCCGCACCACTTCGGCTTATATATCTTCGGAAATACTTTGAATTTGCCTCTAAAACTTTGGAAATATATTCTTGGATACAGTTGGGATAGATTTAGCAAATAAATAAGAATTGATGTTTTTGACCTTCTAAAGCAGGACCCCCCCCCCCCCCCCCCTCTTAATAGAAAGAATGATAGTAATAATAATCGGCGTGTAACACATTTAACTTATACAAGATACAATATAGCTATTAGGCCCAACGAATTCAATCCTTTTATTATGGGATGTAGATTGTTTCAACAATATGTAGTAGATGCTTATGTAAAAATAGAAAAAGGTAGAATTATGTTTTGCAAAAATCACCAAAAAGAAATTAAGGCAGATACATATCAAGGACTGCATGATTATATGCAACGATCTCTTAATGATATGAATGGACAAGTTAGAAAAACAATTATTCTTCCATCAACATTCATTGGTTCACCCCGCCATATGCAACAATGTTATCAAGATCCAATGGCCATAATTAATTGCAAGGGTAAACCTGATATTTTTCTTACAATGACATGTAATTCGAAATTGGCCAGAGATAACAGAAAATCTTTTACCCCATCAACAGGCTTCTGATAGACCCGATATAGTAGCCAGAGTATTTAACTTAAAAAAAATCGTTTGCTTAACTAAATTATTAAAAAAAAAAATTTTCAGTCAAGTTGCAGCATATGTATACATGATTGAATTTCAAAACAGAGGTTTACCACATATGCACTTATTAATTACTTTAGTCCATGGTATTAAGATTACTACTCCCAAATTGTTGATAAATTTATCTCTGCCGAAATTCCTGATGTGCAAAAACCAACATTGCAAGGAATTGTTTTGAAAAACATGATACATGGTCCATGTGGTAATTGGTGTCAGGTTGACGGAAAGTGTTTTAAAAAATTTCCTGAACATTTTATAAATGAAACAAACATTAACTGTCATAGCTAACGTAGAAGTAGCTACAAGTATCAGATCTGTTAAATATTTGTATAAATATATTTATGAAGGTCATAATGCTGCTAATGTAGTAATTGGTGAATCTAATGACGATGAAGAAAGACTTATTAACCACGATGAGATTCAAGATTTTCTACGGGCTCGATATTTTGGACCTGTTGAAGCATGTTACCGCATACTTAGTGAAATATTACAAGATAAAAGTCATATTATTATACGATTACCAGTACATTTACTCAATCAACAATGTGTTGTTATCGTTGACGATGAAAATAGTATTAGAGAAAATCTGAATTCTACGAGTAGCCCGTTTTGAGAGCAAAAATAATGTTTGCAACTCAGGCATTGAATGTTGCACCCTGAGTGTGTAATTGCGTGTGTAATGGAGTGTGAAATTCCATGCTTGAGTTGTAAAAACATAATTTTTATATGAGTGCGTAAAATAGCATCACTACAATTTAATGTCACGGGGCATGTTTGGCCATGCATACCGTTTTCTGATGACTTGGTCAGTTACCTTGGCACTACAATGGACAGGTTGGTGAAACATATCAAAGATTCGTTTGCGTAAGGATGCAGGAATACAAGGTCATAATGTATCACCTATTAAATCACAGATTACCTGGTTATGGTTTTGTCCCCATTCTATGCGTTTTAAGGTTAACGAATAGTTTGGAGAATTACTGATTACTTAAGTTCTGGATAATTTTTTTGTTATTCCGGCAACTCTACAAGGTCAAATTCTATGGGTAAACGAATGGACTCGATGCGGGGCAACGCGCCAGCTGCAACATTCTTAGAACCTTCAATATATTCAATATGAGTAGTGAATAGGGAAATATACGACAATTGTCGTTGTCGTAGCGGAGATACTTTGTCAGCTTGCTGCTCAAAGGTGTAAGCTAGGGCTTTTTGATCAGTCAGAAATTTCTGCTCTCTATAAAGTACTTAAATGTTCTGACAGCTTCGTAGATAGAAATAAACGCCGTCATTCGCACTACATTTAACTTGCGCAGGATTGAACTTCCTGAAGAAGAAAGCTAATGGCTTCCATGAACCTTCAAGATATTGCTCTAGTGACGCGCCCACGGTAAAATTTGAAGCATCTGAAACCACTCGTGCCAGAAGAAGGGTGGCTTAACAGAGTTGCGTTAGCTAAGTCTGCTTTGACTTGTTCAAACGCTTGTTCGTCCTCAATGGTCCAAACGATGTCACGTTTGTCGTTTTCATGAGAATCACGGGTATATTCATGAAGTGGTGCCTGTACTGTTGCAGTTTTTGTTAAACAACGACGATAAAAATTTACTAAACCTAAGAATCGACGCAATTCAACAACAGTGCGGGGTTTAGAAAACTGTATAATGCTTTACACTCGTTCACTAGTGGGTTTTGATCCATTGCTATTGATGAGGTGACCTAAGAAAGCTAACTCGCTCTTGTCAAATTCACATTTAGCTAAGTATACTTGCATGGCAAAGTCTTTGAGATATAGAAAGATAATACGGAGATGCTCTTCATCCTTCGGAGGGTTCGAGGCACGCAGGGTGGAGAATATGAGGATATTGGGATTGAGAATAGGATGCAACAAAATCAAGTCCAGCATGGGCACGATTGATGTACCGTTGAAACGACCGACTTGCATTTCAAAGCCCAAAGGGAATTGCAGTGTACTCGGATAACCCAAACGGAGTAATCAAAGCTGTTTTAGGGATATCTTCCGGGGCGACCTGAATTTGACGATACACTTTCCATACGTCTGTTTTATAAAAAATAGTTTCTCCCCGTAAGTTGATAGAAAAGTCATGAAGATGAGGTATTGAATATCTATCAGGACCAATGACCGCATTTAGACCCAAGTAGTCCCCGCAAATGTGCCACTTACCATCCTTTACCCCTACATGAATAGGGCTGGCCCAGAGACTGCTGGAAAGTCTGCAGATTCACTGTTGAACCTACTGTTTGAATTCGGTTTTTGCAGCTTGAAGTTTATCTTGGGCTAACCGACGAGCACGCTCAGTAACCGCAGGGCCGGTGGTTACGATGAAAATGAAAACCATCTGAAGAGTCTTTTAGTTTTGCTTGCGCTGCACCGGTGATTTCAGGGAATTCGGAGAAAATTCTGAAATATGTTCAAGATCCGTCCAGCACCCTGATACCTAAGTTTGAACAAGTTTTGGAGAATCCGATGGACGATATGTTCGTCAACGGATCAATCAAACGCAGTCTGCGTAAATCTACTAGTAAATCATAGTGATCTGAGATCGTCCGCGATTTTGCTTATAATTATTATTACGCCCGTTACTTGTCTCCAAGGCCGCAACTTTGTCTGTGAACTGATTTATTTCCGCCTTTAAATCGCTAAGTGAAAATGGTGTTTCCTCTGAGACAGCTGAAACGCATGCTGTACTTGGCTCGGTATAATCGGTGTACTTATCCGCGAGGACGGCTAATTTCTAAAATTGATCTAAAACGGCTGTAAAAGCGTTCTTATCGCCGGCGTTTAAACCGCACCGACGGTTTAGTATGAGGGACGGTTTTCCGAATACCGAACTTTGACCCTTGATAAGCTGGCGTAACCTTGCTTCCATGGACCTATCGAACGTAGATATTATTCTTTCTTAACTAATTCTTCCAAGAGCTTCCAAGTCAAGTTTCTCTGCGATGCAGTCCGCTTTTGTCGCAGAGACTGTAATATCCGCATTTCGTAAGGTTCCCAAGTACCGATTTAAACTCAAAATACTGAACCTGTAGCTTATATATTTAATGTGTGTATTGTATATCCCTTTGAAACATTTAAAATATAATATTATTACTATAAAACGTATTATTTTAAACATACATAGAAAGAGAATGTTTTAACCTATTCATTAATAACGTCTGATATGACTTGCTATAAAATACCTTATTCTAATTACACACTGAAAAAAGGGATTCCTTCTGAGAACAAATCGTATTTTGTTATGAGAAAATAATTATTTATTAACTATTAATAATGTTATTTGAAATACCAATATCTCCGCGTGTAGTAAAAATAATACTATAAATGAGCTTAAAATTACTTTGGTAGTGCATTAAACACAGATATAATTAAACCATAATTAGAAGATGAACTTATTTTCTTGCATATGCTGTAAATAAGTCGTCATTATTATAGCACAAATATGATATACAATAAATGATTTATTAACTATAACAATTCCTTTCTCTCCGTGCAATGCAGTTATTTTCATATCACATTGCAATAATTTTTTTTTAGTATTTATTTAATTATTCCTAAAATAATAACTGGTAGAAACATTTAAAATAATAGTATAATTTAAAGTGCAAATAATAGAGAATGCACTGTACTAATGGAACTTTTCTAAAGTGAAAAAGCTTCCTGTACATGTATATAGTTAACGGTCTTTCTGACTTCATGCATTGAATGCAGCTCGACTTGCTTAGGCGTCCGAGTGGTAAAAGGCGTAGAGCAGAAGGCCCCAATCTATGCCTTCGGCTTAGTTTCTTACTACCGCGCTGGTGCCCGCTCCAGAGTCGCTCGAGACGCTTTTCCAAGACCCCCTTTGTATCTGCGCGCACTCATGCAGTTTTATTACTTGCAATACTCGGATCTCCAAACTGCTATCGGAGCCGTTGGCATTTTAAAGTGTTTTCTGCACTTCGCTTGCTTATCTTAACCCTGGGAAAATTCTCTACTGGCTTGCAGCTGTCGAACTTTCTCAGAGCCAAAAATAAGCGCGTATGTGCGGCAAACGGAGATAAAGAAGAATCGAACGAAAAACGGAAAAAGAAAAAATGATTTAATCACGCGGATATTATAAGAGTTTGAAAGCGACATTGATGAACAAGATGACATATCGTTGATAAATTGGAAGCAGATACAGGCAAATAAGCCGATCGATTCTGCGCGATTTCCATTTTCAAAACCGGCATAACTGTTCCTATAGATAGACAATGGACTCAATTAGATTATGTGAAGCTTTTCCTTATAGTAATGTGATAAATACAATTGTTACTGAAACAAATCTTTATGCAGAGAAATACTTGAATACATAATATTCCCAGAAGACAGCACGCGAAGTATGGGTGGTATCCTATGACTGTTGATGAGATATGGGTATTTTTCTTCGTTCTGATAAACCAGGCTATCATCATAAAACCGAAACACCGTTGGTATTGGACTCGCAATAAATTATTAAAAACGCCTTATACAAACAAAAGAGCTCATGTCTTTGAAGGGGTGTGATAAAATTATGAAATTTTTACATTTCTCTAATAATGAGACTATCGATCCTCGTACTCATCCTTGTCCAAAGTTAAAGAAAATTTGGGAAGTCTACCAGAACATAAACGATAATTTCAAGAATGTTTATGTTCCTGAACGAGACATAAGCATAGATGAAAGTCATATGTCCTCCAAAGGGCGTCTTAGTTGGAAGCAATGTATACCTTGGAAGCGGGAAAGGTTCGGCTTAAAATTGTGTATGATGTGTGACAGTAACTCCAGTTACATAATCAAAACCATTCTATATACATGAAAAGACACTGAAAGAGGGAAAGACATAGAAATGAGTGTCACTACTTCCATTGTTTTGAAAATAAGTGAAAAATTACTATATCATCCTACTGAAAAATTTTCTTAAGATCTTCCATAAAATCGTATATATGATCTTATGTAAGATCTTATATAAGTACTTATGTAAAATCTTATGTCAGATCCAAACAGCGAAATTCAACGCAAAACTGGTATGTAAGATCATAACAAGTATCTTATGTAAGATCTTACGTAAGACACATTGAGTAAATTTCTAAAAATTATAAAAATTTTGTTAATATTTGTCATTCATATAAATAACGCCATTTTGGACATACCATCTGGATGATGCCTCAAGTTTAGGGTTACCTAGACATGTTTTAAGTCGTTCTTAATACATACAAAAATTTAGTACTTACATTACGTAAGACCTTATTTAAGAATTTACATAAGAATTTGCATATGAACATACATAAGAACTTATATAAGGACTTACGTAAGAATTTACACCAGTTCTTACATAAGTTCTTATGCAAATTCTTATGTAAATTCTTAAATAAGGTCTTACGTAATGTAAGTACAACATTTTTTTAAAGCGTTAAAAAGGCTTAAAATAAATCTAGACCTCTCTAAACTTGAGGTATCATCCAGATGGTACGTTAAAAAATGGCATTACTTATATGAATAACGAATATTTACAAAATTTTAATAATTTTCGGACATTTACTCAATTTGTCTTACATAAGATATTACATAAGAGCTTATGTAAGAAATTATGCCAGTTCTGGGTTGAATTTCGCTGGCTGGATCTGACATAAGATCTTACACAAGTACTTATATAAGATATTGCATAAGATCATATACGAGGTCTGTCCCAAAAGTATCCGACCTACCTCGATTTCTCAGCGCTTGATTTATTCTTCGTCATCCGGGGGGTGGCATCCTTCAAACTAGTCCCCATTTGATTGAACAAGACGCTCATATCAATGTTTCCACTTATTAAAGCACTCTTGAAAGTCAGACTTCGGAATCGCCTTTAGTGCATTCGTCGCATTAGTTTCAACAGTCTGTTTATTGTCGAATCGATGTCCTTTAAGCGGCATTTTCAATCGAGGAAACAGCCAAAAGTCGCAGGGAGCTATATCAGGACTGTATGGCGGAGCTGCGCAACACTGTGTTTCAATAAATACTGCTGCACAAGGTTTGATGCGCGCGCTGGAGCATTGTCGTGATGAAGAAGCCAGTCACCGGTTTCCCAAAGTTGCGGTCGTTTTCTCCTGATTGCATTACGTAATCTTTTCAAAACTTCAACGTAGTACTCTTTATTGATTGCCTGGCCTGTAGGGGCATATTCGTGGTGCACAACGCCCTCATAATCGAAAAAATCAATCAACACTGACTTGATGAACGAGGATCACTGTCAACAGATGTGCGGCCACTTTTGAACCGCCTATACCACTCTTTTATTTGTGTTTTGCCCATACACTCATCTTTAAAGGCCTTTTGCAACATTTCAATAGTTTCCACACAACTTTTACCGAGATTAAAGCAAAATTTTATGCAAATTCGCTGTTCGGTTCGTTCTGCCATTTTTAGCAATAAGCAAATTGCGACGAACGCAAAAAAGTCGTTGTAAACAAATACACGCTTCGCGGGAACTAAGGCGTTTCATCGATATCTCAGGCTACTGACGAAAAGGTTAGGAGTTGCTGGTGACGTTCGTACCCTCCAGAGGTCGCCTGAATCTCTCCGCGCGAAGATATGAACGTAGGTCGGATACTTTTGGGACAGACCTCGTATACTATCTTATGGAAGATCTTATGAAAAATTTTCTATATATTTTCTAATAACTTTTACAATTCTCCTGAACTGTTTGATACAGTATCCATCGGAGTAATAGAAAGGTGTACCAGAAAAATCTCTAAAATCAAATTGAAGAAGGATGAATCACTTTGCTGGGCAAACGAGGGAAGGGATGTAATTAAGTGGCGTGATACAAAGGACATAGCATTGATTAGCACTTGTCACGATGTTTCATTTCAAGAAACAGCTCCAAAATTTGGACCCAAAAAACTCAATCCAAGCATCGTTCTTGATTATAACAGAACAATGGGCGGCGTTGATAGAGCTGATCAACAACTGACTTCTTATATTCTCATGCGGAAACAGCAAAAAAAATATTAAAAAAATATTTAGACATTTTCTTGATTAGTGTTTGTTTCATGCCTGTGCTTTGCACGAGAAATATAAGAATCCCAATGGAGAACATCTAGCTTTCTTAATACAAGCTATTCATCAAATCATGAAAGTCCGTGGGATCAATATGCCACCAAGTTTGAAAAAAGCGCGTCCTAGAATCGAAAGGAGTGTATATGGAGAAAGTGTTCCTGATAGATTGACAGCAAGACATTTCCCTAAGTCTATATCTTCTACTCACATGAAAAAGTACCCTACGAGGAGATTGTCGTATGTTGATCTAAAAACTCAGGATCTAAATCTTCGAGGGAAGAAAGCAGATATTTTTGTGAAGAATGTCATGTTGGACTATGCGTTGAACCTTGCTTCCAAATATATCACACTAGTAGAAGACTTCTAGCTTTTTTGTATACAAATAAAAATTGAAAGAAAAAAAAACAATAAAGAAAAAAAAATAGGATGTACATCGAACTTGGAGCCTCCTCGTGGCACATCCTGGGTATACGAATGGTATAGCCAATCCAAGTCGTATTATAACTTTTGAGCACAATTGAGTGACATTAGTTTCCTGACCGTTGACCTTATGAATCACCGAGAAATATTCGTTATTACTTTGGAAAAACATACTCTCTGGATATATTAGATATACCACCTTGAACTTTGCAATTCTGATGGCATATTTATAATCAGCGACAAAAAGAACCCTCAAGTAGACATTTTTAAGCTGATCCAAGAAATGTATTCTTTGCTATCCTAAGAAATCGTCGAATCTTATGTCATTTTGAATTTTAAAATTCTGATAACGGATTCGTATTCAGTGACCCCAGAAACCCCCAAGTACATATTTTCAAGCTGATCCGAGAGAAATATTCCTTGCTTTCCTAAGAAATCGTCGTCTCTTCCACCATATTTCATCCGCCATTTTGAATATTAAAATTCCGATAGCGGATTCGTAATCAGTGACTCCGAAAACCTCCGAGTAGATATTTTTTTTCGAAGCTGATCTGAGAGAAATATTCCTTGCTTTCCTAAGAAAGCGTCGACTCTTCCGCCATATTGAATCCGCCGTTTTGAATTTTAAAGTTCTGATAAAGAATTGGTAATCAATGACTCAAAAACTCCTGAGTAGGAAGTTTCATGTTGATTTGATGGTTTGTTGATATTTTTGAGCATCAAATATAATGGGGAAATAGTCATGCACTTTAACGACTTTTCCTCATTTGAAAGAGCTTTCTCGGACTGTTAAAATTTGGAATTCATGCATTTATTATCTAATAGAGCAAGTCTTAAGCTTTAATTTTTACGCTTGCAAGCTGCTGTAAGTTGAACAGGAGCATAGCTATAAATAAAATTGTCATGACGAGATATCTCGTCATAGTGCACAGGAGGGTTAATTTCAAATCGCCAATATGGTTTCATTAAGAATTTAGGAACCATAGATGCAATAAGGTGCGTATCAAAGCAAATTTATGATATTCTATACAGAAGTCAATCAATTATTATAACGTTTTTAGATTTGGCGAAAGCATTCAATACAGTTAATTACAAAATATTGCTTGATAAATGTTATCGTTATGGTATTAGAGGGAATGCTCTTAAGTTAATGATGAGTTATCTGACAGACAGACAACAAAGAGTTAAATTTAATAACGCTTTTAGTAATTATAAAAATATTAATGTTAGGGTTCCTCAAGGAACTATACTAGGTCCGTTACTTTGCATATTGTATGTAAATGATCTTTTAAAAGACATGCCAAATAATAGAATTATGTCATATCGTCGGTTTGGACGAACAAGCGGTTATCTGACAGGAAAAATATGGGAAGAAGGAATTAGAAAAGTAAATGAATACCTAAAAAGAATTGCCAAATGGCTTAAACTAAATAAGTTCTTTTTAAATATTGATAAGACTGTTTATATTACTTTTGGAAACTACTGTGATAGTGTGACAATCAATGTAGAAGTAAAAATTAAGGGGTCAATAGTAGGGTTCTATTTTGATTGAAAATTCGATTTTCCAAAAACAACAGTTTTGTATACTATATACCTGTAGAAATAAAGTAGAGAATATTATAAAGGTCGGAGCGGTCGAGAAGAGGGTCTAAATGCGATACAATAGAAGAGTCTCGGCGCGCTCAGCGTATACCTGGCGAGTCAAGCGTAACGTTCAGATTTACTTCGTTTCCCCGGCCCTTCTTTTGTACATCCTCAGTTCCTATACATTTTGGTTTTAGTTTCGAAGCAGTTGAGTGTTTGTTTTCGTTTCGAAAGGTTCTACATAGTTCAGCAAAACACTATGTGAACGATTATTCGCTTTGGAATTCGGAGCAAAAAATTGTGTGCAATGGATGGAAAAAGTGATATCCATAGCAAACCAAGGCCAGATCGTCAGAAAGAAATATATTTTCGTGGCAATTAACATTCAAGTGAACAAAATTAAAATTGTAAAAGTGCGTCAGCTGCAAAAATTGCCAAAAAAATCCGATTTTGAAGTAAACGTTGATGAAAGTTTGCGTTACATCATCGTCAACTTCGCTTTGTTTTTGACTCTACAAAAACATTCTTATTTGTAAAACTTGTAAAAGTGATATTAAATTTTTAAAACGTGCGGAAAAAGGATTGGGATTTCAATTAGTTGTACAGTATCAGTGTGAATCAGAAACTCATATTACAAAATAACAACGAGAGTGTCAACGCATTTGTTTGGCATTTAGCTCCAAAACACATTTGAGCAAGCAAAAAAACCTTTGAAATCGCAGCATTTTGTGCTGTATATGTTCAATGAAGGATTTCGTCCGTTGTTGAATATTATGGAAGTCATGGGCGTTACGATTGGCAAGGAAGCAGCGGAATTTGTGCAGCGACGAGATAACGCGCGTATTGAAACAGGCAATCATTGCAGCTCTGAAGCTTCAAAAGAACGAAGAACAGAGATTAGAAACAAGAGAATGCAAGAAACCGAAGACTTTGAGGAAGCTAAAGGGATAATGTGTGGAGCAGGTATTGCTGATTGAGGATAAGAGGCTTCTTTACGATATTATGTCAATTTTCATGAAAATAACTTTAAACGCGTTTTTCTCAAAATGACGATTTTCGACCTGACCGACACAATTTAGAGAAAACTATTCAACCGATTTGGCACAGCTTTTCAGGGATTATTCTATGCATGAGCCTCTTCGGTTGGTAACACGAACATGAATATTTATTAATATTTAACCATATTTTTAAACAATTTACGCTGTAAAAATGAGGTAACAAAATTCAAAAACCGCCATTTTTAATTTTTTTTTCAGACGCTTCAAAGTGGAGATATCATGTCGGAAACCAAAAAAGAGGGCTCATTTCAAGCGCTCAGATCACAGACTTAAATCATCAAAAAATGAAATTAAAAGAAATTTTCTATACATTCAATATCTCTACTTTTATGTATAAAAAGACTAATATGTAAAAATAAATCTTGTATGAAAAAAAATTCTTGAAAATATGTCCAATAGAACCCTACTGACCTCTTAATGATAAGTAATTAAAAAGTGTGGAAAGTTGTAAATGTTTGGGAGTCCTTTTTTACTACAATGTAAAATGGGATGAACACATAAACTACATTATATACAAAGCAAAATAACTCATATATGTATTATATAGCGTGCACAAAACCATGCAAACAAAAATACATGCTAATATACAATGCTTTCTTTCAGTTTATTAAATTATAGGATAATTACATGGCGAGGTGCATATAAAAATAACCTTAACCTATTACAATGGATACAAAATAAATTACTAAAAATAATCAACAAAAACAAGTTTATAACTCATAATTATCCATTAAATTTAGAACAACTATTTAAATCAGAATCTTATGTATATCATTATACGAAGTTGAAAAATGAGTACATTAAGTCTCAAAGCAAAACTAGAAACAAAAATATTCTGCTATCAAGAATCACAAAAACTATAAGTGACAAAAACAGCTATATAATAGCTATAAAACAGTATAGCTATAAAGTATAGCTGCTCCGTAAGTACACAACATTGTACCTCGTTCACTCCAATTCTTTTTTGCCTGTTTCTGCTGTTTTTTGCCTTCGGATGCGTTTTCGGATGTACAAGCGCCCGAATGCAAATCGTCGAAACAATTGTTATCCTTCGTCGTGCTGCACGGCTTGTTTCTATAATCCACAAAATAACATCGGTCCCTGCTGTGGATCTGAGGGGGATAAAGAAGAAAAAGAGAGATAAGAGAGGCAAATCGAGCGGACCACGGAGCAGCAAACAACCAAGAGGACTGGCATCCCACACGTCCCGTACTCTAACGAACGAATTTACAACTACGTCACCTGTGACAGAGTGAGGGCTTCCCGCAGGCATCTACAACATCTCTATGGCAAAAACGAGACCAACATGTGCGCCATCTGCGGGAAGAGGAAGAAAGCTCCTCACATACTAAGTAAACGCTGCATTTGCAAAGTACTATGCCATAAAGACTGTCGAACCGTCTTCGTACTTCCAGCACAAATGCATGCCATGCTCAGAGTAGCCTCAACGGAGGTGGCATGCCAGGAATACATTGGCAAGAAGAGCAGTGTCGTCAGATCAGTAGCAAACAAGAGTGCAGGCGGTGGGAGTAAACACGGGAGTCTAGCTTCGTCCACGCCAGCCAATCAGAAACCGCCCAAGCCATCTATGGGCGGGACAAACACCGTATTAGCGCCGTTGTTAGGGCAACCTCCCGCCTCTCCCAATCAGCGCGAAGCTCCTCCCTCTGGCAGGACATTAAGTCTACATAGCCCGAGCTCAGTCTCTCCTGCGCAACAAATACTGCAGTCAAGGACGCCCTGGACTTCACGACGGTTAAGAGCGGTAACATAATTTCAGCGCTTATCAGCTATGCTTGTAACACCTCAAGCACGATAGAACATGTGCTAGATAAATTCCACACAAACCTTCACCTGGCGGTTGACGCTATCGTGTATCTAAACAATAGGATTGCCAGCAAACTTGATGGTGTGGAGCGGGACATCTCGCTTTTGTCAGAAGAACTCGTAAATCTAAAGGCTAATACGGGAATGTCTGATAGCGTGAAAAATGTATGTAGTGAATGTTTGTGTGTACATATGCGTGAGATTGATGAAGCGAAAAGTGTGGAACTGAGCGCTGATAAAATTACCACGGGACGTGTGGTAAGCGAAGTAGACTTAGATGAATCGACGGGCCATGGCACGGACCTTGACGGCGTAGTTGGCAAAATGTCAGAACCGAATAACTTCGAGGTGGTAACTCGACGCACCTCTCGAGAGAAGCGAGCTCGAGCCGGCCGCCCCAAGAGTGTTACTGCGGTTTCTCGCGAGGTGGGTGAGGGCACGGTCCGGGAGACCATTGAGATAATTGTCTCCAACCTTTTTTACAGTAATGAAGAAAAGCACGCGGATGTAGATTTTGCTCTCCTTGCCACGGTTCTGCCCACCTTACCGAGGAATGATATAGTCGGTACATGCCTGCTCCGGTCGCCGGGCGGAAACGTCCTTCACCGACGAGAAGTGCAAACGCGAGCGGACGATCCCCGTGGATTATTCGCCTCTCGAGTAGAAAGATTGTTGCAGACATCATATGTGCCAAGAGGGTCCCTAAACTCACCGGAATGCGTACGTCGGATGTGCTCACTCCTGAACTTGATCAGGAAACGACTAATAAACTTGTCCCCTCGACAAAATTCATTATCGAACACCCACCCAAACAGGAATATTCACAATTCATAGATTTAAAAAAGGGAGAGATAGAAATGCGTTTTAAGAGGGGAGGGTAAGGTTAATTTGTACAAAAAAAGGCACATTTTTGTGATTTTTTTTCACGACTCAGTTAAAATTTATTTATTAAAACCAATGTTACATTATTGTAGTCCATTTAAATAATATTATGGAATATTTTCATGAAAAAATATTGAAAAATACGGCAATGGCATCAATTATTCGGAAGTGTCTCAGAAAAGAGTTGAATTGCAGTGCCCCTCATAACTCGGTGCTGGATCATCTGAAATCAAAAAAACAAAGTTCGTTCGTCAGATAATTGCCTTTCCCAGGTAACGCTGGGAGGGATTTTCGAAATTTCTATTTTTCACTTTGCGGGAACACTTTACATGAAAAAAACGCGATTTTTGCCAAAAAAACGGCTAATTTGTTATTGTAAAATGAAAAATATAAACGAATTTGGAAAAAAAGCTCCAGCATTACCTCATAAATTATGTAAAGAAATAGTGTTTAAAATTTCGAAAGGATCGGTGCAATAGTTTTGAAGTTATGATGGGCACCGACTTTGAAAACTTGAGTTTTGGGAAAAACGCTTTAAAGTTTTGAACACTAAATAATTTGGAATGAAACGTTGATAAGCGAGATTTATCGGCTTACCTCACACTGAATTATCGATGCCAGATCCATAGAGGATGTTGCTGTCATCTATGATGTCTAAAGCATCTTTTGGCTCCTGTCTACGACGAATCCTGCCATCTCTAGTTTGATTTTCAGCTTCCTGCTCTGCTCGGTTTATACGAATGTGATCAGTTGATCGCGCTCATTCATGAGCGCTTGATCCATTACTGATTCCCATGTCTTGCATGAAGGATAGTAGAGCAAAAGAACCTTCATTGAAGACACAGGCTGTCACATAAGCCGGAATCTCAACTATCACAGAGGTTCCGCTCAAGTGCTTTGGTGAGATTTGCCATATAAGTTGGTTCAAACTCTCATTGTTGTTTTGCGTGAAGCCTCCGACACATCGCTCCAGGAGAGCATCTTTGCTTAGATCTTCATAGATAGGCTTGATGGTATCCAAAACATCATTTGGAAGAGCACTGTACCTGTGTTTGAACGAATCTAATCCATTAGTAGCTGCAGCTTTTTGCCATTTTCGCCATTGAAAGAACGTTGCCCAGATAGCATTTTTTGGCATTGTAGCAATAATTTTCCACAAAACTTCACGAAAATGATGCGAAAAATTGGAGCGCACGTGTACGTCTGTTCGATAGAAAGTTTACTGCTAAACTAAATTATATTCTCTACACTGACTAAATATACGGTACAGGTATGAGCATGTTTATACTTGTCTTCAAATTTCTATAAAAGAAAGTAGGAGGAACGGTTCGGTATATTATAGGGAGCGTAGCAGCTGCCAGGTAACAATAGCGCGCTCGAACCGAGCAGGTATGAAAATCCAACAGGTAGGAAAATATTCATAACACCTGCAATTTTGCTCCGATCGACTTGAAATTTTTATACAATATTCTTGAGATACAACGCATTCAGTTTCTGGCACAGAAGGGGTTTGTTCCTGGGCAAGAGCCGGGATGGGGCCAAGTCGCACACCGTTACATCTCTTGATGATCTGCGACATATAGCTAAGACTGTTCTTGGGAGAAAGTGGTCCCAGAACCACAGATACCTTCTGTTCCCTCTCCTCCCGTTGAACAAGCGTGACTAGCCAAGGGGAGGTCCGGAGAGGCGAGAAGCGGGGGTCTCAGAGTAGGCATCTTGAATGCTGCGTCACTTAATAAACACTTCTTACTGTTTAGAAAATTTCTCGTAGCTGGTCAACTCTATCATCTCTTTGGAGTTGCTGAGTCGCATTTTGGTCCAAATATGATAGTAGTGTTCAAATCACCGACTATTCTGTCATCAGGCAATACCGGAATGAGCAGGGCGGAGGGGTTACCTTGTATGTGCACAACACTTTTAAGGCTACCATCTTATGTACTTCTAATACCATGCAGGACGAAGGCAAGCCGCTTGTACCTGAGTACATTATGTGTAGTGTACAACATGGCTCCTCCTCACCAATTTTTGTTGCTCTGATATACAGGCCATCTTCCATCCCTTTTACCTCCGATCTGGTTGATAATCTACACAAGCACTAGACCGATTTTAATCATAAGATTATCATGGGTAATCTGAATGCTAACCTCTTGTCGAATGCGGGTGATGCTGCATTCGTTAGGCAATTGGCGTGCGACCTAAACGTTAAACTTGTCGATTACTGTGCGACTCACCACACCAAACTTCGCACACGTGGATTGATGCAATCTTTGTCAATGAAGATGTCGCAATATTGAGGTCAGGCAACACCGTGTTAAGGGGCAAAACCAGCTTCTCAATTTCAAAAAATCGATTCTTTTTATTGCATTTTTCGATAGTTAATCATTAATATAATAATGTCCCAACGTATTAGAGTCGGATCTGAAATATTTAAAAAATGGCAGGCTGTTGAAGCGCAGCTGCTCGACAGCCTGTAAGTCGACCCTCGCCGGCGTGGCGGGGCGCCGGGCAGCTGCGCTCATTCTCTGGCTCTGACGACATTGTAAACTGACTCGAGAGGTGTGAATGTGAGCATCGAAGTTGCCTGAACTCACAATATAGCCTTTGTGTTCATTCATAATACTTAGTCGACGCAAGTATAAGAGACCGTGCGCAAGTGCGCATAATTTAATTTTGAAAATAAGTGAAAATAGTCCATACGTACATCAGAAAGGAACGAAAGAAACTCCATTGCGCAGATCTGCAAGCAAGAAGAGAAGGTTCAGCGGAAATCAACACACGTTGGACCAGTCAACCGAATTCACCAGTACGACCGCTGAAAAATTGTTGCGCGACGAAGATGAGGAGATTATTGTTGATCAAGCGCACGGTTACCGTATACTTCAGTTTTGTGCTATTTTTACTGCGATAAGCAATTTAGTAATTTGCAAAGATTGCAAAACAAATATAACATTCAATGAAGCAAGTCCAGCCGCCTTGGGATTCAAAATTGCTCTAACGTGTCAGTGTGGTGTCGTGTATATCAATTCTGGCTTTTGGGGATCGGACATGAGGGCCTGAATCTTTTTTGTGGCTTGATGGATATGACGACATTTTACACAAATACTTTCATCGGATGTTTTCAAAATGTTTTGACAGCTGCAGAAGCGGTTTATAAATTATTGGTGAATAAAGCTGTAAAAGAAGAAAGAGTGAACACTCTACAAAAAGAAGGTTCAGATACGAATTTGATAACTTCCGGAGATGGTACGTGGAAAAAACGTGGGCATACTTCGCGGTTCGGCGTTACGACACTCGCGGGAAAGTATAGTAAAAAGATCATCGACACGTCAGTAAAATCATCTTACTGCAAGGGGTGTGAATTCTGGGAGAAGAAAAAAGAAAATCCAGAAGCCTATGCAGAATGGCTCTAAAATCACGATAGCCAAACTAATCACGAAGGTTCGGCTGCGAAAATGGAGGTCGAGAGCGTAAAAGAAATGTTTGGTCGCTCGCTTGCAAATTACAATGTAAAATATACGAGCTATATCGGCGACGGCGATAGTGCTACTTTCAAGAATATTTTAGATATGAATCCATACGATGTACAAGTAGAAAAACTGGAATGCTATCTGCACGTCAAGAAAAGAATGGGAAGACGATGCCGTAATGAAAAGAAGAAAGTAAAAGGTTTAGGAGGGAGAAGCAAGCTCACGATCAAATTAACTGACAAAGTAATAAATAAGCTTCAAAAATAGTATGGTTTAGCTATTATTAGACATCAAGATAATGTAGTTGAAATGGAAAATGCGATTTTAGCTACATACTTTCATATGGGTTCAACCGACAAGAACCCGCAGCAAAAGTGCCCGGCCGACGTCGACAGCTGGTGCAAGTATCGCCGATCGGAAGCTGAAGGTTTTGATATGACAAAGTTCAATCATGATTATTTTTCTCTAGAAGTTTTAAAAGTTTTGGAACCAATTTACAAGGATTTAAGTAGGCCTGAATTATGAAACAGATGCAAAGGAGGCAACACTCAAAATAACAATGAAAGTTACAATGGCTTGTTATGGCACTTTGCTCCAAAACACCTTCACAGTGGCCTGTAAACTATTCAACTTGTTAATTATTTTGCTACTGGAATTTTTAATGACGGCTTTCGATCAATATTGAGTATATTCAAAACAATGGGAGTGATTGTTGGAAAGTGTGCTAAAGAATATGTCAACAAGCGCGGCATGAAGCGCATGCAGCTAGCGAAGCTAAGGCGACAGGCAGTTTCAAAAGAGGGTCGGACAGCTCGTAGTGCAGCTGCATCGGCTGAACAAGAGTTTTTTGAGCAAGAGGAAGGTGATTTATATGGGCCTGGAATAGCAGACTAGCTGTAAGTAGGATAAATTTAATTTTATTACATAGAAATCAGTAGTTGAAACTTCAAACGTGTTTTTCTCAAAACAGCATTTTTCAAAACGGCTGCAGTTCTAACTCACGAACAATCTTTAGGGTATACTCAGCACATGTTTTTACATACCATGAAGCACGGAATTTTCGATCGGTTGCAAAATGCAAATTTGCAGTGCTAAAAACGAACGTTTATTTCGGGCAAAATATGTAACGTTTTTCAAAAGACCGCCATTTTGTAAATTTTAACTATTTTTCAAAACTGATGGTTCATGGTACGAATAATGTCATCTAGCTTAACGCTTTTTTTGTTTTTTTATTATAATTTCAGGCATTGACGTCACTTACAACTGCAGTCGTTTTGCAACTTTTTTTTATAGACCTCCAAGGAATGAGTTATATATCGGCTATTACGCCATATTCTATTCTGAAAAGATTTGTACAACTTTATTAAATGATGCTAAATATAGTCCCAAAATTTTATAACATTTGGCCATATAGTTTTTTACAAAAAATCCGGAAAATTCGCTCCATTTTCAGTAGGAGAAACTGGTGTTGCCCTTTAAACTTTCCTAGCCGCCACAGCACAATTGATATTGTTCTCGATCTTCGTGCGGCCAAGTCAACCGCCCCAGAAAGCTTTGCCGACCGCAATTATAAAGCAATAAGGCAGGTTGACTTACTCCAACAGCTGGCATCTTATGATTGGTCGAGCATCGGCTGTCCCCAGACCAACATAGATGTGGGCCTGGAGTGCTTGACAAACAACATTCGTAAGGCCATTAATCACCTTGCGCTTCTCAAGCACTTCACGTCCAAAAGGAAATCTCATGAACCATGGGTCGATGAGGGTCTTCAACAGCTTTACAGCAAGCGTGAGGCTATGGGACAATGCATGAAAAAGTTGCCTAGTGCTGAGCTGCAGCAGGCATTTCAGACCTTGGTGACTGAGATTGAGGTCAGATCGACTGAGGCACAAAATGCATTCCTTCAGAATCGCATATTCGATGCCCTTAACAACAAGGACATCTGGAAGGAACTGCGGAGCCTCGAACTTCTGCCTAAAGTGGTTACAAAATCTAACGGAGGCAAGCGCACTCGAGGTTTCCCATCTTGATCACTGCTCATTGGTCTACCTTGGTGTGACGGGTGAATTGAAATCGTGGCTCCAAATATTGCAGAACTCCTGTGTGCGGTACATATATGGTACTAGAAAGGACGAGTACATTACACCCTACAGGGAGCAACTTGGCTGGCTAAATATTGAATGGAGAAGGGCATATTTTGCGGCGGTTCTAATTTTATTGCACTATTGACAATCGTTAGAAGCTAGGAGGAAACGAAGACTGATTTTATTATAAGACTGACTGTTACTATTAAATTATTCTATAATGTGTATTGTACATACACGCATCTATTTTGTATTGTATTTTCTTAGCTTGTCACTGAATAAAGTTTTATCTTATCTTATCATATCTTTAAAAATATATAATAAATTACCTATGGTTTTAAAAAACTTATCAAACTAAAAAGATACAATCTAAAGAAACTAAAGAATTGGGTTAAAAAAAATTATTGTTGAATAGGCTGATTGTAAAAATCTGATACAATGTAACCTAAAATAAGCAAAATGATTTTCGTATATATATTTTTATTTTTTTTTGTTTTTTAGTATTTTTGTATTATAGTATATTAGTATTTTAGTATGTAAGGCATTCAGACCTATAAATACATAAAAATTCTATGATCAGGTACTACTATGTACCTCTGTAGGGAATATTTTTATGTATTTATAATTTTCTGGATAATAAACTCTATTAAGCTCTATAAAACTCTATGACATATATATACGCATACAACCTCCTTAAGGAGAGGTTGGAACCGATTACAGATTTCTGCATTGAATATTACAGTATTCTATTTTAATTAATTGTTCATAAAAGTTAAAAACTTTAGTTGTCTGGTGTTCTCAATCTACTAAGGAACACTGGACAACTGAGATAATTGAAAAAAATTAAAAATTGAATGAGAATACTGAAAAATACGAAACTGTCGATAACTGTGTAACTGCATGTAAGCTCCTACTTCCCCTTAAGCAGCAACCATAGCTTATCACTGTGTTTTTATAAAATATCTTTATTATATTTTGCAACTAAAGAGTTTACTAAACAATATGTTACACTACATTTTTAAATAAATTTTCGTAAATTCAGGTATGCTATATCACCAAAATTATCCTCAACCCACAAGTACATTGCAGGGTCTGTATGACCCTGAACATTTGTAAAACATAGAGCACTTATTTATAGGTAGTGGGAGGGGGGTTCAAGCCAATGGGGGAAAAACTAGAAGAGTTTCACTGCTACATGCATTGTAGAGTCGCGATATTTCGTGCAATTTAGTCATGTGAGCAGTGTCGGAAGTTTTGTAAAGGATCTGAGTGACCCAGCAGTGTACATGTGTAAGAAAATCATTTATCATAATTTAAGTGTTTTTTATGCAAAAGTTAGTATAGAATGCTAAATACGAAATAGTATAATATATTTCTATGATAATTTAGAAAAAGCAGAAAATAACTGGAAGTGTAAGTTTTTGAAGCAAAGCAAATGTACATTGAAATTATTGGAATTTCGAAAGATAAGGATCGTCGCGAATATATTCCTAACAATAAAATGACTAAAAGAAAATATTGTGCATTTTGTCCATTTCCACTGAACAGGAAAACTGTCTTTGTGTCTTAAGTTCCATAGGCATATATGTGCAACAAGCACACATCGAAATTTCTTTTAACCATGAAAGTGCATTATAATTATTAATAATTACTAATAATGTAATGTACGATTGTAAAAATAAATAAATTCAATATTGTTTACTTTCACATTTCAAATATTTTTTACCCAATTATTTTGCAGAAATATTAAAATTTTATATTTTCAGGGTTATTCCAGGGTTTTTCGGGTTTTTCAAAATTTTCCAGAATTTTTCGGGTCTATGAATTATATATAATTAAATATCTATTATGAATATAGCATATTTATAGCCTAGTATGTATGAAACACTCTTTTTATAAAATATATTAATTTTAAAATGTATTAAAATGTCACTGAGTCAGCTAAGGTAAAAGTGCCTATTATGAAACACCATCTTAACTGTGTCCCTTTTATGAAACAGTATCAAAAATAATAAAATAAGAAATAATTATATCATGCATAAGCGAATATAAAAATTTTATTGATAATTATGAATATTTTCGTCTGCAAATACACGAACATGAGTATTGGTATACAATCAGTAGTATTATAAAAAATAATTCAATTTTGCGTGTCTCCAAGCCCGTGCAGTTCAGTGGTTTTGGAAGCCGAAGCTGCTGATTTATACGACTTTGTTTTTTAACTATATTTATAAATATAAATTACTTGACATCATGTGCAAGAGCTTAAATTGTAACTTTGGGTCTGTAGATTTGAATTATCTTCAAACTGTTTTAATATTGATGCGATTTTTATTAAATATGTAGCTGTTTCATAATAAGTGCGCGAGTTAGTAGAAGTCCGTATTTATAAAACACCTTTGCAAGGGCTTTTTTGTAATAATTTTAGCTATTTGTATATTATTTTCTGTATTATGAAGCAATAAATACTACATTTTAATGATATAGCTCCAGTACATATGAAAACTAAGTAAAATAAGCATGTTTATTGAGTTTAGCAGCCTAACCTATAACTTACAGATTACGAAGTCAATTCTATAAGAAATAACCCTAAATATGATCATTTATTTGTTATTAATAACTTTTTAAAAATGGATGTCAATCTTATGTTGACGTTATTCCTCGTGTATATTAAGTGCATTATTTACGACAGATATAGCAATTGTTAGTAAAAGCAGTCAAATAAAGTAATATTTAAATATTTATTACTTTTCATAATAGGGATATAAATTATGAAACACCCAGACAATGTGCAATTGCACTGTTTCATAGTACGTACAATAGATCACTTCAGTATTTTATTAATATAATTAATTATTAACATTTAATTTGTATTTTAAAGGCATTATCTGTTCACGGAAAGTCTTGCCCTTCGAGTACTATCAAAATTTTTAATGTTATACGCTTATTCAATTCCAATTTTACAAAAGTATAAAATGCACCCCGAAATTTGTGCCATAATAGGTACATTTATCTTAACTGAGTAAGATTGAAAATTTTGCTAAATTCACTTTGCAAAATAATTATGCTTTTTGCAACTACTCGTTCTGACATATTTTTTTTCGTAAAACTTTAAGTCATGAAGTTTTTGAATCATTAGTATAAAACCTTTTTATCTGTTTTTGCAAGTGAATTACAAATTTTTAAAAAAATAGATTTTTTTTAAATTCAAAAAAATTGTTATTTTATATTTTTACAAATACCTTCGGTGCAAAAATTTAAAGGTAAATTTTTCAGTTACATGGTGTTATTCAGGTTTTGGCATATCCATTTAAAAAAGAAACATTGGAATTCATGCGATATTGTTCAAGATATAAGCGATTGAAAATGGTGAGGGTCTGTGTGACCCAGCTGTGTACAAACGTAATTTTTATCTGCAGTGTACTAGTGGGTTAAAATCGAGTCTATTATAAATATTTTAATAAAAATTGCCTTATTTCGTGGCCGAAAATGCTGATTGCCATGTCAAGTTTATAAAATCAATTTGTCATATTTTAAACAAGCATTTTTAGTTTCCTCAAATTAATAACTATTCTTTGGAGTTTGCAGCGCTCGAATTTGAAACAATATATTTAAGATATAAAAAAACTATTACGTTAAAATTTATATCAACTGATATTTAAGTAAGTAGCTACATTTTTTTCTCTAAATTCAAATAACAAAATCATGTAAAATAACAATGCTTTTTTATTTGGAAAAAAATAAGGTGAACAGAATCAACTTTTACGATAACTGTGAAGTAATTTGCAAGTAATGATAACTTAATTTGTCACTTTTTTATACAGTAACTATAAATTAACTAGTTTTTTTTTTTCATGCAGTAACGATAACTTTAACTAGTTACTTTTACAGCAGTAACTTACCCAACACTGCATCCATTATATAAATTAATACTATATATGACTTTAAAATAGACTCTTTTTAATATTTACAAAATTTATAAAGTAACTGAATGATTCGGAAAAGTTCGACATGACATTAATTGACCATAAATAAATTAAAATACTATTTCGCTTCTTTATTTATCGTAATTTCCATACCTAAAACTTTATAAATTCAAATTTTAATTTTCATAAATTTCTGAACAGTTCAGCAGTATTGGAATCCTGTCCGTACCGTTTTATCAGGGCAATACAGAACTGTGATCAATTGGGTGATTTTAAGAGTAAGATATTTTCGTTATTGCCATCATTGATAGATATGTAAACAAAAAGTTAAATCAGCCCTAGTGAAAATGAAAAAAGTAATGAAACATAAGATAACGTAAGAAAACATAAACAAATGTAACAAACTGTAACAAACTGTAACAAACTGTTAGATTTCATACATTATTTCATTTTTTTACATTTTTATACGTATGTTTATATTTTATTGTTTTTTTTTATGTTTTATTATGTTTCATAATTTCGTGAAGAAAAATATAGCTTGAAGTTTCACTGATAGATGACAAGGTATATACAAACCAATTCACATGTACAAAATAGAAACTTCAAGTTACTTAAGAAGATATTTAAAAAAAATTTTCTTTTGAATATGACACTATGGAAATCTTTTTAGTGAGCCAAATTTTTAGTATGAAAAATCCAACAGTTTTTTACATTTTGTAAAGTTTCCTCATATGTTATATTGTTATATGTTTCTTTACGATTTCGTTCACTTTTTAACGTTTTATTACGTTTCATTACATTTTCTAATTTCTGTTGATTGATGATTGTTTTTACTTTTTTAATCTCTTGCAATAATTTTTAATAAACACTTATACCAGTTGCGATTGATCAAGTGCAACTTGTTCTCTTACATATGCTATATAATTATTTGTAAAAGGACAATCAGGTCTATAAAATTTTCAATAAATAAATAAATAACTAAATAAAAGGTTTCAGCTCTTTTAATATTCATGTCATTTATTTTCTTTTTTAAATTTTAAAAACCAGAATTAAGGTACGAATTTACAGTTATTAGTTTAGTTTAGTATAAATCTTTGTTCTTACCTATATAACTTATATAGGTTAGGTATACAATGCATGCAAACAAAGGAGTTTGTGTAGATTGTGATGAATATTTTACTTATGGTCTACTCAGTTAACAATTTTACATCCATTTTGTGAACATTATTTTAAAAGTTTATGTTAATGATCCTTTGTGCCATAAACTTATTTTGATTGATCCACAACTCTTCCTTAACTTTTTGGATTGAACCCATTTTATAAATTAAATATTAGTACATATTACAATATTCATTATTCAATATTGAAGATTAAGGTTTTAGATTTGATAAAGTATTTGATTTTAGCTGTAAGAAAATCCTGTTATAATTACTCTTAATTTTTTTTTTCTCCAATAGGTATTAGCCTCAAGCTATGTCCTACTTTTAATTGATTTAAATTATACTGAATGATGATATAACCAAAGATAAATTAATAGAAAATCAGATTTTCAAAAAAAGTGAGGTGTTTTCAGTATGTTTATATTCTTTGATATAATAATGTTTTTGGCTCTGCTTAACGGTTACTTTTGGATATCTATTAAATTAACGTTCTTACATTTTCTATTAAAATAATTTATAAATAATTTAAATGTTGACAGGCCACACAATGAATAATCAATATTTTAACTTACCGAGCTTGATTTTATTTTTATTACATTTATTGAAAAAATACGACGAATCATTTCGTAGATAGATTACTGCTGTATATATACAGTCAAGTAAACAATTTCAAACTATGATATTGATTCACATTTCTTCAAACATGTTATTTAATGAAAATAATATAATATATTCTTCCATTGATTGCTGTTGTCAATGTGATGCACAATTCCTTTATAAACAAAATTTAATATGAATCAATAAAACTTCACTAACACTCTCAATATAAAAATAGAATACAACAATACAAGATCAATGAAGATGCAGCAATGTACTGAATATAATGTAAGAATTTATTGAAAAATTTTGATTTTCCATACTTATATATTTATATCTTTTATCAAATTATATTCCACTTTCAATACTGTTTGTAAGCGGTAGCCATTTATTTGATATATACCATTATTAAATATATATATTTACATTAGTTTTTATACTGTAATTATTTGTAAGTTGGCACTAAGAATTCTTTCCTTTTTAATTAAGGCACGGCCTACAACAAGCATTTTGGTCACGTTTAGCTCGCGTTTGAACCGGATAGACGAGCTAGTGAAATCGACTATTATTCACTGGTACCAACTACTAAGATTATAAAAACCTGTTATTTTTATTCTACGTCCGTGATTAACCATAGTGTAATCATGTGTTTACTATTGGTACTAGTGAAAATGGGCGATTTCATTAACTCATTTTTCCGGTTCAAACACGAGTCAAATGTAACAAAAACGTTTGTTGTAGGCTCTGCCTAACAGATAAACAGATAATTAATGATTATACAGCGATTGTGCATAAATAATTTAATAAAAATTATCAAGGTTTTTTATTCGTCTAAGTGTACATTTTTGAGGAAAACTAGAAATGAATTGGATCCTGATCTACATGCCGACTCGACGTCGCATGTCATGTGCTCTGTGCCGTGTGCCGTAAAATAAAAATAGTTGTTTGACATATATCAAGTATATACGTGAGCACAGAATAAACAGAAAAGAACAGAAATATTTCACCTTAGCCTATACATATAAACAACAATAAATTGTAATAAATTATTTGAAAGTAAGTTAAAATTATGTTTCCGTTTTTATCTGTAAAAATAAAAATGTTAGGAATTACGCTAAGGTTAAGTTTTCCATCTGCGCTTATGTACCTCATATAGATTTCGAACAACCATTTTCTTATTAGACGACACACGGCACAGGGTACACGGCACGCAATGTAGAGTCGGCAACAGTATTCTAAATTCTAATAAATTTGTTCGATAAAAAAAGGTTTGTTGGATTAGCGCGCATTTACACTGAGGGTATGTTCCGTCAGGAACTCCAACAGAGTCAGCAGCAGCGGATTTTTAATTTCTGGGGTTGGTATGATGGCTGCTGGAGCTCTACTGGAAAATCGTTCCGCGTTGCTGGCCAGCAGCGACGCTGCATGTCTCTTTGTCATTTAATCGGTTTGATAAACAGTGGACGGTGCTGGTTAGCTTCTGAAGATAAAGGCTTGATATATACAAATTTTATATAAACAATAAAAATAAAAAAGTGCCATAAAAGAACAAGAATAAGGAGATAAATTACAAGATAAATTCACTGCGTAAATTATTGTTATTTTGTAGGTTAAGCTGTCATTTCTACGACACATTTTCTGACGTTATAAGCAAATTGGCCGACCGCTGAGCCTGTAAAATGTAAACAGTCAAAATAAATTATTGTAGTGTGTGTTTTATATTGTTGTTTGGGATATTGATGGGTTATGATGTAAAAAGGTCCATTATATAAAAAAATTAGTATTGAAACGTATATTCATCGAGAAATATACAAAATAAGCGATTGTGTATTTCTGGCATTTTGTTATTTAATTTAAGAAAAAGTGATGTATGAAGTGTGAAAAAATTTGTGAATATTAACAAAGTGTTATATTTTCATAATTATAACCTTTTTTAAATTTAGTCCTGATAGAATTTTCGAAAAAAAGAATGAATTAATTTCACATAGATTCATTTCACAAGAAAGAATGATATAACATAACACATTGTACTGCTCAAAAAAATGTTTACACTTCAAACTTCACTTTTAGTTATATTAAATATGAAATGCCAGACATATATTGTTGTCTATTTTGTATTAAATTTTTCAATGAATATAACTTGGTTTACATTTTACAGGTATCTTTTTCTTGAATATTTAATGTTCTTTTGTTGAATAACAAGCGTCAAAGAAAAATAAAATGTCTTAAACTACTCAACAAATGGCACCACTCATTCTTATAGAGAATTCTGAGAAATATACTTTGTATGTCTCTCCCACAGATTATACTCGTACTGCGAGAGGTAAGTTTTATGATTCTTAACTAAATATGTTTTATGGTTTATAAGTTTTACGTTTCTTAACTATGTTTTACGACTTTTAATTAATTAAAGGTATTTATTTTAATATAGATATATTTTTTGCAACTCAACTATTGGATAAACATAAAACTGCTATTGCTAAACAATCGTTAAAGGCATTGTCAACAAATTTTCCAAGTGATGATATTACTTTAATGCCCAGTGGAAGTAAATCTGTGCCACTACAACTATTTTATGAAGAAACAAATCATTTGTACACTTTACATGTATCCTCTTCTGTGCACAATTGTGCAATAAATGGTTTGATAAATACAGTGTTAATTTTCAATCTATTTTTCAATTCTGTGGCTTTGAGGCATAACAACTTAAATTGGCTCTTTTGAATATTGAGTTTTTAGTGATTATAGTATTTATGCCTATTTTACTTTCATATATAGGAAAGTCAAAAGTTGTAAAAGTCAATTAAATTATTACTATCAGAGATTAGTAGAGAGATTGCCAGTGAGCATGGGCGAATTCGGGGCGATTCTTGTCAGTTGTGAGCTAGCGAACCTAGCGGCTGAGCGCCGAACTATACACATAATTTGATCACAGCGCGGAAGGGGAAGTGTGTGTGCGCGTTTGAAGGAGAATAGGAGAAGTGTGTATAGACCGAAAGCAACGGATGCCGGTTGAAAGTGCACGTTCGCTTAATTCTCTCGCGTTCATATAGGTAAATCTCTAGAACCTTTGACTTTTTCACATTAAAAATCAGGTAAAATTAATTTAGGATTACAGTTCTAATTTTTTTAAAATTGTACATCTTTAAATATTTAAAATGATTATAAACGTATTTATTAATAATTTAAATGCTTAAAATATTATTGATTGTACCTTTGAGAAGACAATAAAATTTTATTTTTATTGTATTTATTTTTCTGCTTAATCCTTTCTTTTTGTCCGTGTAAATCTTTATTTCGCTTGTGCTACATATATTCTCTCTTTATTTTCACTTTCAAGTCGCTCAAAATAGATTACATGCCTATAAAATACTAACATATCACGTCTAGTATTGTTATTATGAAATTTTATTAGTTATCAATAGAGGTTATGATTTAAATTTGCGTCGTTTAAGAGGACAGATATGTGCGGGCTAAGCCGCGGGTTGCCAGGGCGCATTGGGAATCGTCCCAGCAGGTGCAGCGCTGCTTGCGCCGAGGACAGGAGCGAGGCGGACGATGGCAGGAGAGAGAAAAGGGGTTTCACACACCTTAATTTTATAGCACTGTATTTTACACTATATACAATATTTACAAATATACAGAAATGCTAAGTTAGCCGTAAAAAGATATTTAAATTTGAAGGCGATGCGCCAGAGCTGTGGCGTTGTAGCGAGCTGTTGCGTGCAGTCCTGTGCGTGCAACTCGCGAGGCACTGTAGCCGAATGTAGAGAGAGACAGCGATAGGAGGCCGAGGCTAGAAAAATGCTCTCGGCTCCAGTCGCTGCTTGCGCCGATTGTGCTGCCGCTCGCCTGTCGGCAGAAGCGTGCGCACTTGTCGTGGCGGCAACTCCGAGGGTGCCACAGCCACTCCCCCCCTAGTGGCTGACGATTGAGGAGGGCACGATGAAGATGATGATGGTGGCGCCTGTGGAGGGCACGATGATGGTGCTGGTGGTGGCGCCTGTGGAGGGCACGATGATGGTGCTGGTGGCGCTTGTGGAGGTGTAGCGCTGAGTGGCACCTGAAAAGTGACGGTGCGGCGAGGCTGTCGCTGAGAGCGCTGGTCCATTGGGACCGAGGTCTCGTCCCCAGCGATGTACGCTGGCTTGAGGTCGCCGGTGGAGACCGTCTTGGGCTCTCCGTTGACGTCGATGACGAAGCGCTTCTGGTCAAGGCGGCGCATGACACGGTGCGGCCCCGTGTAGGGCGGTGTCAAGGGCGGCTTGACAGCGTTGATTTTCCGGAACACGTGCGTGCTGGTGGCCAAGTCCTTGTGGAAAAAGGGCTTGGTAGTGACGTGGTAGTCGGTCTGCAGTGGCTTCAGAGTACGGAAGTGGTGCTGCAACTTCCCTACAAAAGAAAAAACATCTGCAGTGCACTCCTGCGTAGTGAAAAAATCACCCGGTATGCGCAGAGAGGTGCCGAACATCAACTAGGCCGGTGAAGCCTTGAGGTCCTCCTTGTAGGCCGTCCTGAGTCCAAGGAGGACGGTTGGTAGCCGCTCGAGCCAAGGCACGTCGGGATGGCACATGAGCGCGGCCTTTAGCGTCCTGTGCCACCTCTCCAAAATGCCGTTGGACTGCGGGTGGTAGGGCGTTGTCCGGATCTTACTCGCTCCAATCAGCCGGGAGAGGGCAGCGAAAAGCGCAGACTCGAATTGAGCTCCCTGGTCCGTCGTGATGGTGAGCGGTGTGCCGAAGGTGGCGATCCAGCCACTGTAGAAAGCGGCTGCAATCGTCTCGGCCTGTATGTCCTTGAGCGGGATCGCATGAGGCCACCTGGGAAACCGATCGATCATCGTCAGGCAGTACCTGTACCCGTCGAGATGCGGCATGATGATGATGTCCAGGTGTACATGGCTGAAGCGCTGGTCAGGCACATTGATATTGGTGGGCGGCACTCTGGCGTACCGGTGGATCTTGGCGCGCTGACAGAGAAGGCACTCGCGCGCCCATTTGAGTGCATGCTTCCTGATCCCGGGCCACACGAACTTCTCCTTCAGCATACGGGAGGTGGTGCGACCGCTGGGATGCGCTGGCGAGTGAACAACGTCAAACGCCGTCCTTCGCAGCTCCTGGGGGATGTAGGGCCGGACGACTCCTGTGGACGTCTCACACAGGAGCCTATGGCCGTCGATCATCAGGGGCTGAAGATTCAGCGAAGAGCTTGCAAGCTCGTGATCGGCGTTGATGTCCTCGCGCTGCTGGGCCTCGTGGATGGCTGCGGGGCTCAGCGTTGTCGGCATGTCGATAGCTTCCACTCGTGAGAAAGCGTCTGCCACGACGTTGTCTTCTTCGGAGATGTGCTCGATGGTGACGCTGAATTGGCTGATAAAGTTCAGCTGCCTCACCTGACGAGGAGATGCTTTATCCGGTCGTTGGTCGAGAGCCTTCGTGAGCGGAAGGTGGTCCGTCCGGATGACGAACTGTCGCCCCTCGAGGAGATGCTCGAAATGCTTGAGCGCTGCATAGACCCCGAGGAGCTCCCGGTCGTACGGGCTGTACTTAGCCTCCGGTGGGGCGAGCATCCGGGAGAAGAAGCCTAGCGGGCGCCAGGTGTCGCCGTCGAGCTGCTCCAGCGAGGCCCCAAGGGCTGTCGATGAGGCGTCTGTGGAGAGGACGAGAGGGGCGCCGGGTACGAAGAAGCTCGACTGCGCCACTGCAGCCAAGCTCTCCTTGCATTTGCTGAATGCATCCGTGCGCTCCGCAGTCCACTCAATTACCCGCTTGTCCTTCTTTTTGGCGCCGCGAAGAAGGTCCGTGAGTGGCGCTTGCACAGCTGCTGCACGCGGTATGATAGCCCTGTAATAGTTAAGCATACCAATGAAGCGTCGTAGGTCCATGATAGTCACCGGGCGTGCGTAGTTGGCTATGGCCGTGACTTTGGCCGCTGGAGGCTCGAACCCGTTGGCGCTGAGGTGGTAGCCCAGGAAGTTGACCTCAGGGCAGGCAAAGTGGCACTTGCCACGGTTGAGGGTGAGCCTGGCCTTTGCCAAGACCTCGAGTACGGCTTTGATGTGCCGCAGATGCTCCTCTCGGTTGCGGGAGGCGATGAGGAGATCGTCCACGTAGACCCGCACGAAGGGCATGCCTCTGAACAGCGTGTCCAGGAACCGCTGGAACGTCTGGGTCGCATTCCTGAGACCCAGAGGTAGGCCCAGAAACTCAAAGAGTCCGAACGGCGTGACGACGGCAGTCTTTGGGACGTCTTCTGGAGCAACTGGGACCTGAAAATATGCTCGATTGAGGTCCAGCGTCGTGAAGATCTCACAATCGTGCAGGCTGCGGAGCAGGTCCTCTATCCGCGGAAGCGGATAGCGATCCGGGACGGTGATGGAGTTCAAGCGACGGTAGACTCCCGTGGTGCGCCACCCTCCACCCGGTTTGTCCACCATGTGCAGCGGGCTAGCCCACTGGCTGCTGGATGGCCGGATGACGCCGTGGAAGAGAAGCGAGTCGAAGGCTTCCTTGGCTGCCTCGAGCTTCTCGCCTGCTAGTCGTCGTGCTCGAGCGAAAACTGGCGGTCCAGTTGTCACGATCTGGTGCTGCACCGGGGCCGAGGGGCCTCCGGTAAGTGATGAAGTGGCCTGGAGTACCTTATTGTACTCGTCGATGAGCGCCTTGATGGCGTGGTCCTCGGTTGGGCTGTCACGGTTCTCGACGTTGACGCCGTAGACAGATGCCCGATGAGTGGAGCCTGGTGCGCTGCGGTGTGTGGTGGAGTCCCACAGATGGCGGCGCTTGAGGTCCACGAGGAGCCCGTAGTGCTCCAGGAGGTCGGCGCCGATGATGGTCATTTTAACATCCGCCAGGACGAAGTCCCAGGGGATGCTGCGGCGGATGCCCAGGTCCAGGGGCAGTATCTTGTGCCTGTACGTGGCGATGGGCGTCCCGTTGGCGGCGGCGAGCTTCAGCGTGGAGCTGGCCGTGCTGCCCTTCTTTGGTACATGCGGCAGCAACGAGATTGAAGAGCCCGAGTCGACCAGGAACTTCATGCCTGATCTGCGATCGTAGACATGAAGACGGACCTCTCTGGGAGATGGCAGGCTTGTAGAGCAGGGGCTGTCGCTTGCTGCCTGAACTGAGCGCAGCCCTACGGGTTTCCCTGCTGGTTGGACTGCGCGCGGCTGCTGAAATTGCAAGGCTGCTTGCAGCGCTGTGCTGCTGTGCCGTAGAGCGCGTGATACCAGCAGAATTCGTCTGCTGGGCGTCGTGGTGAGGGCGAGCGTGGGCGCGACTGCCATGAGGCACTGCGGCCTCTGTCGCTGCGTCCTCTGTCGCTGCGGCCTCTGTCGTCACGTCCTCTGTCGTTGCGGCCTCTGTCGTCGGACACCTTCTCTAAGATCTCCCTCGAGACTGAGATAAGCTGAGCCAGCAGCTGCTTAATCTCGACGGAGTCTGTGGCGCGCTGGATGGCGCTGACTTCCGCGAACGTCGGCTCGGGCGACGCGGCTGGGCTCACGGAGCAGGAGCCCGGTGCGGAGATGGGCGTCTCCATCAGCGTGTCCGCAGTCGCAATCATCTCGTCGACAGTGTTGGTCTTGAAAATATTCAAGATGCACTGCACGTGCGCAGGCAGCAGCGACTTCCACCTGATGCGCAGCACATCGTCGGTGGCTTTGTCCCCAGCGAGGGAGCGCATGTGTCTGAACAGCTGGGACGGCTTCCTGCCGTCTAGCGTCAGCTCATTCAGCATGCGGTTGAGCTGCCTGTCCGCTGAGTCGGTCAGGCGCTCGAGGATGCGTGCTTTTAGTGTCGCGTACTTGTTCCCCTCTGGAGGGTTCCTCAAAATATCCGAGACTTCCATGAGAGTCTCAGGGTCAAGCGCGCCGACTTCGAGGTGATATCTCGTGTCGTCTGTGCGAACCTGATTTACCTGCATGACCGACTCGATCTGCAGGAACCAGAGCTCCGGTTGTTTGCGCCAGAAGGGAGGCAGCCGGCAAGCGGTGACGCTTTGGATCTGAGGCGCAATGTTGGCGTTGTCAGCGGCGGCGGGATCGGCGGGCTGAATGTTGCCGTCAAGCATGGCTCCGTGGAGAGCGGCGAGCGCCGACTGCTGCTGCTGGTCTGACGAGGCTAGCGGCGCTGGCGGGCCTCTGTCTGGGAGCGAGGGCTGCTGCGGTGTCGGCTGCGACAGCGGCAGCGACGTGCCGGCGGCTATCGCAGTGTCACTCTCGTGGTGACGATGGCGGCTCGGCCGGGCGGGCGGCGGCGGCGGCGGCGGCGGCGCGCCAGACAAACCTTGCTGCTGAGGCTGAGTCTGCTGCGGCGGCGGCGTGCTGGCCCCCGGCTGCTGCTGCGGCGGCGTCGAAAGCGGCGCGGCGAGCTCGGACAGCGACTGCTGCTGACGCAGGACGATCGTCGAGTTGAGGTCAGCGGTGCCCTCGAGGTCCTCGTCGTACGAGTCGTCGGCAGTGCTGGAGCGAGTGATGCGGCGTGGTATCGAGGCACCGCGCGGCATGCTCAGCATGCGCGTGCGCGAGCGCGCGCTTTTTCAGCGGCAGCGGCGGCCATGTTCGTTTTTCCCGAGAAAAGCGCGGGAAAAGTTTTTCGCTCACCTCGTATTTTTTCTTTCCTTGCGAAAAAAAAACGGTCCTACTTGACTCTGCTGCTCGGCGTGCTGCACCCGTAGATCACGTCGGGGTCACCAATGTGCGGGCTAAGCCGCGGGTTGCCAGGGCGCATTGGGAATCGCCCCAGCAGGTGCAGCGCTGCTTGCGCCGAGGACAGGAGCGAGGCGGACGATGGCAGGAGAGAGAAAAGGGGTTTCACACACCTTAATTTTATAGCACTGTATTTTACACTATATACAATATTTACAAATATACAGAAATGCTAAGTTAGCCGTAAAAAGATATTTAAATTTGAAGGCGATGCGCCAGAGCTGTGGCGTTGCAACTCGCGAGGCACTGTAGCCGAATGTAGAGAGAGACAGCGATAGGAGGCCGAGACTAGAAAAATGCTCTCGGCTCCAGTCGCTGCTTGCGCCGATTGTGCTGCCGCTCGCCTGTCGGCAGAAGCGTGCGCACTTGTCGTGGCGGCAACTCCGAGGGTGCCACAGATACACCTTAAAATTTTAAATTAATTCATAATACATTTTAAGGTAAAACTAAGGCACTTATCATATATTATCTGATTTTTTTTCGGTAAATTTGAACATTTTATCAAAGTATAACTATAAAATTTTTTAAAAAATTTATAAAACCTTTATATTACTTCGACTACCGCAAGATTTGGAGAGCCAATGTAGGGCTTGTCATTGGTTGTTTATCCAAATACACTTATTGTTACATACATACCTTTTATCACAATAAATATATTTGTTATCGGGGGGCACCAGCAGGAAGGCAACCAATACCACCCCCCATCTAAAACAAATTAATATTTATGTATAATTAGTACATAAAATTTGTATTAATAATTTCATAATCATTGAGAACAGTTTAAATTTTATTTTGATATCTTACCTTTCTGTTATATATTAATATTCTTTATGATCTGCATACTGCCCTTATCAGGTTTATGAATACATTCAGAAATTACATACTTTTTAAATGAAATTACATAAACGTGACTCCTGAAAATATACGTATGTCTACGCTGTTGATGAAATCTTGGAGATGGATCATCTAAAACAAGAAATTCAAACGGTTTTTTATTCAGTATGAGATTGGCTATAGCGCAAACTGCAATGTTGTATATATATGCATAAATAACAAAATGGTGGCCATTATTCGAAAAAAACAAAAATTGTTTCTTCGTTTTTTTCGAAAAATGTGCGTCATTTTGTTATTTATGCATATATATTCAAAACTGCGGTTTGCGCTATAGCCAGTGTCATACTAATATAAAACCATTTGAGTTTTTTTGTTTTAGATCATCCGTCTCCAAGATTTAACAGCGCAGACATACCTACTTTTTGAGAAGTCACTGCTGTTTTTATGTAGAAAAAGTGTATAAAAAAGAGAAAAAAATTTATGTACTTTTCGAGTATATTCATTAAGCCCAACAAGTTTTATATAATTATAATAGCAACCTCTAACAAAAAATTCATAAAAATAACCTTCATTTTAAGCGCTTGAAGTAGAACGATCCCTTAACATAAAGAAATTTATAAATAATCGAAATATTTAATTTATAAGTTTTTAATATTTTTCAATTTTTTACATTTCGTTGCAACGGAGTCTTTTTTCGCAGTTTTATTAGCATGATTATGCTCGCGTGTCTTGGCAAAAATTTTAACTAACAACAAAAATTTTAGCGTGCTTATTCTATGATCATAACAAATGTTATTTTGATCGAACCAATCAGGATACTTTTCGCGAGTATAAGCCTCTACTATTTCTGTTAAATGAACTAAAAGTTTTCTCTGGTGCCAAACACTTTCGTGATAAGCATCGAAAGCTTCAAGTTGGTAGTTAATAATATTCGCAAAAAGTTCTGTTGGTCTCGTCAAATAACTTACGGCACGTGCATTTGGATCTGAGTGGCTATATTCTCTATAATTAATATAATTTTCGTATGCATTACTTGCATCCGTCGATTTTTTTAAAAAGACTTCTTCGCATTCGGTGCACATACTTTTTTTCCAAGATTTACGCGCAACATATCCTGCAAAATAAGCAATCGCATTAGCTTCGTACAATTTTCTTTCATTCATTTCTGGCATATCAGTTGAATCTACTTGCAAGTACATTTCCATTAATTCAGCTGCTTGTACAATTTCTTCAAATTCTTTCATTTCTTCTGAATTATATTCTGGCAAGTCAGCATTTGGCGAATCAAGACACTTTCTCTCTGTTGTCGCAACTGTAGAGCTTGATGACTCAACTACTGAATGAGTTTCTGAACACGTCGCATTATCCCTTTTACTAGTATAAATAAAATCTGTTGATAAAATATGTCTATAAGCTAAACGGTACATTCGACAAGTAGGATTAGAATTATGACCCCCTCTAGATCGTAATTTAGAATGATCATGCTCTACAGAATCTTGATCGGCAAGAGCTGTTGCAAAAACATAATCAGGAAAGTCAGACTTCAGGTCCTTATACAAGCCTAACAAACCTCGAACAGTTAAAGGCATTCCATAAAAACAAGGTGGCTTATTCGCTTTCGATTTTACAGTCCACTGCTCTGACCACGAAATAAAATGTTCTAAAACCTCTTCAATCTGGGGATTTTTATCTGATAATGGTCGCTTTTGCTTATCAACACAGGTTTCGGAGAAAGAGTTACAAGCATCTATAACCTTATCAAGCATTGTTACAAATTCTGCAGATTTTTGCCACGTAGGGGAAGACGCTAATCCCGCCGGATATTCGCCCGCAAGTTTAATGGACGCAGCCATTCGACGACTAAAAAGTTGAAAAGCTAATTTGACTCTCATGACTTCAAATGCATTTGGATAAAAATGACTATGTGTTAAATGGCCTAATAAATTTGATGTGCCATGTGACTTATCAAGTTCCCACGTTTTCAATAAATCATCGTAAGATACAATTACTTCATCGCCTACATAAATACAAATATAAGATCGCATCTGATAAAGCAATCGTTTGATAAGATGCGACCAATCAAAAATGGCAAAATACTTAATATCTTCAATATAAAAATAAAGTTTCTGTGGCGTTACATCGAGAAGTTTAAAGACCTTTTGATTGTTGCTACCTTGATCACAAACGATAAGCCTTACGTCTGTTCCTACTTTACGCAACGCTTTTAAGACTGACGGTATAATTTCAAAAAGTTCGTCACCACTTGCGTCATCTCTATTAAATCCAAAACATAATAATTGGTGCCATTTATATGTAACATTTAAAGAATCTATAACGAATAACAAAGCGTGTTTGGCAACTTCGCGACTTCTACGATCTTTCCCCATATCAGAAAGCCCTTCTATTAAGTCTTGCTTTTTTGAATATTCTTCTATACTTTTAATCGACATTTCATCAATTTTAAGTGCGCAAATTCGTTGGTCTGGAGGTAACTTTTTTAAATTTTTCCCAATTTTATTTAAAACAACTTCATTTAAACCTGGTACAATATCATATTCGGAAATCCATCCTCTCACGGTAGATTCTGAGGGTAATTTTAAACCTGCGTTTCTTAAACGAGTAAAACAAGCTGCTGAATGAAAATACATTTGTTTGGCTAAATCTTTTTCATCTGTAATATATTGCGTTTTTTCTTTATGTAGTTGTAATCTAATCATAGTGGTGGCTGTAGGGCGAATATCTTTATCTGCTAAAAAATTATCAACATTTCGAACGTTATCCGCGCGAGTTTTCTGTAAAATTTTTCGCAACCGAGCCGTCCTATTTTTTCTTTTTTAATATTTCTTTGTAATTGCTGTACTTTCGATTGTAGAACTATTACTTTACTTTGAAGTGAACGAGCACGTAATGTAAAAAATCGCGAGCAATTACCACGATTAAGTTTACGAGGTGAAGCAATTACTTGACTCAAATTACATTGAACGTTTTGTGTTTTATTAATACATTTACTGGTTGGCATTTCATCGTCAGGCGGATTACCTTCAGATGCTAAAGATTGCATGTCCGTATCTTCTTCGTCAAAATTGAAGAATAATCTTTTACCTGAAGGATAAGTAGCAGAAGGCGGAAGTCGATTCAGAGCTTGCGGATCTATCGTAGTGTCGTCGCCGTCAGTAAGGATTTCCACTTGCTGTATAGATTCTTGTTGCATGTGAAGTTGTTGTCGTTCTTCTGGTTGTTGCTGATGTTGTTTCGGTTGAACGTCTACTTCTTCTTGATGCTGCTGCGGTTGCTGTTGTTCTTGGTGCTGTAATTGTTGTTTGTGAAGAACTTGTAACAATTGATTATCTGGTTCATACTGTTGTTGGTGTTCAATGCGCTGTTGTTCATGTTGTTGTCCATTAATTTCCTTGGAACGTAATTGTTGCCATTGCGTCCAATGCATTGGACAAACATTACGACATAATCGAATCTTTTCTCCATTCGTAAAATCGTCATCTCGAAAATGCGCATCACAGATTCCCGCGGATGTAATGGAAGAATTTGACCACGATTTTAGTAAAGTATTTCCTGCAAGACATTTTACGATATGCAAATAACTTTATGCATAAATGTATGTATAAAAGAATATCAATATTTTAAGACAGTAATTGCATAAAACATGAAAAATAATCAGTGTGATTCATAATATAATATTTTAAACGTATTTCCCCTATTTTGTTATATATGAAATCGTCGCATCGTGCAACACCCTCCCACCTTTGATCCAACATTGTACACCACCAAAAGATGGCTTACGTCCCAAATTGTATCTCTTTCATATGTTTCACATAATTATGGTATCGCAGCTAACGATTGAAAGTTCGGGTAATTTTTTTAACCGTGAAAAATATAACTAATGTTTACACATTTATTTTGTACGTAGTATTATAAATTTTACATACCCTCGTAGAAAATTGACCATTTTAATTAATGAACATGTTAATCAATTGGAGGCTTTTTTACTCAAAATTAATACTGAAAATATATAATGTATATATAATATAATATATAAATTATGTATTTGTTATGAATAAGTTCGCATTTTAATATATTTAAAGTGTCCACGTAGGTAGACACTTTAAAAATAATGTTATGCGATTACTTTGTAAATAGTGAACATAAAGATCTAAAAAAAATTTGCACGATATAAGGCACGGCCGTACGTAGCTCGCCCTTCGCGCTGACATTGTCAGTATATAGCTCACCATCCAGCTCGTGACGGATGACTAAAGTTTTAAAACGTTGGATTTTTAGCAATTTTTAATGCTCGCGCTCCGCGGTTGCTCTATTAAAAGAACGCGACTTGATCGCTACATGGTTCGCATTTATTTTTTTAAATCGTTAAGGTTTTCAGTCATCATGATTTTCACACTTCTTTTAGAAAAAGAAATTTTGTTTTTATATGTACAACTTGTCTATTTTTTTATTTAACTTTATTATGTAAAATACTTCGGATTTGAGTTAAGGGGGTACATACACCTTAAGTTTGAAATACTAATTATTATTTTTAATGCTTAATAACAAATTTTCTAATAAAAATTTATACTCGTTTAAAAATTTTGCACTTTTCTTATGCATATAATGTATTATTTCACCGGAGAAAACGGCCCAAATATCGATTACAGGTCCAGAAGTCGAGTGTCTAACTTTTCATGACAAATTTACTGATATACTTCACTGATCGTAAAGTATAGCATTTTATTCTAAGCGGCTGTCAATTTTTCAAGTTTTTTTCACTTTGTTTTGATACTGGCTACCTGCAGGGCCAACAACCAACCTTATAAAGGCTCTCCCGCGCAGCGATCGTGCCTAATAAGTGATTAATAACTTTGAAAGGTGTTCTGTTTTGCTGGAATCATAAATTTAGCAAAAGGGTTTCAACTACTTTATTTGCACTTTTTCTTTCTAATTATATCTTCTGCGAAAAAAAGCTAAATTTTGATGTGTAATATGCTGTATGTGAGAAGAGGTTAAAGGTATTTACGTGTACTGTATGAAACGTATATATTTTTAATATAATATTTAAAGTATGAAATGAAAATAAATTTTTTGATTTTATATTTTCTGAAATGAATGTACTTTTATTATCCAATTAGCTAAAAAATGTAATTAGTTATAAGTTGAGACATACCTTATACGACTGCAAAATTTCAAGTCGTATTACGCTTCCTTCAAGAGTTATACTGGATTTAATTTTTTGTCACATACACATATACACACGCACGCATGCACGCATACTCACACATACGTACAAATAAAGAGATGGAAGATATACTTGAAAGCTACCATTTTGAAAATTTCCTGATTTACTAAACTTATCGTGGGCCATATAAAATCGAATTTTTTTTACTAAATAATTTCGCTTTCTCCAAGAGCTTTGTAATGTTGAAAATTTCGGAAAAACAATTTTTTTATTTTTATACGTCAAATATATGAAAAATATGAACGATTTCCAATGCTATTTTAATAGAAGAAATAAGATTCAATTTTGAATACATATATTTAAAAAATTGGCAATTTTAGCAAATTAAGAAATAATTATTTAATCTGTTCTGTATAGGTTCAAAGAATATGTGTATGATTTTAATCGAGATTTTAAGATACATAATTTCAATTCAATAAATACGAGGGTAGTTCAATAAGTCTTTAGAATGACCAACAGATGGCGCGCGAATCGCTCCAAATCATCTGTTTTCAGTCAGCACCACTCCCGACTAGATATATGGTGCAGTCACAGTCCACATCTTCTGAGTTTACGTGTTTTTATAACCAATTGAAAAAAAAAAAATTGCTTGTTAAGAAAAATGGAAAAAAACGAGTTCAGAGCGGTAATTAAACATTTTCATTTAAAGGGTTTAACTCCATATGAGATAAAAAATGAATTGGACTCAGTTCATGGCACATCTGCCCCTGCCTTAGCAACGGTTTATAACTGGGTAAATGAATTTAAGCGTGGTCGTACATCAATAAGTGACGAACCACGTTCAGGAAGGCCCGTAGAAGCAACTACTCCCGAAATCATCAATAAAATCCACGATATGGTGTTGAAGGATAGAAGATTAAAAGTGAGTGAGTTAGCTGAGGCCACAAGGATATCTATAGGTGCAGTTGTTTCAATTCTACATGAAAAATTAGGCATGAAAAAGCTATCGGCAAGATGGGTGCCGCGTTTGCTCTCAGCTGAGAATAAACGCAATAGAGTGGTCGCCTCTGAGGCTCTTTTGGCGCGCATAAGTCGGAATCCTGAGGAATTTTTTCGTCGATTTGTGACTGTGGATGAAACATGGATACACCACTACACTCCTGAGACAAAGGAACAATCCAAACAGTGGATTTCCACAGGCGAACCAGCTCCAAAGAAGGCAAAGACCGTAAAGTCAGCTGGTAAGGTTATGGCTACAGTTTTTTGGGATGCACGTGGAATTATACTTATTGACTACTTGGAAAAGGGTAAAACAATTACTGGTGAGTATTATGCATCATTATTAGAGCAGCCGAAAGAATAAATTAAAAAAAAAAACGACCACATTTGGCGAGAAAAAGAATTCTCTTTCATCACGACAACGCCCGAGTTCACACATGCTTCGTTTCAATGGCTAAAATTGAAGAACTAAAATTCGAATTGGTCGAACACCCACCGTATTCACCAGATTTAGCCCCCAGTGACTTTTTCTTATTTCCAAACTTAAAAAAATGGCTCGGTGGACAGAGATTTACGGACAACGAAGACGTCATTGCCTCTGTAAGTGCTTATTTTGAGGAACTTCCGAAAACGCACTTTTCTGAAGGATTAAAAAAACTTAAAAAGCGATTGACCAAGTGTATAGAGCTCCAAGGAGATTATGTTGAAAAATAAAAAAAAATTTACCCAAAAAAAATTGTTTTTATACTTTATTCTAAAGACTTATTGAACTACCCTCGTATATGGGGAAATCTCAGTAACCTTTGAATTTTGAGCGAAAAAAAATCAATTTAAATATTAAAGCACACTTCTGAAATTTTGTGTGGATGTCCTAGTAGCTATAAGAATGCAGAATCAAACGAGGTGCAACATTTTAGAGCAACGCACCAAATGTTATAAACGTTTTTTGTACATTTTTTTTTAACATTTACGTACATAACAGGTGTTTTTGTTTAGATCATATTTTTATTTTCTACAAGATTTGTTTCTTAACAATCTTTTTGATTTTTTTTATTATTTATTAATATTTCTTAGTTTTTTTTTCAATATTTGTTACTAAAATTATCGCAAGATATCAGACACTCCATGCCGACGATGTCTAGCTGTCAGGGTGACATTCGGGTTGACAAGACATCGTCTACGAAGGATAGTGCCAGGTATTTACTAAAATCATTGCAAGGTACTAGATACTTCCGGTAGATGATGTCCAAATTTCCGGTTGACCTTCAGGTTGACCAGACATCGTCTACGAAGGAGAACAGCAGGTACTCAAATTAGAAGATTTTTATTAACTTTAATGTAGGATTCTGGTGTTTTTTCGACCAAAATATCAAAATTTTTTTATTGGTTAAAATCGACTAGATTTTTTAACAACAGACGATGTGCCAACGTAAAATATATATTTTTGGTACTGTACACGTTTTATCTCCTTAAACATAAGTTTGATTTTTATCAACTTCTAGTAAGAGCGCATAACTCTATCAGGTCTAGAATTGTTCCTTTTTAGTTCCAGAATTGAATTATTGACCGAAATTATAGACTATTTAAGCCATATTTTATAATACACTTTTTTTTTAAATGACCAATTCAGACTTGATCAAGCTGTAACTTCGATCAATAATTTTATTTTTCAAAATCCCACACTTGTATAATTATATGCATTTTGAACAGAACAAAATCTCAAAAACTCCAATCCGATCATTTTGACTCCCAAAACCTTACGGTAGGTTGAGAAATATACAAGTTTGTATTATGGCCATTTAAAGACATCGAACGTCCTTCAAAAGAAAAATAAAAAATTCTTTGCGTTATGTTTTGACACAATGTTCAAATTTAGCGAAAAAAAGATAAGTATCATATGATTTAGAATTCATATTAACCTAAAAATACATAACCAATTTATTCGTAATCTTAAGATCGTTAGTTCCCTCAAATATAGACCTTTTAGAAAAAGAATTCTTGTTTTACTTAGTTAAGATAATATAATGGAGGTAATAATGTATGTTGAAAAAAAGTATTTTTTATAACACATGCATAAAAAAGACCATTTTTGGCGCCTATAAAGTGGAGCGAAAATAGAGTTTTCCGAGCGTCAGAAATAAAGGGTACCGAAAATACTCATTTTCGGTACCCTTTATTTCTGACACTCGGAAAACTCTATTCTTAATCCACCTTGTAGACGACAAAAAATGGTCTTCTTTATGCACTTATTATAAAAAATACGGTATGCAACTTGGGGCAAAAGGGTTTTTTCAGACTCGGATGATGATTTTGAGTACTCGTGTACGCCTTCGGTGCCCTCGATTTCCACTCGTCGTCAATCATTATCCTCGCTTGGAAAAACCCATTTTCGCCCTTAGTTGCGTAATATACTATTATAAACTGAAAAAAGAATTGAAAATCAAAATTTTGTATTACAAACGCAGATATTGTTAAGGGAAGAACTGTCCCTTGACTACCACTTTAAACGTAAAAAAAGTTACAGCAGCATTTATGCAAAAGTTATGTACAATTTTTACATTTTCATAGTTATTAATAACATTGTTGTATATGTAATTTGCAATCTTTACAATCGTTTTTCTGAAAACTACATTTTTCGTTTTTAGGCATTTTAAAAAAAATCTAAAAATGCCTAAAAACGAAAAATTGATCTCTATTTTTCTCGTAAAAATAAAAAAGAATGCGCATGCCAAATTGTAAATGATTCTATGAAAATCTGTTGCACAAATCGCGAAAAAAGTAGTTTTGATAAAAACGGCTCTAAAGATTGCATATTACATATACAACAATGTTATTAATAACTATAAAAATGTTAAAATTGTACATAACTTTTGCGTAAATGCTGCTGTAACTTTTTTTATTGGTCATAACTTTGCCCCGGAACATCCATTTTCAATGAACAGAAAATCAAATTAAAGGCATTTTCTTCTACTTTTATTATCTTTTCGAAAAAAGTTTTTTTCCACCTTCGGGTGCATAGTTTTAACTGTACAGTAACCCCTTGTTTTTTGTTATATTCACGGAGAGAAAAATATAGTAAAGATTAGTGTACGTGTATAGTAAACGTTACTATCTTTTTCTATTCGTGTATAAAAAATAACTAATTTGATAAAAAAACATGGTTACATGGGCAATTTTCATTATTTAAACGCGTTTTTATTCATCATTTCACCCCCAAAACATAATAAAAAGGTTTGGAAACCTCAGCATTCAGATTTTTTTTGCGATTTTTGGATCCCAAAAAGTTCATTTTTTTTAATTTCGTCATATACGTACATTTATGCGATCTCGTTCATATACGGACATTTTCTAAAAACAGTATATTTTGATTCCAAGTATATATAAACACATTTTTCTCTGTGACGATTTTGGTATCGCCTTTATTTCGATTCTTTATATACTACATCATAAATGAAAACGATAATGTAATAGCAAACTTTATCTACGGTCCCGTTACTATTATGAAATTATTATTTAAAAATGTTCATTATTGTAATATTTAAATAATTTTCAAACAAATAAATAAATAAATTAAATTAATTTAAAATTGTACACATCTAAAAGTGAAAAAAATTAACTATCTAATAAAATATTTTATAATTTATAAATACTAATAGAAAATTCATGCAATAATAAAAAGGGCTTGCTTTTCTAAAAGACTTGTTATTATTTACCTGAATTGTTAATCCATTGTTGTCGTTGCACTGTTGGTAATGGAAATCGAAATAAACGATGGCCATTGTGCTTCCCATTGTTACAATGGATAAATTTACATCGATCATACACTGTTTGCTTGTTCATTTTGTTATGTTGATTTTCAAAAACAACAAGCAAACAGTCCTAACGCAGCAAAGAATATTTCATTTTCACGGTTTTTATAATAAGACTACCGAAAAGACAAAAATGAATCGTATAACAAACAATAACAAAAATCACGAGATAAAAAGAATCAAATAATAAGACTAAATTTAATGAGAAAAATGTGGAATCGGCAAGAATAACGTTATGACAACACAACGTTTATAAAAGTTAATAACCTACAAACAAAAATTCTAATTTTCTACACTTTTAAGTAATCACCATATCCATTAAATAACGACACGTTAACACGTTAATTATCTAAACTTATACAAGTGATAAACAGCACACGATGGTATTTAATTATGAAGATGTTCACAATCCTTATCAAACTTTCTGTACTGTCGCGAACTCCATGTGCTAATTGACAAGACAATAAACAAATGCAAGCTTTTTGAAGCGCGGGAAATGGCGTTTTAACGGTCACATGACGATAACTATACATGACCGTGTAAATTTATGCTCGCGTTTTTCGTAGAAAAAAAGTTTCATTATGAAAACATTGCGAGGCAATATAAAATTAATATAATATCGTCACCAACAATAAATACACGTTAATATCAGATATATATATATATATATATATATATATATATATATACACACGTATAAAAAACATTTGTTGACAACCAATATGAGTTAACGGTGAAAATTACAATATTACTTTAAAAATTAATAATAGCTGATATTATTTGCAAAATAGTTGTTTGGGTAATAACGAATCTTTCACTGTTGTATTTGAAGTATGAAATAAATAAAATAAAACTAATAAAGAAATAAAATTGCATTGATAGTAAATAATTGAACACGTGTTATTGCTGAATTATTTTATAAATATAATCTTTATTATATCTCATACAATAAAATATAATACATACTGATCTTTTGCATTAAAACATAATGCAAGTATTTATCAAACATTTTTACGCTCTTTAAAGAATCGCAAAAACTAAGCTTTGAAACACTCGTTAATATAATAATAATAAATGCTAGTATAAAATTTCGTAAGATAATAATAATATAAAACTCAAAGAAATAAATAAATCTTTCGAGTAGGCTCGAGCCAAAACAGAATTGTAAACGCGGCGCCGCTGCGCCCGCCAGCTTCCGCTGGTCGTACACACATTCTCCTCCGCCGCTTTTCACCCTCGCTGCGTGCTTCCCCCTCCATCGCGCTGTCTGAAAATATGTGTATAGTACGGGCGGCCTCCAGACAGCGCCACGCTGAAATTTTCCTCACTTTTTTAACATTGCATTGGCGATCTCTCTACTAATCTCTGTTACTATCCATTCTTCCTATTCTATATACAATTTAAACATTCCCATCTTAATATTTCGAATTTTTAAAAAATGGTCTTAAGTCGATTTTCCTTCTCACTACAGAATTAATTTTTGGAAAGTATGTTTAATTTTTTTTATCATTACAGATTTGACTTTTGCAAAGAAACTTCTGATCATGCATAATAAAAATTCAAATAGTGAAACAGTATCAATAGCAACTAATAGTGAACCTTCAAAAATAAAAAAAGATTCAGGCAACTTGAATAACAACGATGATTCTGTAGATTCAGAAAATGAGAATGGAGTTACATCAGTATCTAAGAAACTGAATAAAAGTATCCTTAAATTTTAACAGTTTTTCTATGTTATATTTTATCTCATATCAATGGTATGTTAATCTACAGAAAGTTCTTGTGACTTGAACAGTTAATTTTTTTTTTAATCCTTCAATGAGTTTAGGAGAAACGAGTATTTTATCCATTAATGTTGTATGCATAGTATTTTAGAATAATTCATACTATTTGAGTCTGAAAAACATTCGGTTGAGTATACCTATGTTTTGCATGTAGTAACTACTATTCAATTGCTTGTGTAGTGTAACGGAGAGGGAATAGACGCAATGCGCGAGGTTCGTCGCGTGCTCTACTCGATACAGTTAAGTATCGAGTTTCAATGAGGTTAGGACGTCCGAAAGAAAATAGGCGAAGGATGGGGTTAAAGAGTGTTTTATTAAGGCAACTAGGAGAGAGAGGTGTCTGTCCGCGCCTAAAGCTAGTTGCTCGCTCGATGGTCTCGCTCCAACTCGCTCGTTCGGAGGTCAGGACCCGACTACCTGTACGCGTCTCTCCAGAGACGCGCTTTTCTCACGCGAAAAGACTCGCGCAAGATAAGGATTCATCCTCGTCAGCATGTGTACTCCTCTCAACCGACATGAATGTTTCATGTCAACGTGCGCCCGGCTGCGTACATTACAAGTTCGAGGGGCCGCGCCACTGCCGCAGTGGCTCTATAACGTATGTATGTGTAAGTGTATTGTTGTGTGTTTACATCGCTGTGTGTATAGAAATATGTGTGTCTCTCTCTCCTTATCTCTTTACTTACATCGTCGAGTTGGATATGTATATAATAGATTTAGGTTGTACATTATTTTAGCTTGCAAGTTCTTATTTTTTTATTAGTAATGGTAACATACTTCCAAACATTCTTTATGACTATCTTTATTCTAATTATTATAAATAATTGTATATTTACCATTATTAATAAATTTTAAATATTGTTAAGAGACCTGAGGACAATTGGTTTGTGGAAAAGTAAAAATAATGTACACAAGGTTTGTTTATATTATTGAATAAAGTAACACAGAATTTATGTTGTGACAAAATATAATAGTGGCGAGGCGCCTTTATTTATTTTATTTATTATTCAAATAAAATATAAGTTCACTTACAGCGTTATCAATAAGTAGTCGGGGATGTTTCTGGTTTACAAATTACAAATTAAAGAATCTAATAACATTTTTTTTCGTTCTTCTTAATATATATATATATAAGTATCTTTATATCATAATCATCTATATATATATATCTTTAATTGTGAATCTCTTATAAAAAAAATAATATATATAATAATATAATAATATATATATATATATATATATATATATATATATATATATATATATATATATATATATATATATATATATATATATATATATATATATATATATATATATATATATATATATATATATATATATATATATATATATATATATATATATATATATATATATATATATATATATATATATATATATATTTGTGAATTTAATTGATATAAATAATAATGACATTAAAGTAAAATTAATAAAAGAAAATCAAAATCTATCTTGGTTTATATTCTTCTTGATATTAACTTGTGCTGAAAGAATGTTTATGTAATAAATGATTTTACTATTTTAAAACGTACTGATTTGAACTCTGTTTTTATGTTTCACAATATATGAATAATTATTATGTCACTTGAATAATATATTTCTTTAAATTACATACTGAATCTCTTATAAAAAAAATTCGCGTGAGTTTATGAAAAATTGCTCGTGACGCAAAATATAGGTACATACCCGACATACATGGTGACCTTCAACCCTGATCTTACTCTATATACACATCACTTCGCACAAGTATACATTTAATATAGAGACACATAGTATTCAGATTTTATTAAACCGAAATTTACGCGTGACTCGATTTTAGTGTTATATTAGGCAATTTTTAAGCGAGACGCGCCCGGGTGATCAATTAAACCAACCATACAAATTAGCCACAGGCATAGTATGTATGGGGTGCGGTTGCACTCTTTTCCGGTTTGTTACATCGGTATTTTAAGTGTTGGACGAGGCTAGGCCAGCTTTCGCCAGCTTTGGCCCGTGGTTTGGCTTTGCAGCTTATTCCCACGACCTCTCTTATGATTGAAATATATAAAAGATGTTGGCAAAAATCGACATATAGTCGATTTCGTAGTTTCGTTCATAAAGAACAATCCTACGGCCGGGGTTATTTGGTTAGTGTTAGTTAAGGGGTTATATCCCACAAATTTGTTGTTTTTTTTCCATTTTTTTTATTGGCTTAAATCTTGCCAAAACAATCCTAGAATCAAAATCTACAACGCCCAAGTTCCGATTTAAACTCAAAATTTTTTTAAATTAATTTTTTCTAAACAGCTTTGATGCTCCAAAATCACAATTTTTGCTTATTTTAGCGATGCTCGCTTTTTTGAATTTCGCGGCTTTGGAAATTAGTAGAAGTTACCTACATCGATATCGTGTTTTAAATTTGAATTATAGAGGTCGCTACATGACATTACGATGGTTACAGCGTCTTTACAGCACATGTTTACTCACACTTGCCCTGTGTTTAGTCGATCAGCCGTTCTCTTTGTTTACGTTGTTATTTTGAGTTTTGCTTTACTTTCTAACTGTGAATTATATTTACAAGTACTTAATTATGAGTGAAAAGGTGTACAGTGACCGCAAAGGCAGTAAAACACGAAGTACAAGAACAAAACGGAGTAAAATTAGTAATCGACGCCCGCCTAATCGCCATTCGTTCGAAGGCGATTCGGAGCACGTTAGTTCCTCGGCTAAGAAATTGAAAATTACTGATTTAGACCGTGACCGCGATGTTGATAATAATTTCGGCTACTGTTTCATACATTTTTTCGCTGTATTTACTGCTCTTTCTGAATTAGTTGTGTGCAGAAAATGTAATGGTGACGTGCGGTTGTTAGAGTCGAACAAGCGTGGACTAGGCTTCAAAATTATTGTGTCTTGTTCGAACTGTGGTGATGCTGATATTAACAGCTGTCCTGTAATAAATGGTCGTGCTTATGAGATCAACTGCCGTATTATTTTAGCTATGCGCATCATAGGCATAGGCATCAACGGTATAAAAAAGTTCTGCTCTGTGATGGATCTTGCAAAGCCTGTTTTTCAAACAACTTACAGTAATTTCATATCTAATATCGTCACTGCTACTTCATCTGTTCGAATTATATCTATGAAAAAATCAGCGATTAAAGAAAAAGAAATTTCTATCGAACGAGGTGAAAAAGAAGGTCTCACAATGTCAGGCGATAGATCTTGGCGAAAGAGAGGGTTTACGTCTTTGTTCGGATAGGTGACTTTGATTGGTTGGTACACTGGCAAGGTATTGGATGTGTATGTAAAATCTAAGTACTGTAAAGTGTGTGAATATTGGCAAAAAAAAGAAGGTACTGCTGAATACGAAGAGGTATACCCTTCACACAAACAGAACTGTGATGCCAACCATGAAGGTAGTGCTGGGAAAATGGAGATCGACGCAGTTATAGAAATGTTCAAACGCTCAGAAAAACTTCATAATATCAAATATTTGAAATATATCGGCGACGGCGATTCAAAAACATATAAAGGTATAGTCGACTCAAAACCTTATTAAGATTTCATCGTCGAAAAAAAGAATGTGTCGGACACGTTCAGAAGCGCATGGGAACGCGTCTGCGCAATTTGAAAAAAACAACGAAAGGTCTTGGCGGCCGAGGAAAGTTGACCGGAAAGTTAATTGATGAACTTTCTATTTATTACGGACTTGCTATTAGGAGAAACTACAGTTCAGTCGAAAAAATGCGGAATAAAATTTGGGCAACGTTACTTCATAAAATGTCGACGAAGGAGAATACACAGCACGAGAAGTGTCCCGTCGGAGTAGACTCTTGGTGTTCTTGGCAACGCAGTACAGCGCTTGGTACACTTGCAACGTACGAGCATAAGAGTCCAATGCATGAGGATGTTTTTAACGCAATAAAACCCATTCATAATGAACTCAGCTCCGACAACCTTCTGTCACGCTTGGGTGTGTATACTCAGAACAATAACGAGTCGTTTAATGCTGTAGTGTGGTCAATTGCTCCAAAGACGGTGTCAAGCGGTAAGACTATAGTTGACATTGCGACTGACGTAGCCGTTATTATGTTCAATGACGGCTTCTCGGGTCTGTTTGCCGTTTACAATGCTCTTGGGTTGACTGTTGGACCAAACATGTAAGAGTTTTGCGTGGAAACGGACGCCAATCGCGTCAAAACCGCTGAGCATCGTATGTCCGATATCGGGAAAGAGACCAGGCGCAGCATTACATCAGGCAAAAAAAAAGAAGAAGAGGAAATGAAGGCCCTAGAAGGACAATTATATGGTGCAGGGATAGCAGACTGAAGGTAAAAAAATTATTATGGACTATATTTTTGCGATTCTTAAGATTTATAGCATTTTGAAACTTCAAACGCGTTTTTCTCGAAACCATGTTTTCAAAATCGGCAAACAGTAGAACTCAAAAAGTTTACATCCGATTGACTTAAAATTTTAACAGTAGCTTCATTGTTTGATTATTTAGTGAAGTACACACGATTTTAGCGATTAATTAACAAGAAAAAAAGTTATAAACAATTTAAGTCGATTTTAAAACTATCGCCATTTCGCGAAAAAAAATTCTAAAAATATAATCATGTGTACTTCACTAGCAAAACTCATGTAGATAATAGAAAATTTTTTTTATTATAGGTGGAGTTGGACGAGACTTGTACTGCTCGCTGCGGAAGACCTTTTTAAAAAAGCGGTTCACGGTAATCACTGCACAGCCGCCATTTTGTAAAAAAAATATCAATAAAAAATTTTGTGTTCTTCTTCAAGAGTTGCTCAATCCAATGTTATATTATTTGTGTACCTTTAATCACAAATGTCCTTTAAAAAAAATAATTAACAAAGCCTTGTTTCTTAGAGCATAGGGGGGATATAACCCCTTAAGAAAATATAACAATTATTATTATATATGTCTCCTTTTAAAATGTGCTTAGGATACACAGGAGGACATATATAATATTGATTACCATAATACCCATGTTATGTTGTGTTATACTACTACATATAACGGACGGACACATTGACTCGTACGCTGCTCTCTTACTCGGCTAGTGAAGTTCCTGTAATAGAGCTGTAAATTTGTATGTATATGTTGCTTGGTAGTTGATTGTAGAGTGCCCTTCGTCGCCTAAGCTGCTGCTCTGCTCACTCCTTGTTCGGCGCAATTCGGCGGCTTGATTAGGCGGCTCGATTGGGCGGCTCGACTCGATGGTGCGCGAAAATATACTTACAATATAAATTCTCGCCCACCTTACGGCCGTTTCCCCACTCAGGTAATATCCGCGCGCTTGGTACATACAGTAGTGCGCAACTCGTATAGTGGAGATCAACTTATTCTATGTGCTTGTTTTTTCGGCACATAAAATCTTAGCACATTTTCTTGTAAAACAAATATATGGGATCAAATGCTAAATCAGTGTTCGGCCTTCTTAATGATTACTCGTGGATGCTGGGGTTTGGGACCGTTGCAAGCTGTAATATTGTATGCAATCACGTTTTTTGTCCGTATTATTTGTTGTAATGTCATTTTTATAATAATAATAGTTCATACATTCATACTTCATTCTACATTGAACTAGTTAGTATGACAGTTATTCAGCTTAATTAATTTATTAGATAAAAATTAGATGCATTTCTTTTTGCTATTGAAACTTTATTCTAAATGCTAATCAACCAAAATACAAAGATAATTTGGAATGAATTGTCCATATAAAATATGAGAAATTTTTTTTTTCTTTTACTCATAGAAAATAACTATTGATATTATAGAATAAAAATATCATAAAAACTGCTCAAACAAGTTAATTTCGATAATATTATAAAACAAAATTTTCATAAAAAAAAATTATTTATAGAAGTTAATTGCGTTGATATTTGAAAATACCAAGACATTTTACTGGAACCTTCATACTTGCATTCTACATGCCCTCTCATAATTCCTCGTACAGACAGAACGAAATCACATGCGCGCACTAATTTCACTGCACTGCACTTGTCTTGCGGCATCTTGATGAGGCTGAGTCTTGCGTCGCGTCGGCTAATGGCCCTGGCGCTCCGTGGTTTGTGTATAATGACTTGGTTTTTTCTTGTAGTCAGGCTTGTTGATGTTTATATAATAAGTGATTCTCTCCTCTTTTTGATGTGCGCTTTGTGGTTCTGTCGATATTTTATTTGTTGTTGTTTGTCTTCTTTTATTTTGATTGCTACAAAGTTTCTGGAATCTGCCTTGATGTCGTTACGGCTATTCAGTCGCGCTAAAAGCTTGTGCGTTTTCTGAGCTTCTTTTGAGCTTGGCAGCTGCGGCGGGCTTCGACGTGCCCTAAAAATCTGTGCCTGGTCGATTTGTTGACGCATATCGAAGCGCCCTGCTTGTATCTGTTTCTGCTGCATCTACTTTTTATTAGTTCTTCTTTTTGTTAATGTCAGGCCTTTATTTGTGGCAGTCTCCTTGCATTTCCGCGCACTCCTGTATGCGAAATGCCTTTGGCGAGGTGCTGATGATTTTCCGCGTGTGGTACTGTCGTCGATACGATCGTGCAGGTGATAAGGCGCTCCCATGAGCGCATTCCTCGGCTTCGTGTCACTGCTCCAGATAATGGCCTTCTCGGAAAGAAAGCTAGATCCTCCGCTGGCGTACAGCTAGGCACTGGAGCTTTTGTCGGCTCTAAAGGCTGTTATACACCGATTATTTTTTAAACGTCTTTACTCGGTTTTTATATCGATCCGCTTTGCTGATGAGTCTGAAACTTTCTGGAGCATATTAGAAAAAAGGGGACCCCCCGGAAAAAATCGATTTACAAATTATCAATGTAACAATTGTTACTCCTGTAGTGAATCGTCTTTAAAATATTATATAATTAGTTGTTTTAAGTATTAAAAGGGAGTGTTGGATGTTTTGAAAAGTCCTAGTTAATTTGGAGTGCTTGGTTTCTGGCTAAGTTGTACGTCGTCGTTATAATTTTTGTTCATTTAAACTTTGTATATTTTGTTTGATGCATCCTCTTCCGAATGTTTAAGCATCTGCATGTGTATTGCGCGGGAACTGCATCATATGGTTGTCTCTATACATCAAATGGAGCACGCCGCACGTTGGTGTGGTTATTTCATTCGCTTTCATTGGGTAGATGATGGGGGTGGCTTGCGGTGGTATAAGAAGCCGTGGTGGCAGCTGCAATCAATGCCTTGTTGTTCAGGTTCTCTAGATGTTCTACAACATATCTTGTTGAAGAATGTTCTACGACATGATGTCTTAAAAGTGACGTACTTCCAAATTACGAGCGCGGTCACGATTATTCCTAAAACAGAGTAGCCTACAGTTGCGGTTGTGTTATAAAAGTTTTGAATTTTGTCACTTGTTGACTTACATTCTGCGAGTTGCTTGACCTTTTCTATTATCTCGTGAAAGTTCGTACCAGTTTTGAGCACGTTTGAGTGTATCCCATGAAGGTTTTTGGCCTTCTGATTTATATCTCGTTCGATTACATCTTCAATGTATTTTGTGTAGTTTTTAGTGCTGTTACTGTATTTTAGAATGGTTTTTATATTTAGACCTTTTTTTGAAAAGCTACACCCGAAGAGTACATGCTGAATTCGCGTGAGGCAGTTAAGCGCACATTAACCGTATGCGCTGTGCATCCAGGTGACAATGAGAGTATACCTGCGCCATTGATCTCAAGGGCAGTGTGCACTGCTCTCCTGCACTGGACAAAGATGGTTTCAGTGTCTATTGTCGAGAATAGCCATGTGCTTGCCCTATGTAGCCGCATCCAGTAGATATCGTGCAGCTGCGTGATCTTGATGTTGCAATCAACTAAATCTACTGAATCGTGCAGCAGCGTAAATTTTATTTCGCATGCTGCGTTGCTCTTTATTTCCCTCACTGGTTCTGGGTCTTTACAGATGTAAAGTTCGTCTAGGCTTCTACACTTTTCTATTCTTCCGAGAGATATAAGCATATACGTCTTATTGTCTTTGCTAATCGCAAAATAATGCTACTCTGGCCATATGTACGCAAAAGTGTTAGTTGCATTTATCGCGCTCTGCTTTATTGGCACAGCCTATGCTTTATATAGAAGATAGCTTTGTAGGTCTAATCGAGGTATGGTTAGATGATATATTATTTGAAATTTGACAAAAAAAAATCGAAGGGTCCGAAATTTTGGCGATCTTTAAGATAGAGTCTACCTTTTCGGATCCTGGAAAGGTTGCATCTAGTACTGTCTCTTTTACTAATGTTTTTAATTTTTTAATAAGATTTGGGGATAAGAAGCGGGGTGAATTATTCCTTGAGATGCGAGAAGAAACATATCCGTAATAATTTCTGTTTCCAGTTTGTACTGTAGAATGCCTTCGTTGAGTAGTTCCACAGCTGAGCCTATCGCGTTGATCTGCATGACATAGTCCTGTGACTCAGAGATGTTTTTGATAACCACTTCTAAGTCTGAAATTCTGCTGTTTGTGCTGTCGAATTGTATTTGTGTAATTTCATTGAGGTTGGCCAAAAGTTTGACAGTTTGTCTAGTATCATTGGCTGTGATATCTATTATATATTTCATTTCATTTTCGTCACTTTCGTCAAGTATGCCGAATAAAAAGCGGCTTATTTTGCCTATAATCGGAAGTTTTGATCTGCGTGTGTGTGTGCCACTCAGCGTTTTCCACTCCGAAATGAGGTCGACAATCCTCTCTGTTTGTTGTAGTGTGTCCTGTATTTGTTCGAAATCATAATTAAGTGTATCTTTGTGTCGACAGTCATTTAATACAGTTGCGCATTGATCGAACAGTTGCCTCCATACCTTGATTACATTGTTGCTGGTCGAAAAATAAAGCTCTAAATCCACTTTTTGCACAATTTTCCAATCTGTGCTGGATGTAGCCAATGGAGCTACCCTTTCTGATAATAGGCCGAGATTGTGGCCTAGCCGTTGGATGAAGGGCGAGTGATTTGCTAGTGCGCTTCCTGCCGCCCTGTAAATCAGGATATTCCACTGTTATTCTCTTAGTTTCTCCTCGGTTGCCGAATTAACGGGAAACGAAGGGGGGGGGGGGAGAAAAGAACCCACCTCGCTTGTCTTTCCCTTTCCTTGTTGCAAAATTAACAGCAAGACTGTGTGGGGTGTGATTTGGATTATATCGTGGCTGCGGTTAGCCAGTCGTATCGTGAGTGCTATGCTATCCACGCTTTCGAAATAGTCGCCGTGGTACAGTGCGCAACACGCCTTCCTCTCGGTCATGGGATTGCCGGTTCAAATCTCGGCGGTCTGAAAAACTTTTTCCTCTTTTTTTTGACAACGCAGTGTTGTTTTATTGTTTTTGTAGCGTTATATCACTATTTTTGCGGTATTGTTTTAATGTTTATGTACTGTTTGCAGTGTTATTTTATTATATTAGCGATGTTATTTTATTATTATTGCAGCATTGTTCTGTTATTCTAGCAGTGTTATTTTATTTTTTGACAATGTTATTTTATTATTTTGACAATGTTATTTTATTATTTTGACAATGTTATTTTATTATTTTGACACTGTTATTTTATTAATATTGTAGTGGTATTCTTTTTATTCTATCTACGTTATTTCGTCGATGATCTTCATCGCAGTTCAGTTCGAAAGAGTAGTCATGTGTGTTGAGGACTCCTAAGGCCGCTTATGCTGGCCGATAGTCAGGAGTCCTACATCACAGTATATTCCGAATACAATGTAGCTCGCAGAGCTAGCTGAAGCAAGCATAATGTGCTTACTATAAGCCCTTAGCTGAGCGAGAACGGCCACTTGTGGCATTTTATCGCTCGGCCAAATATAAAGAATCCGCAAGACCTCGAGGCGCATCCCTGCGTGCGTGAGGCTGCATCCTCAGTCTCCGTGCAGCAGTCGATTTACAAGGTTGAATTACCGAGCCAAGTGTCGCAATCCAAATCTGCCAAAAATGTATCCGGATTTTACTGCAAGTCTGCGTTGTGCTGAAGTTGTACGTAAAGCAGCCGAGTACTACTACTCCTTTGAGGACGAGGAGGAATACATCAGTGTGGCGCATCTGCGCTACGCCATGTTTAAGAGCGACTTCCACGAGGAGGTCGTGCGCTGCAAGCGCTATGCATTCGTGAGTATTATCCAGTGAATTCTTCTTCGACGCTGAGTCTTCCATATATTTAAACTCATGTATTGCAGGACCTCCTAACGCGATATGAGACACGCATGGTGGCTCCCTATACTTGGGGCGTCAATAGCCGTCAAGGGGGCGAACGTTTCTTCGTACGACCAGATGAGGTGACGAGATACCCCATCTACTGCTCAGTACACCAAATCGTATGTATATATAATCTGTGCATTCTGAGTATATTGTTGCGGAGTTACAACTGCGTGATAGTTATAGTAACCGTGTTGTGATTTTCCAGATTGGCTACCGCTTGGTCTACTGGGTGCTCCTCCACCTTCCACTAACGCCTTTCTGGCGCCTGGGAGTGGTCGAAGTGTTTTCGCCTCTTCACCGCCTGATCCTGTTCGTTCCCTCAGTGGCGGTAGTCCTATACAAGATAAGGTGCCCACGAGGAGAGGTGAGACGTTTATACGACGCATAAATATAATTTACCGGAAACTAAGGTGTGATTGTCCGTGGCAAAGTGGTGTGTCGGCATGCTTCTATGTTAAAGTTTTGTCTATATGTGATAACGGAAGTATCTCGGTGTTCTTTTCTTTATATTGTATGTGGCTTTCCAGCCATTCACAGTCATCGTGCACCGCCTGGCCCAGTCGCCAACTTTACCTCCTAGGGACCTGCTGCACCCAGGCGATGAGGTTTTCCCTACTGTGCTCGCGATATGGTATGCGATCACACAGGAGGGTTTCATATATCATCGGAGTATCGGCCGCCGCTGCTGCAGTCTTTTTGCGCTGCTGACCGTGCGGATAGCCGCTGCCCGCACTGACGATGCTGCTCCATGACGTGCTGTGCCCACGCTTGGCTGAATATTCATAATAAAAGTATAGTAATTTACAAGATTTAATGATTGGTTTTAAAATGTCAATTTCATTCGAAAAAGTATCGTTCCTATTTAGAATTTTGCTAACTGTAATTAAACGATGTCAGCCTAGTTTTAAGAATATATTGATTTCTATCTGAAAATACATGTGTTTTTTTGGTTTATGGGTATCCATCATATTGCATGTTATCCCCTCCATTTAAAGATGTGCTAATTCTCCTGTAGAAAAGGTGGTTTTGTTTCAAATCTCTTAATTGTGTTAAAAATGTAAACTGATATATTTTGAGAACACACAGAAGTTTCACTGAAAAATTCGATTTTTGCTTTAGAATGTATCAATTGTATTCAAATGTTGATTAACTGTTTTTGAGGACATGACAAATTTGTTAAAAAAATGCGATTTTATTTTGAAATGTGTCAAATATATTTAAGTGTTTAGTAGTTCATATTAAGAGTCTTTGAGTTTTAATTATAGGAATATGATTTTTAAGTATATCTGAATATTTATTTATTGATTTTAAGTATATCTGAATATTTATTTATTGATTTTAAGAGTGCGTCAGTTTATATTGAAAATTATTATTTTGTCTTGATGTACATCAAATCTGGCTGAATCTTAATTTGCCCATTTCGAGAATGCGCTAGCTTTTATTAAAATGTATAATTTATGTTTTCAAAGTACATCAAAATATATTTAAATGTCTGTTGATTTATTTCAAGAATTATCAAGCTTTCGTTGAAAAGTATGACTCATGGACTAAAGTACATATTGTATATTTGAATATTAGTTAATGCATTTTGATCTATGTTCTCTGTGTGTGCGTGTGTACGTTTACCAGTGGTGTTCTGCGCGGCCTCGTAGCGGCCAGCGCGGGATCACGCGCAGGAGCCGCGTGCTGATCGCTTTCACACCACGTCACGCGCGCAAGAGAACCACTTGTGCCTTGCATCGGACTACTGCTGCGCGCATTGGGTCGCGCGTTGATATTAGTTTTATGCTTGTACTGATGCACTTATGGCTAAGAATCTAGCGGCTGATGGTATGTTGTTTCTTTTTTAATCTGGGATCCAGGTTCCCATTCTGTTTAATTTTGCTAGTGTTGTTTGTTCGTTTGATTCTGCGTTTTTTATTATTTTTTGTATTACTGGGGGCTCGATTTGATTATGATTTTAATATCTCGTGTTTTGTTTTCTTTTTGAGTAAATTGATTTAATTGCACAGTGTGTTCACTTTGGTCTTGTGGGTTTCAGAGAAAAAACCCCGCTTGGTCTGGGGCAATGTACCAATTACTGCGGACTTCCGTCGGAGACGACTTCGAAACGACATTATAAAATGATATCATTCTCATTTATGGTGATATGAGTTTTTAAAGTTTAAATTTTAATATTTTCCTAAAAACCACTGTAACCGAGGCATCCGCAGTAATGCACACACTTACCCTATATGTTTCCAAAACTAATTCATTTGTGTGATGTGTCTTAAAGTTTGTTTGATTGTTATGTCGTTTGCGTGGTTTGCCGCGTCGCCCACCGGCCCTTTTTGTTCCATTGATTGATTGGGCGTTATCTAACTGACACAAGCTGCAGGTGAAAATTCAACCCTACCTGAGTGGGAACCGGACAACCCTAAAATTCTTATCGCTTTACTGACTCTATGATTTCTAACCAGTATACATTTTTCTAATTAACTTTTAATACGTGATTTGATTCCCCAATACAGCCAATGGCTTGCGTGTCTATTACCATATAATAAAAAGAGCGATTATGGTCGTGTATTTACGTTTTGGTTTCTTTGCAAGGGCCCATCAACATCATTGTGGAATATTTGTCAATTATACTCATGATAATCGAAATCTAATATTCTCGATACTCGATTTTTTTATTATTTTTATTTTTTTTTGTTTTTTCTTTTACTTAAACGTGATTTTGGAAGCACACTCGTGACTTTACCTTCGCACAGTTGGTGCCAATTGCTTGCACATTTGTCCTCTTCTCTTTTGTGGATCTCCCACGCGGAGGTTTGGTTTTTCTTTTAATACAATTAAACGAGAATTTATGTTTTCGTTTTTAGATTGCATTGCTGGGCGTATATGTGACTATATATAGTTTTTCTCTTGCAGCGCCCGAATGCATTGCGTTCGGGGGGGCAGGGGGGCACAAAAATTTAAAAGGACTTTTCTTTGGTGCTGTTACTCCCAGCGCTTTTGATAGCTGTTCGTTCGGATGGGTCTTTGACTGTCGAGGCCCTTTTAAACTTATCTAGGCTGATGATTCTCGTAATATTCTCATTTCTTATTTTTGCCTTCTTGTAGATATGGTCAATGCTGATAATTTCGTAAGGGCTCTTTGAGCCTGTGGACCATCTCGTATTCTCTAGACTGCTGTACATTGAGCTTTCTGTCATAATAGTATTTTGATCTGAATTTCTCCTGGACTAGATTCATGGCAGCAAGTGTTTGTACTTCGGAGAGGTTGTTAATTAGGTCAACCATATAATCTCCTACGTGAGAAAGTTTTCTTTCGCGGGGAAACTCGAAAGTGTACGTGGTTTTTGCCAAAATACAAGCTAGTGCGGGTCAAAATCGGAGGAATCATGTATTGTGCAGTTATAGGCGAGCTGACAAATAGCCACCGACTTGCTCCAGTCCTTACGATTTTCTGTATATTTTTTCAAATATTATGTGAGTGTATGGTGCATGCGCTCAATGTCGCCGTTTGATTACGGGTAATATGCCGCGGTGCAGTACTTGTCAATTCTAATGATATGACAAAATTCATTTAGCAATCTATTTTAGAAGTGCGTACCCTGGTCTGTCAGCACGACCGCGCGTGGTCAAAAATAGCAGATGACTCGCTCTGTAAATGAGCGTACAACCTCATCCGCGCTCGCACGTGTCACTGGAATTAGTATGCATTATTTTGTTAAGCAATCCTGTATTGTAAGAATATATTTATGATCTTCTTCCGAGTTTTTAAGTGGACCATAAAAATCCATAGACATTTTTTGGAAATGTTTGGATGGCGTGTCCATTATTACCAGTGGCAGGCGTGTTTTTACACGCACTAGCTTATTTGTTTGACATTCTACACATCCTAGCATAAATTGACGTATGTCTAGACGCATGTTGTGCCAGTAATATTTCATTGGCATATAGTCATTGGCAATTTTTCTGAAAGTTTTGTTTATACCTCTGTGTCCACCGATCGCTGCTTCGTGATATTCTTTATTCAGTCTATAGCGATCTATTACAGGAGGAATAGGCAAGTTGTTTAAAAACAAAACTGCTATCAGCGGCAGTCATTCCATTTGATTTTCAAACAAATCAATGAAGGTGGCCCATTCAGATATGGTTAGGTTGGCCAAATCTCTTATTATACCACAACTTTTTATATTTTGGTCACAAATCTGATCTTTTAATTTTTTTTAAACATTTATTTAAATTAGATTTGTGTGCTTTGTCATTAATGCTATCTTTGACAAATAATCCAAATAGCTTTATATCTTTGCATTGCGATACATGCACGTCGACAATTCTGTGACGTATTTTGGCGATTTCATCAGTGCTTATGTATCTCCGTTCGCTTAAGGGGCTAGTCTAGTTTCTCACTTTCAAAAAATCGATTTTTTTTGCCTAATTCGATAGTATACTATTCGGAGAACAAGTTCCGAAAGTTTTATAATCGTATCATAAATATTTTTTAAATGGGAGGGGATTTAGTCGGAGCTGACCATCGGCGCGCGGCAACGGGGCGGAGCGCCGAGCAGCTGTGCTCATTGTTGTGCTCCGAGGGCATCATAAATCGAGCCCCCATTGTACAGCGGGCCAGGCAACTACCTGGATGGCTTCCCAAACATGTAATTTAAGCTATACATTCATTCGAAACCGTTACAAGAAGACGCAGGTAGAGAAATCATACGAACGCCGGCGCGCACGAAACGTCCGCTTTAGTTCAGTTTGAGCAGAGGTTTAGAGCGCATCGCAACTAAGTAAAGTGAAAATGAGTGAGAAAAGCCCTTACGACAATCAAAAAGGCACGAAAGAGGATCCAGTGTACAGATCATCGAGTAGGAAGAGAACTTTCCATGGGAATCGGCACACACTGGAGCAGTCAACGGCGAATACAAGTGCAACAGCTGAAAAATTGGCACGTAACGATGACGATGAGATTATTATTGATAATACTCACGGCTATCCTATTATTGAATTTTTCTCCGTCTTTATGCAATTAGCAATATAGTACTTTGCAAGAATTGCAAAACAAATGTAAAATTCGAAGAAGCGAGTTCGGCAGGATTAGGTTTTAAAATTGCTGTCTCTTGTCAGTGTGGCGTTTCTTACATCGCATCTGGTCCGAAGAGTGGAAAAGCCTATGATATTAATCGACGTGCAGTGCTTGTGATGCGGCTTTTAGGGATTGGAAGAGAAGGTCCGAGTCTTTTTTGTGGTTTGATGGATATAGCAAAAACATTTCATATTAATACCTTCGAAGGCTGCTTTAAAAATATTTGGATAGCTGTACAGACGGTGTATAAATCTTGCACTAAAAATGCTGTGAAAGAAGAAAAAGAAAAAACGCTTGTAAAAGAAGGTTCCGATACGAATTTAACAGTTTACGGAGATGGTACGTGGAAAAAACGGGGAGATACTTCACGATATGGCGTGACGACTCTTGCAGGAAAATATAGCAAGAAAATCATCGATACATCAGTGAAATCGAGTTATTGTAAAGCGTGTGAGTACTGGACAAAAAAACAAGAGGAAGATCCAGAAGCATATGAAGAATGGCTCTCAAGCGATCATGATTGCCTCTCTAATCACGCCGGATCGGCTGCGAAAATGGAAGTCGATGGCATAAAAGAAATGTTCGGCCGCTCGCTCGAAATGTATAATGTGAAGTACGAGTACACGCTACATCAGTGACGGAGACAGTGCTACTTTTAAAGGTATTTTAGATATGAATCCTTATGATACTCCTGTTGAAAAGCTAGAATGCTATCTATACGTCAAGAAAAGAATGGGTACACGATGCCGAAATGAAAAAAAAAAGTGAAAGGTTTAGGAGGAAGGAGTAAAAATACAGTAAAATTAACTGACAAAATCATAAATAAACTCCAAAAATATTATGGTTTAGCGATAATAAGGTATCAAGATAATGTAGAGGAAATGCATAAGGAAATTTGGGCTACTTATTTCCATATGGGCTCGACTGACAAGAATTCACATCAAAACTGCCCGGTCGGCGTGGATAGCTGGTGCGCGTATCACCGAGCGGAAAATTCAAGCACGATTATCTGCCGTTAGATCCACAAGTTTTAAAAGTTTTGCATCCAATTTATACTGATTTGTCAAGAATGGAATTGTTAAACAGATGCAAAGGGAGCAACACACAAAATAATAATGAAAGTTATAACGGCTTGCTATGGCACTTTGCTACGAAACATCTTCACAGCGGCCTAAAAACTATACAATTGGTCAATTTTTTTGGAACGGGGGTCTTTAATGATGGCATGAAGTCCATATTAAGAATATTTCGCACTATGGGCATAACTGTTGGCCGCTACACACTGGAATACGCCAACAGTCGCGACATGGCACGTATACAGCTGACCGAGAAAAGGCACGAGAAGACTTCAAAGGAGGCTCGGACAGCTCGTAGGAAAGCTGCAGCTGATGAACAGCACTTTTTCGAGTAAGAGGAAGGCAAATTGTCTGGCTCTGGAATCCCAGAATACCTGTAAGTATGAAAAATTAAATTTTATAAACAAAAAATCAGTTGTCAAAACTTTAAACGCGTTTTTCTCAAAACTGCATTTTCAAAAACGGCTGCAGCTCTAGCTCAAAGAAAAATTAACGAATCGATTTGAAATTTTGCACGAACATTCGCAACATGTTTTTACATATCATGAACTAGGATCTTTTTGATATTTCAAAAAATACAAATTTGCTGAGCAGAAAATGAGCATTTTTTTGTGGAAAATTGAATTTTTTTTTCAAAACGCTGCCATTTTTTTAATTTTTAATATTTTCAAAAGATCCTAGTTCGTAGTACAGGGAAAGTCATCTAGTTTAACGTGAAACAAAAATTTGTCAGATACTGGCATTCTGAGGACCTTTACAATGGCAGCCGATTTACAACTACATTTTTGGATGACTCGACGTCGGAGCGTATAACTCGGCTTACAGTCAATATTTTTTCATGAAATTTTATGTATTAACTTGTCAATAGTATCTGAATATATCCTCAAAATTTTAAAATATTTGACCGCATGTTTTTTTTTATGAGTCCCGAAAAATCACCTCTATTTTCCGCCCGAGAAACTAGACTAGCCCCTTAATGCTTGCAAGATTTCAGTGTCGAGAAAGTGGTCAGTGGTTAAGAGATAAATAATATTTTCTTTATATTTGATAGGGTGCTCATAGAGCGCTTTTAACTTCGAGAACGGAGATGGCTCTTCGCCGTCCAGCAGAGCCCACGGTTGCTTCTCACGCGGTGGCCTTGCACTGATAACGAGACACCGCTCGAGCGCATTTGTGTGCGCGCGCGCAAGAATACCTGCCTCTCGTGCACTGCGCGCGTCAGATTGCACGCTGCCGGAGTCTTGAGGGAGATTTATAATTGTCTTCGATAGGTTTATCGTTGTTCCCTTCATTTGTAGGAGGTGGCTTTTGTCCGACTCATTGCGATCATCATAATTTATGCCACTATTAATATTTCCTGGCTCTACATCTGTATCTATTCCAATGTATGGTGTAAAGTGGTCCCCAAACATATGCAGATGTATATAGTGTTCGGTAGTGTTCACTATAATGTGCCAAAAATCTACATTTCCATTGCTTAATTGCTGGTGAATGCAAATATTCTGGTTAAATTCCTGTGCAAAGATATATGCGCAGTCTGCATTCCCCATTTAGTTTTTGAGCTGAAGATCTCTCGCGCTTCCTCTGCGTCTCCGCAAGTCGGTAGCGCTGGAGAGTGAAGCAGAAGTTTGCGTAATTGCACAGCTGATATGTTCAGCTGTTGGATTTTTATTAAACAATAGAACAGGCAATTGCCGGATGGCTGTGACGGTATATCGTAGCTGCGAACTAAGATAGCGCGCGGGTCGACGCACTATTCACTCGACTCGTAAGTTAAAATATCTCCTCTATACGATAAGTCAGCTGATGGTGGATTTTCAGAAGCGAATATTGAATCATTACAGATGCGAGGGGCGTATATAATCATATGTGTTGTCCCGTTCATAGAGCCCAATATCGGGAAATTCAATTTCATCCAAATGCTCTTCCATCTCAATGTTTGACGTTGGTGTAAGTCTTGACTTTCTTTTACTTTCAATTCTTCTTGCCATATTCAGAGCATTTTCATGCTTTTCCGCAATGTTATCTCTAGAGAAATTTCCCCCTGACTCCGTTAAATTTATTATTGGTGTTGGTGCAGATTCATTTACTTCATTTGGGAGATGGCTCGCAGCTTCGCTAGTCCAACTTAGCGACGACATTCTTCTGGGCTGAGCTATTATCTGCATACTGATATCAGTATCAGATTTCTTCTCGTCGAGCGTCGACGATTCGCGCCGTGCTCGCTATGCGTCTGGCGTTTTACTGTTACAGCTTTTGCGTTCGAGACAATTGAAGTCGGGTATGCTGCCGGGCTCTGTGTCGGCTTCTCGTACATTTATCTGTATGCCGTTTCTTCCTTTAATGTCTCACTCTTGTATGTCGACAATTAGCCTCGCACGTAATTTATTTGCCAAATCTGGTAATATTTGTTTAATTGGCGTGCGGGGCTGGCTGCTGTGTTGCTGCTCTCCAAAGCGTGAGAGGAAGCTGTCCGCCGATTTTTCTGGTATTTCAGAATTTTTAGACAAATTTGGGGGTGCCATTTGCACTATTTCAGCAATATCTCTCAACACTCTGGCGTAAAATTAAATTGAGGCGGTGATCGATTGAGCGATTGCGGTGTGATCGCTTTCGCCAGTCTGCGTTGCTCTTTGAGAGCTTCCGCGATGGCTGCTGTCGGTGTGCTCGTGATTTCTACACCCTCACGCAAGCCTTTTTCTTGGCGTAATCTCGCTATTTTATCGCCAGTTTTAGCCTGACTAATTATACGCTCTTTACTATTGTTCAAAATATAGGGTAAAAAATGTGCTTGTTTTTTTTCTGGTATCCATGCACTTATCTGCTTTCCTTAATTCAGGAGTAACAGAGTCAGAATCTGAGATGATATCGGAATTTCTTTCGTTTACTTCTTTTTCCGGGCTGACTGGCTGTGTTATCTCCTCGATGGAGGCACGTAATATGTCTAAGATTTTCCCACTTTCGTGCGGGTCCAGCCGAAATTTATATTTCCCAGCCGGCTCTACTACTACATTTGTCATTACACAGGCAAGTTGTATTGTGTCCGTGTAATCAAGCCTGTAAATATTGTCCTTCTCTTCATGATGTGTCAGCCATTGTATATTTATTAGGCCGTCTTCTCGGAAAATGTCTCTCGTGGTCAGATATAAAAAGAAATCGTTTTCAGTGTTTTTTACTGCTAAAATATCACTCAGTTTATATAGCTCGGGATTTTCTTCGCCCTCTGCCAAAACTGAGTTACGTGAGAGTTTATCAGCATTCGAATTTATGATGTCTGGCCGATAAAATACGTCAAACATGTACCCACGCAATGCAGCCTTTAGCCTGTTAAACCGAATGTCTGGTTTTTTGGTGGTGTGAAAATGCTTGAGTGGCTCGTGATCTGTAACCACTGTGAATTTCCTACCGTATAGATAAGGTCTGAACTGGTCTTTCGCAAACACGATCGTCAGCAACTCTTTATCATACGTGATGTATCGTAATTCACTCCCTCTGAGTGGTGTGGATACATAGGCGAGTGCAGTATCTGAGACAATGGTTCCTTGGCTGAGCACCGTCCCGAGTGCGTAATATGAACTATCACTCGAGATAATAAACGACTTGGAAAAATCCGGTGTAGCTAGAACTGGCTCGCTGCACAAAATCCTTTTTAGTTCGTCAAAAGCTGACTGATGGGCATCTTCCCATTAAAACTTGACACCGTTGCGCAGCAATGTTGCCAGTGACCGCGCGATTCCTGCGAACTTGGGTATAAACTTTCTACAATATCCGGCAAAGCTCAGCCACTGCTTAACTTTTTTCGCATTCGTCGGCACTGGGTATTTTTCCACTGCCTCAAGCTTCTTGTGATCTGTGCGTATCTTGCCTCCCCCCACTAGTGTCCAAGGACGTGTGTCTCGAGTTTCAAAAACTAGCACTTCTTGGGTTCGACCGTGAGATTGGCCTCTAAAAATCTTCTCATGACTCGTCTAAAGCGAATGCTATGCTCTTCAAGATTCTTCGCGGGAATCATGAAATCCTCCAAATATATGGCGAGTTCTTTATCCTGCATTCTCGGCATGGCCATGGCCATAGCTTTTGAGAAAACATCGGTTGCGCCTTTTAGACCCATGATAACTCTCCGATATTGTACGTATTTAAACGAATTCTGCCCAAGTGGTGCATCAAAGGCGGTGTATTGGGCCGAATTCGGATGAATAGGTATTTGATGAAAGCCTTGTTTTAAAACCATCGTCGTGATCATTTCGGCTGAAGCGAGAGTTTCAAGTATGTCGCTCGTAAATGGAAGGGGAAAGCAAGTGCCCACCGTGATTTCGTTTAAAGGTCGAAAATCGGTGACAATCCGCCATTTTTTGTTTCTCGGTGCATCTGACTTCTTGGGCACCAACCAGAGGTTACTGGAGTACGGAGAGTCCGACGGTTCAACATCTCCCTGTTCGATTAATTTCTTAACTTCCACTTGAATCTGCTGTCTCAGCGCAGGCGGATATCTGAATTGTTTGGCTCGAAACGGCTTATTAGTCGTGAGCTTAATCTCGTAGGTTAATAAGTTGGTTGCCGGTAACGGTTCGCCTTCGAGTCCAAAAACTCCGGAGAATTTCGTTATTAACTCACGAACGTGAGTTATCTCGTACTCTTCGCACCCCTCCATGTCTATCAATTTCATGATTATATCGACCCATTCTTCGCAAAGGTCCGGGTTGTCCTCGAGCATTTTATTTTTTACTGCAACGTCAATCGGCTTATCACATGTATCTTACCCTTTTACTTGCATGATTTTTACCAGATTTTTTGTATCAAAATTGTCGTCCTCACCGACAAAAGGATATTGTATGATTTAGAGATCTCGCACGGTATTAATTCAACTTGCGGGACCTGCTCTGTAGCCAGCTCCTCGCCAATATTTATGCACTCAGCATATAATACCCCGCTGTGATTTTGTGCTACATAATTGCCAAATAATATATTTGGACCGAGTCGAAAATAGTAGATAATTGATTTAAAAGTTTTTGTACTCTAAGCCCATAATCACCTACTTTTTCGCCTGGTCACTGGTTTATTACTCTAATTCGTGTTAAGATATCATCTGCTAATGCCACATTGCTGTATTGCAGAATCAAATCGGTCAATAATTTTTCAACCGTATCATAATTTAATAAGTGAACGCTTCCCCGGCTCGTCCCGATAATTTACCCGCTAGAGCCAAGAGTATATATGATTCGAAATCAGGCAGAAATTTTGCCCTGATTTGGCGTACTGCTAAGCAAAAGAGATTTAGTTTCTCCGGGTTCCCATCAAAACTCGCAATCAAATTTAAAGCCTGAGTACAAGTAAGCCCCTTGACGCACACCTCGGGGGTGTGTGTATCAAAAAGCACCGGCGCCTGGCCACGCTGCGAACCTCCTTGTGTAATTTTATTGACGTGTCAATCTTGTGCCGAGTTAGATGATTGTTCTGGTGTAAAAAATGTATGTTGTGTAGCGTTTGTGTCCCAAGTTACGTGATTTCTGTATGCAGTGTGATTATTTTGTGTTGGAATTGGTAGCTTAGTATTAAGAATGTGTGCAGCTTGAGAAGTATGCATGTGTGTGGGGGGGTTATATTCTGGAAAAGTGTGAGAAGTATATATACGCGTCGGGCGAGACGTCGTGACGTCATCACCCGACGCGTATATGGGGGGCGTGTAAACAAATAATTAATGTGACATTAATAGTTTTTTAATTGTTTGTTTACATAAACATTCAATTAAAAAACCGTAAAACTTAAAGTAATTACCCGCCGATACATAATAATACTAATTGTATTTAGTGGTATATAAACAATAAAATGTTTTTATTGTTTATTTACGTAAACATAACGCGCATCTCAATCCGCAATGTTGGAGTAGCGAGACGGTTACTCTCTCTCTCTATATATATATATATAAGCCAGGCGCCAATCGGCGCTCCCCTCTACCTAGGCCTGACGGCTGTAGCGAGACGGGATTCTTGAGTGTAGGTGGGAGCAGCGAGAAAGACGAAGAGAGAAAGAGAGAGAGAGAGAAAGAGAGAGAGAGAGAGAGAAAAAGAGAGAGACAGAAAGAGAGAGAGAGAGAGAGAGAGATATCCGACTACACGTTGCCGCGAAGCTTACTCTAAATTTCAGCTTTCGGAGATTAATTACTGCACGAATGTGTGAGAAAGAGAGAGAATCTAAAACTATGTACTTACGTTGACCTTGTTATATTGTTATACAATTCTGTTTTTTTCTACAATTTTTTCTTTATTTGATCACACTTTTTTTCTTTAAGTTCCAGTTTACTCTCAAGAGCAGCGATCACTTTTGAACGCATGGTTAGATATAATAGAAATTTGGACACGTCTGTACTGTCGAACGTCTAAAATCAATCTGAGATGTCGCCAGCGACATCGACGACAACCCCACTACAAAATCACTGAGAGACCACCCGAAAGAGTATTGTTTTGTGTTTAAAAATTACTCATATATCTATAGAAGAGAATTCAATGAGGCAGTGTTTGAATTCGTGGTAAGTAATAAAAATCCGCGTCAAAATTAATTTTTTTCACGAGTATCGGCAAGCGCTACTAAAATCTTGCGAACGTTTCTTTCCATATATGGATTGTATTCTGTAAACAGAAAAATATTTTATACATCCGTTAGCGGTGGCGTCGACATTTTGCCCTCCGCCTCTAGCAAATTTAAATCGGTATGAGTCTGATATTTTTTTCGACTTTTTTCACTATCGAGTTTCGTAAAATAAAACGTATGCACGTGATACTATCTGAATTTAATAGTTTTGCTAAGAAGTAAAGCACTCGCGTAAAAATGAATCAGTGGAACCGGAGCATAGTCCGAGTTTAAGAGTTATATTCTCTTTTACACGGCAGCCGCCAAAGTTGCCACTGTCGCTGTCACAGCCCCTTTGTATATGAGATGACTCAAACATCAAAATTTGCGGCTGGACCATTTTTTTCGACAGCACCCCACCACTTTTAAGTTTAGCTCTGCAGAGTCTTATAAAAGAATAACGCCTACCTGACTACCCTTTTAGTGATAATGCGCACAGTAGCAAGGGTAGATCTAGCAAGCATGGAGAAGGCAAATCAGTGTGAATTGCGCGACATAATTTTTAAAATTGAATCGTCATTAAGATTCGACCGCTACCCGGTTTGGCGAAGGGGCAACCGTATGTGGCGCAGGCGTGTGCCTACGATGACGCGTGTAGCACTAGAGCGCGAGTTAAACTTTTTACTGAACTAGTGTGGATTTCGCAGACTGGCACGTTTTTTGGCGCAAGGGGTTTTCAAGCGCACACCTACATCTATAATTTTAGTCGGTCAGTTCATCAAAAGAATGAATATGCAAAATATGAGTATTTTAAAAAATTTAATGGATGCATACGAGGAGCAGCATGGTTAGTAAAGAAATTTTTAAAAACATTTTATTTTAATAAAAAATATTTAATAAAATTAAATATTTTAGCTTTTAACAGATTACTTGCTGATATTAGTGATGACAGTGATACGACTTTTTATGAAGACACAGCACGTGATGAATGGAGTAATAATGCGGTAATCGGAACGAGTAGCAACCCTTACGATGCATCGGATGAAGAGGAGGGTGAGGGGGAGCTAGAAGCGGGCGCAGCAGCAGCACGTTGCGCGCAGTATTCCCGCATCTCCTGAGTCAAGTGACCAATTGGTAGTGGGGGAAGGTGTACGTGTAGAGGAGGAAGAAGGGTATGAGGAGGAGGAGGAGCAGCAGCAACATCGGCTAACTTATCAGCAAGATGAGCAACAACAGCAACATCATATAATTCCTGACTCCGATAATGAAGGTGAAAATGGAGAAAATGTAGTATCTGCAGAAAATTTAAATTTAGAACAGGATGAAAATGTCAGCCCCAGTAGCAGCGATGATATGATTTACAAAACATCATCAGACGAAGGCAATGATGAGGTATTGCGTCAGAGATTGCAATTTGGTCAAATAATTGCACAAAATTATCGAGAGCCTCGAAGTGCTGTGCTGTGGCTTTTAGTAAGCGAGACCCCTTCTACGAGCAACAGTAATGGCAACGACGTAAGTGATAGCGAAGCTGCCCGACAGTATCGCATTCATGCGCTTACAGCTTTTTACATGCGTCGTCCTTATCCAAGGGAAAGAATGTTTCATCGTGTCAGTGAGGATGGATGGAGAATGACATATCATGCTTTCGACCAACGCAGTCCATTGGATGATCGAGTAAATGAATGCAAGTTTAAAAATAAAAATAAATTTTTTATTTTATTTTTTCATTGATATATATATATATATATATATATATATATATATATATATATATATATATATATATATATATATATATATATATATATATATATATATATATATATTAAAGTCATTCGAAGAAGATTAAATAATTAAGAGGAAATACCAGAAGTATTATCTAAACCGGAGTATTTGATGGTTTATATGCAACGAGTTATGGATGTGCCTCGCGCAATGGAGATTAGATGGTTTTACGATATGGCTGATGACGAAAGTTCTGCTCTGTATACGGAGATTAATTTGACAGATATTTTTGAACGCGCTCGCGAAAGTTTTAATGGCTCTTCAGAACAATAACTTTCATGAAAAAATAAATTTAATAAAGATTTGTATTTGTAAAAATTGATTATTTCAAATAAAAATTTCAGTCAATGATGCATCAAACTATATTTCTCCGAGTCCAGAAATACCTTCATCACCCTCTTCTACGGGCTCTTTATGGCCTTCTTTACAGCAATCGCCAGAGCCTGCCTATTCACCACCGCATCAGCAGCAGCAGCAGCAGCAGTAGCAGCAGCAGCAGCCGCTGGCAGCAAGCGACGGGTTGTACAGCGATGTATGCGTCATCGAGCAGCAAACGAGCGAACGAGACAGCGAGCGAGCGAGAGAGAGATCCGATACAAGTAGGTGCCGGAGCTACTGCGGTGACGGTGACTGCAGGGGTCCCAGATCAAGATGCGTACGATATACGTCCCCCTGGTAATAGGTTCGTCATAGCTGAGGAGAGCGAGCAATATATACGAAAGTTTAACGTGACAGGTAGTCGATTTTTACTTCGTGTAAACGATGCACCGTCAGAACGTATAAATCCTGTTATTTGGTTAGAGGCGGTTATGCGCGACATTCACGCTTATTTATGCTAACTTGCTTCGTCCGAAAATGACTTGATAGGGGTAAGTGTGAGAAGTGAATATTTTGCACACGGTGCCGCTGGTCTATCGCTCAGACCTATCGAGAATTTTATTTACGAAGACTTGTGGGAATTGATCAGTAATTTGATTCAAAGTAACGAGTATTTTCAAATTGATAATACTTTTGTTTTACAAGCGGTTTTTATAGATATGCAGGTATGATCCAGTGCACGTAGAAAAAGAAATTTAAATATCGATAGTGTTAAAAAGTCATCGATTGTAGCCATTCAAAATGACGATATTTTGTGTTTACCGCGTGCACTCGCAGTAGGTGAAGCTCACATCACGTTAAAGACTCACGATACGGAGGACATAAAAAATGCTTGGCGCGTCATTCGTGATGGGCGTAGAAAAATGCAAAGGGAGAGGGCTGAGCAACTCGTGCGCGATGCTAGTGTTATAATACCCGACAAAGGTTGCGGAATGCGCGAGATAAAAAAATTTCAAGATTTTTTTTGACCCAACGGTATAGCAATTGTTGTTTACGATAAAAATAATTTTGGAAGCGGTGAGCCGGCTTTCTTTGACGGGCGCGATGATTTGATGACGGCTGATATCGAGATTCATGGAAATATTAACATTCTTTATGATTCGGAAGCGCGCCACTTATACACAATATTCAATTTAACTGGGATAGCGAAAACAAAATTTTGTTGCTCCTTTTGCAACAAACGCTACTATCACGTTGATCAACACATATGTAAGCAAATTTATCCTTACTGTTTCATTTCACCTGCATGTAAACCCGAAAGTATAAATACAATTAAATACGATTCATGCAACCGAGATTTCATTGATAAGACTTGTTATGAAAACCACAAAAGAGACGGTTCTTACAAAAAAAATAATAGAAAATTATGTGATGTTTTGAAAATGTGTAGAAAATGTTGCAAGTTGACGCATTGTAATCGCGGAAAGCACGAATGCGGTGTTTTTTGGTGTAGATTTTCTGCAAAACGTCACAGAGTTAACGATATGTGTTATATGCGACCGATAAATGACGATGACGGTAGAAAAAAAACTGCGCAGAATCAGCCACTTTTCTGCCTACCAGCTCTACAAAAATACCTGTTTATATTTTACGATTTCGAGACGCGTCAGGATACTGCTTATCGAAATCACAGAACGACAAAAGTGCACATACGTAATCTCTGCGTAGCGCAGCAAGTGTGTACCGATTGTCTAGATTCGGACGATATGACACAATGGTGCAATTATTGTGGGATTCGCGAATATATTTTTCGCAAGGAACCGGTAAAAGAATTCATAGAAATTTGCATTCGTGGAAAGTCGATATTTGAACAAATAATATGTATAGCGCACAACGCACGCGGGTTTGACGCGCAATTTATTTTAAAAGAGTTAACAGAGCAATCGAGCCAAGTTTTACCGACTGTTATTCTTAACGATCAAAATATCATTACATTTACGTTTAAACTATTTTCACATGAAGTTGAGCGCGCTGCCGAGCACTTTTGATTTACCTGTTAGCATTAGAAAAGGTTATTTTCCGTATCTGTTTAATAAGTTTGAAAATCAACATTACGTAGGCCTACTACCCGCGGTCAAATTTTACGCACCAGATTCAATGTCAGATCGCAATAGAGATACATTTTACGCTTGGTACAATGAGAATGCACCTCATTATATTTTCGACTTTGAACGAGAAATTCTTATGTATTGACGCTCTGACGTTGAGATCTTGAGACGCGCATGTTTGGCTTTTAGAAAAATATTTCTCTCTGTCGGGGATACATTTATACATGCAATCACGATCGCATCAGCGTGTTCACACGTATTTAGAAAAAAAAATTTATTACCCAATAGCATAGGTATAATTCCAGCAAACGGCTATAGACGTGCCGGCACGACAGGCACTCACAGTAATCCATCGAATGGTTATTGCAGTGCGAGCGTGAAATAGGTCGAGAAATAATACACGCGGGAAGAACTCGAGAGTTTAGGGTAAGCGAGGGATTTTTAGTAGACGGGTATTTACACCCGGAATCTGCAATTCACGTTCACCACAGGGCTACAGTTTTCCAGTTCCAAGGCTGCTACACGTACGGATGTCCACAATGTTTTAAAAATAATCGCGATAAAATTTCAATGTATGGTCGCTCTTTTAACGAATCTTACGAAAATACACGTGCAAAAATCGCTCGAATAAAGTCTGTCGGTTACGAAACGCGTGAAATTTGTGAGTGTGAATTCGAACGCATAAAAATGGAAAATTCAGAAATTTTTCGTTACGTTTCAAATCATCCGCTTATCAGTAAAGTAACTTTAAATCCGCGCGACGCATTTTACGGTGGGAGGACAGAAAATATCGTCACCTATTACAAAGCTAAAGAAGGCCAAAAAATTAAGTATACAGACATTTGTTCACTGTATCCTTACGTGTGTAAGAGAGGCCAGTTTCCACTCGGACAGCCATGCATTCTCGTTGGCACGGAGTGTGAAGAACTGACGGGCGGTAAAAACAACTATTTAGCGCGCGTAGAGGGCCTCGTAAAAAGTAAATTTTTGCCACCGCGTAAATTGTTTCTACCTTTATTACATATAAAAATGCATAATCGACTATTATTCGCACTGTGTCGTTCTTACTATGAAGAAATGCGACAAGAAGACTGTAACCACGAAGAGATTCACGAGAGCGAGTTCACTGGCACATGGGTGGCCGACAAGTTGAGATAAAGCCATTGAACTTGGATACGAAATCACTGAAGTATATATAATTTGGCAGTCTCGGATGCCGCGCTTCGATCCGCGCACGGGTGAAGGAGACTTGTTTGCCGGTTACGTAAACTTATTTTTGAAAATAAAGCAGCAAGCGAGCGCCTGGCCGTCTTGGTGTGAGAATGAGACTAGTAAAATGCAATATTTGCAAGAGTAAGAGCAAGACGAGGGAATTAAATTAGAGCGCGAAAAGATAGGAAAAAATGCAGGCTTGCGTGCCGTTGCAAAACTCTGCTTAAACCCTTTTTGGGGTAAATTTGGCCAGCGTAGTAATTTGAAACAAACTGAAATAATAAAAACGCGAAAAGGTCTTCTTAAACTCCTAGTAGACCCTGAAAAAGAAGTATTCGATGTAATACCCGTAAGTGATGAAGTTTTGTATGTTAATTGGCAGTTTAGAGAGGAGGCTGTAGCACCCACCCCGCATACAAACGTCGTTATTGCCGCGTATACTACTGCACAGGCTCGTCTCAAATTATATAGTTTTTTGGAACCCCTATCGGCGAAAATTCTTTACTATGACACTGATTCGTGTGTGTTCGTGTGTAAGGAGGATGCTGGAAACGAATACAGACCCCCTCTCGGCTCTTTATTAGGTGATATGACGGATGAGTTAAAAAGTTACGGGGAAGGAACCTACATTGATACGTTTCTATCCGGCGACCCAAAATTTTACGCATTTCGAGCACTCACCCCCTCTACCGGTGCTACTATAGATTGTTGCAAAATCAAGGGAATATGTTTAAATTTTATGAATTCTAAAAAAATTAATTTTTAAAGTATTAAAGTTCTCCTTGTTCGTACATTTTACAATTAAAAAAAAGAAAATGTAATCATACCGTGCAATGACGAGACTGAAGAAGAAAAAAAAGAAAGTGCAAACAATATTAAAATAAAATTTAAAGCTATAAGACGTATACCTACTCATGACGTTGTAACGCGCGATAAAACGAAAACGTGTTGCATTGTTTTGAAAAAAAGACGATACGTTTCGCAAAGTTTGTCTTTACCTTTTGATACAAGCACCAAATAATTAAGTTGCTACTCGTATTATGTAAAATGTTTAATAAAATTATGAAAATAAATTTATTCTAATCAAATATTTATTTTTTCTTTACATGTATGTATCATATGTACGTATCTGCAGAATATAACATATGCACGTGCTCGTATAAGCTTAGTCCCACGCGCGCGTGTGCGCGCGAATAAGCTTCTCAGTGCGCGCGCACGCAGTACTACCTTATACACCGCGGTGATGAGATTATCCACGCGGAACGTGCGCGCGCCCGTGTCCCGCCGCGCCGCCGCGGTGGTCTCCTATACCCTCTCTCCCTCTTTCTCCTTTTTAAGCTCTTTTTATCATCCTTCACGCTCAATCGTTATAAAAATTCGTCAACATTGATTTTTTTTATCAGTTACGAGGATGGATACGCGCTGGAAACATCCGTTTACTTGTTGCGTGTGCGGACCTACGGATTGCGGTAAAACATTATTCGTAAAAATTTGTGATGCAAGCTTTGATCGTATACTGTTTCACTTCGCAGAGTGGCAAGAGACGTACCGAACGGAGCTCAGACCTGGCGTCGCCGCCGCCGCAGTACCCATGCCAGAGCTCGTATTTCGAGATGGGCTCCCGCAGCCGGATGACTACTCGCATGATAACGAGAAAAATCGAATGTTGTTGAACTTAAAGAGTCTTATAAAGACTGTCTGACAGAGATTATATACTGTCTGTCCGTCCGTCCGTCCGTCGTCCGTCCCGCCCTCCCTCCCTCCCTCCCTCCATCCATCCATCCATCCATCCATCCATCCATCCATCCATCCATCTATCCATCCATCCATCCATCCATCCATCCATCCATCCATCCATCCATCCATCCATCCATCGCTCGCTCGCTCGCTTGCTTGATGCTTGCTTGCTTGCTTGCTTGCTTGTTTGCTTACTTATTTATTTATTTATTTATTTATTAATTGTATCTTTTCATTTATTAATTGTATCTTTTCATTTATTAATTGTATCTTTTCATTTATTAATTGTATCTTTTCATTTATTAATTGTATCTTTTTATTTTTTCCTTTTTTTTCTTTTAATTTATCCGTTCTCCCGTGTTTTGTATTCTTAGTCGTGAAATATGTTGTAATGTACAAAATATAAAGAGTATATTTTAATAAAGAGTAAATTTATCTGCGTGTGTGATGAGTGTATGTATCGGCTGAATTGTAATTGTTTTTAAATTGTGACGTGATGGATGTACGTATATGCAAGAATGACTAAACTTTCAGAAATTGTTACGGAACTGTGATATAAACAAACTGTGATATTAGATAATGACAAATTTGTGCAACAATTTTTTTATATTTATATACTAACGACCTGTTATAGTGATCAAAGACTTTAATGTAATGACAAAATAACAATTTTTATGTAATGCATTTTTGCCAAAAATGACAAAAAAATCGTATATCTATCTATCTATCTATCTATCTACCTATAGTTGGTACACTTATTTCAAAATTATTCGGCGGTAATTCACAGTGATTAGTGGTTGTGTGGGAGGGAGAATGGATCGAGCGCGCAGGATGATTCTTGTGCCCGAAGAGTCGCTCGAACGAATGAAAGGAGGAGCGGGACCTACGAGGCCACCAGAGCACGAGCCGCTGCGGATGGGGAGGCAGGGCTGGGCGAGGATGATGCACCCATCGGGCGTGCTGAATTCGCGAAACTCATCAAAACATCGGATGCTCCGAGCAATTTAATAGGAAATATGGAAATTTTTAAGATCGCGCAGAGTTTAACAGCACCTTTAAATACCGCTAAACATCGCTTAATTAAAACAGATTCATACAGAGAGCCAATCGTATCACCCGCGTTGGCGAGGACCGCTGCAAAGAAAAAGTGGCTTAGATTGGAGATATAAAAATGAATTATGAAAAGCAATATTACGATCTCTCGCACGAGGCGGGATACGCGGGCGCGCGAGATCTCATACGTGTCAACAAAAAGGGTAAATATCTGACTAACGAACAAGAGAAAAAAAGAATTTATGAATTGTTGAGTAATCAAGACGCTTACTCTCTTCATCGACCCGTACGTCGAAAATTTCCTAGATTGCGCTATAACGTTACAAATATCGACAATTTATGGGAATGCGATTTGCTACAATTAACTAAAATAAAAGAATATAACGACGGTTACTGTTACCTTCTAGTCGTCGTCGACGAACTCAGTAAATTTTCGTTGGTTGAAGCACTGCGCGATAAAACTGGTCTTCCAAGGCCTTCTATAGAAACACGATATACGCTTCCGAGTCGCGAGAAATCCCGACATCAAAGCAGCTGTAGTAGAAAGGCTCAACAGAACAATAGGCGAACGCATGTGGCGATACTTTTCGCATAAAAACACCAAACGTTATATCGATGTAGTGCAAAAGATTATTTATGCTTACAATCACACTTTAAACATGGGCATAAAAATGAGACCCTCGGAAGTTAATATAAATAACGCTATAAAAGCAAGCGAAAATTTAAAAAGACGGGGGCCACATTAAAGTATCAATAAAAAACAGAGGACGCTCAACGTTACAGCTAAATACGCATCCGGCGATTATGTACGCATCAGTCGAACTAAAAATACCGATGAGAAAGGTTATGAAAAAAATTTCAGCGAAGAAATATTCAAGATAAAACACGTATCAAAACGTCAAAATTTGCGCACATTTATCTTAGAAGACTTGAACGGTGAGGTAATTGACGGATTTTTCTATACAGAGGAACTGGCGCCCGTTGGTAAAAACCGTATGACAGCCGATGAGGTTTTCAAAGTAGAACTTGTCATTCGTACAAAGGGGCGCGGATCTAATAAGCAAGTGCTCGTAAAGTGGCAAGGTTATCCGGATACATTCAATTCTTGTATAAAAGCGTCCGATCTCGAGAGTAGTTAAGAAAATGGAGAACACCGACGAATTCTATCTTGTTTTACCCTCAAATAGCAGCCTAATGTTCTTCAACGATAATGCAACAATCTGTTTTACTACTCATTTGTCGCGCGAAATAAAACTAACAGGTGATTGGAACGTTGGCCTCGCAGAAATTCACGTACCGTGTACGACTACGCATATCAACGAGTATGAGGCATTTTACAATTTTTAATTGGATAATAAAGAGTGACCAATTAGCCGCAGAAATAACAAATCGAATGGGATTCACAATCATTTAATGCTCGTACCGGCTATTTTGCAAAAAGACTAGTACACTCTGCAGCGACAATGCGCATGTGATCAGGCGCATTACGCGCAGTTTAACGAAAAAATAAGGCGTGTATTCGGTTTTGAGGATGCTGTGCACAGAGAGGGGAAGGGGACTTTTACTACCTCGAACGTGGGTAGCGTCATTGCGCTGGGCAACAGACCGGCATCGCTCTGTCGTGCTATACCCGACCAGCTGTATGTCTACACAGACATTTGCGAGTCGTATACAGTCGATGATACTCAAGCATCGCTTTTACGTATCGTATGCTTGGACAGCTTGGACAGCTCAAAATATAAATTCGGAGCAAACGTTGTGAGACAATTTGCACCTATTCACTACATTCCGCTTTTGCAACATAGCTTCCGATCTATTATTATCGATATAATAGATCAGCACGGTCAACGCATAGCATTTGAGTACGGAACGTTGACGGTTACACTTCACTTTAGGCGTAATCGTTAAAAAATATGTAAAACATGAGTCACTACATACGTTATTACAACGATCAAACAGGCGGTGGCGATGTGCGAAACGTTTTTGCAGGCTCAACTTTTCAGCGCGGTAGCGGTGTAGGAGCGTGGCTAGGCGGATTATTTCACAGAATTCTTCCATACGTTGCTTCCGGTGCACGGGCAGTAGGTAAAGAAGCTGTACGCGCGGGTATTAATGTTTTTGACGACGTCGCAAACAGCGGTGCCAATTTCAAGGAAGCAGTAAAGTATCAAGCAAAAAAGACCGGCAAAAATTTATAGAGAAAAGCCGCCAATAAAATCGCTGATATGATGAAGGGGTCCGATTATAAATCGAGAGCTGTTAAGCGCAGGCGGCAGTCAAGAAAGACACGTGTATCGGGTAGCATCAGCACTCCGCGCATAAAATGTAAACAAAGTAAAAAAAAACGTGACACCGCTGTTAAAAGAAGGAGGGCGCAAACAACGAGAAAAAAGAGAAAGAAGCCGACTACTACTACTTTTAGAAATATAACCGATATTTTTGGACCAAAGTAATTTTCATCACGTTCGCAAAAATGGCTTTTATACACACTCATTCGACGGAAAGTATGACGAGTGAACTGGATCTCTTTACTCTTCCGGCAACTCAGACATCGATAGAAAGCAGTGCTTACTTGAATTACAAGCCTGTATCGTCACTCAGCGAGGAGGGGGACGCACCCTTGGAATTTGTAGTGCCAAGCGCGAGCGAGCATTATATAGATCTAGCGCACACTATGCTTTACATTCAGGCAAAAATCATACCCGTTGATACAGACGCTGAAAATTCTAAAGTTGCACCAGTTAATAATTTTTTGCATTCCATTTTTAATCAGATTGACTTATTTTTCAATCAAAAACTCGTTTCAGCACCAAATAACGCATACCCCTACAGGGCCGACATAGAGTCACTACTCAACTATTCTCCCGCAGCTAAAGAGTCGCATTTGACGTCTAGTTTATGGTACGAGGATACGGAAGACGCTTTCGAAGCTGCGCCGAATGCTGCAGCCCCGCTAGTCGTGAACACAGGCGCTAAGAATCGTCAATATTTTACGCGCAATGGCCGCGTGTGTGACATGCAATCATTCTTGCATCTCGACCTGCTGAATCAAGATAAAATGTTAATTAACGGTGTAGAAATGAGCATTCGCTTAGTAAGAAGCAAGGACGCGATTTGCTTAATGGATGTTTCCGATGACGGTAAATTCAAAGTACATATAAAAGAAGCAACACTCATCGTTCGCAGAGTTAAAATCAGCCCGGGGGTCTTACTCGGCCACGCCAATGCATTAGCAAAAACCACAGCCAAATATCCAATCACACATGTAGAGGTAAAATCGTACACACTTCACGCGGGTATTCTCGGCGATGCAATTGAAAACGTCATACTCGGGCAGTTACCGAAAAGAATAATCATTGGTCTTCTCGACAATAGAACGTTTAACGGAAATCGGAGATTTAATTCATTTAATTTTCAAACTTTCTCAATTAATTATCTCTCTCTGTATGTCGACGGTGTACAAATTTCGAATAAACCTCTACAGCCACGATTTACAGGGCACTCTGAACTACATATAGACGCCTTTCAAACACTTTGTACCGGCACTGGCATGCATTTTCTCAACGAGGGAATCGGAATTAATCGTTATAATTACTCAAGAAGTAATTTCCTTACTTCTTTTGACCTCACGCCTAATTTATCGGCTCACTGTGCCACGCACTGGAATCTCGTGCGCTCGGGTAGTGTGCGCATAGAGGTGGGTTTTGAGCATGCGCTCGCATCGACCATAAACTGTATTGTTTATGCTGAGTACGATAATGATTTGGAGATTGACTCGAACAAGCAAATCATAACTGATTTCAATGCGTAAGACTTTAACGACTTTGACGACGATGACAACGACGACGACGACGAAAAAACTAGTGGGGACATGAGTATATTAGGCCTAAAACAAAGCACAATCAGATCAGTTTCTCGCACAGTAGTCGTAGCTAATACACACACCTCTCAAAAGCTTAAAATGGATTACGTTATCGACATACAGGGATTTCGCGATGCATACAAAAACTTCTTACCGAAAGAAGTTGCAGCGATATCACTACAGAATCGCGTCATCGGACACTGGATAGTATGTGCACCATGCGGTTTTAATGATTTACCTGCGGACGTGCATCAAACTAACAATTATTGTTCGCTCGATGTGCACGGTCTACAGTGGTTTGAAGGCGAAGTTTCTCTTCGCCAATTACGACGTCACTTATACAACATAGCGAGGGATGCACGAAGAATAAATGTATGAGGGAGTGAAAAAGCCATGTACCTGGAATCAGTGATCGCACGCCGCATTATAAATGTCGAGCATTACGATGCACTGAGTTTTCAACATCTCGAGCAGGCGTTTCCAGCTGTGTTGATGTGTATAACACACAGCGCGCAAAAATTTGAGAATAAAAAAGATTTTTGCACAATGCACAGAGCTTATCAGATCAGAAAGTGGTTTTACACGCTTCTTTCAAAAGATACACTCAGCCTGTCCGTTATACATAGCGAGGTCTTTTACGGTGCACTGCTAGAATACCATCGACAGCAGAGAGTGAAACACCTACCATTCGCGGAAGAGGGAGGACAGGACGTAGTCGACGGAGCGATAGAAGAAGACGGTCAGCGGCAAAGCGAGGAGGTCTATTACGACGAAGTGGCCAATGACGACGACGACGACGACGAAGTACCCAACGTCAAAAAGCTATATATCATTGATGAGTTGAACGACACGGATGATGAGTGCGAGTGTGTGCTCAACTGTTTAAAATGAACACGAGCCAAATAATGAGTGCCATTAGAGGGCTAAACGCCAACTCGATCGGTGTTTATGCAGCAGATCACGTGCCCAAATTTTTAAGTCTCCCTGCTGCTATTGTATCAAACATCGATACGTCGGATAAGCCTGGTTCACACTGGATTGTCATTTACATCGACAAAAATGGCTACGGAAACTACTTTGACAGCTACGACGTCGCACCTTTCTCACAGCATCATCTCAATCGACTCCGAAGTAACTGCGTGCGATATCAATGGAATAAAAAAAATTACAAACTATATGTAAATGTGTTAAAAATAATGGGGAAAGTAAAAGGTTATGGTTGAGGTAAAATAAGTTGTTTCTTTGTTTTACAATTTTAGCTTTTATTTTTATTTTTATAGTGTACAAGTTCTTTTTATAAAGATATTTTACGTGGAAAACATAATTTCGGATAAATTTGTTGCAATTAAAGGTAGACTATTGTGCGTAAGTATGGAAATGGTAATTTTTAATCTCGACACACTGAATATTGTATTAATGGAATTATTTGCTTGCATTAATACAATATTCAGTGTGTCGAGATTAAAAATTACCATTTTCATACTCGTTTTCACTCTACTTTCAATTTCGGCTTTGCGAATAGCGTAATATTGCGCTAAAGCATTCAATTCTTTGAGAATATTTTTAGCATTCGTCTCATTTTCTTTTTTTAATTCACTTTTCAAAAAATCTAGAATATATTAACAAAAGTAGCACACTCTTCAACATGTTTAAGGCGCGCACTAATACATTCACGCACCTGCGACAGTCCTTCGAGTGTAGCTAGCTGCATGACGATGCTTGGTGGATTATCGTGCTTCTTCTTCTTTTTGCCGGGCGGTTCGAATGAAGTGGTTGCTTCCATATCCTCGTATAGCTGCGCCTCGTGCGGTTAACCTATGTTGTTGAGCTTTGTAGGTGAACCGTCAGCGGGTGGTCTCTCGTCGAGGGCTATTGCTCTCGAGCCGTAAGCCATCGTAAAATTGAGGTCGTGATTGGGGAAGAAAAGCTTGCATAGCTTTCCGAAATCTTGATAGAATGTATATGAGTTTTTTAAGTACGCACTCATAGCCTCCATTTGATTGATGAAAAGTTCCCAGCTGCTCATATCCGGCGTCACGTACCGCGATCCTGCTCCGCCAAGCTTTACGACAGATCTATATAACCCACCGTGATTTTCAAGGCCTATAATTACGCGCTTAGAGTGAGATCTGTTGAGTGCGTAAGTACTTGGTAGCAGCAGCAAATTAGAAAGCGTCTTCGATGCAGCTTTGCAGATGAATGCAGCGTTCTCGTTGTTAGCCATTTTTAAAATTGATGTATATTTTTTCGCAACTACTGTACATGAGCAGAGTGGCTGCTGGTAAACGACTGTAGTCGATGCTCGAAACACCGTTTCTTATATCCTGCTATCCCTATCACCGCTAGTTCGAAGATTGGGTAAAAAACGGATGTTAATTATTAAACAGCCAATCGCGAATATGAGTTTGCCACCCGAAGAGGGAGGAATTCCGTTGCAAACTTTTTCTCGATAAAATAATAAAGCAGAAAGTTTAAATAAATTTTCTCCGTACAATACAATTTAATGTGTCAACGGTTAACTGTGTTCTACGAAATACGCACATAAAAATTTAATAAAATCCACAATTATTTAAATAATTGATCAGTCAAACGAGACACATATCTTAAAAATTTTAATATCTTTTTGTTTTAATAAGAAATAAGTACAGCTGTGAAAAAAAACACATAAAAAAGTTATCGTTAAAAAATACCGGGTACTTTTTTTTTTTAATAAAAGTACATGTCTTAAAATGTTAAAAAGTATAATAAAAATCAAAAAGTTTAAATTAATATTTTATTAAAGAACATAAAGTATTTTAGAAACAATAACTACATGTTTATATTCATGTATGGGTAAATTTTTAAAAATCAGGAAACAAGCGGAACGTCAACGGTAAAAATAAAAGTATAACACACAAATTTAAAATATCATGTGATTAAATTTATTACAATATTTTTTAGAAATAAAAAAAAAGAGAGTACATATGTTTCTTATAATACTAAATGTACAATAACTACATGTTTATATTCATGTATGGGTAAATTTTTAAAAATCAGGAAACAAGCGGAACGTCAACGGTAAAAATAAAAGTATAACACACAAATTTAAAATATCATGTGATAAAATTTATTACAATATTTTTTAGAAATAAAAAAAAAGAGAGTACATATGTTTCTTATAATACTAAATGTACGAAAGTATAAAAATTTATTATGACAAACATTCCATTTTCGAAGTACATGATTGATTGATACACCCAACTCCAACAGAGCTCTCGCGCGGAAACACATTAACTTGCCGACGAACGTACCTCTTATTTTTTAATTGTTTACTTGCGAATCAACACTTTGTAATTTTTTTTATTCCATTGATATCGCACGCAGTTACTTCGGAGTCGATTGAGATGATGCTGTGAGAAAGGTGCGACGTCGTAGCTGTCAAAGTAGTTTCCGTAGCCATTTTTGTCGATGTAAATGGCAATCCAGTGCGAACCAGGCTTATCCGACGTATCGATGTTTGATATAATAGCAGCAGGGAGACTTAAAAATTTGTGCACGTAGACCGTGCACATCGTAATTAGGAAATTAATTAGGAATTTCAAAAATCATCAAAAGAAAAAAATTATCCAACCTAACCCAATGCTACCCATTGTCTTCAAAGGTGTCTCCCAAAATTGACAATATCACAGTTACCGTAGGATATTTTTTCAAATTCTCAGTTTTTGACTTCAAAACATTTGTTTTACATTATTTATGTATGTACATTCGTTGCAGTCACCTAAAAAACATTTTTGAGTTTGATCCAAGAAAAGAATTCTTTATCAATTTTTTTCTTGTAAAAAATTTAATAAAAATAATGATTATACAACTTGAAATATTTTTTATTTTTATTACACTTAAAACTTTATGTTTCTTAGGTCACGGCAATAAATACATATATAAAGAATGTAAAAAAATTTCTATTTGGTCAAAACACTGAAAAATGAAAAAATATTAGTTGGACAATTTTTTTTCTTTGATGATTGTTTAACTTCCTTGTTATGTACATAATATAATTAAGCATAAAATGGCTTCTCAAAAATCCTTTAAAAATAAGTCTATATGTAACTCGTAGTTACTTATAAGCTCTGGAATATTGACAGGACCTACCCATACGCAAAATCGAGATATTTATTGTTAAAAATCAATGTATTTGCGTTTTGTGCTGAAATATTAACTTCTAAATATGAATATCTTGATTTTGGGTATGGATAGGCCCTCTGAAAATTTCAGGTCATGTAAATAACACTATTATTTACATATAGACTAATATTTAAATAATTGTTAAAAAAACAGTTTTAATAGTATTGTAGCCCGAAAACTAGTTTTATTTTTCAAAATCTTTCCAGAATATTATTTTGTGTATGATAAGAAATATATTGTACGTATCAAAGTGCAAAAACCCCATCTAATAGATGCTTTTATCAAATAACTAATTTTATATTTAAATTTGAAAATTTTGGTGAATTGATTTTATAATTGTAATATTTAGTTTTAAAATGGTGAGTACATATAAAGATAATGAATAATAATAACATCAGGAAATTTGGTTATATAGAAATTGAATTCTCTTGAAATTAATTTGATCATATTCAAAAACATTGAACACGAATTAAATTTTTTGATCGTTCCAAGCATTGCCGCAGCCGTGCCTAACGAAACTTTCCCTCGTCACCAATTCGATATTCCAAAAAATCTTCAATTAGCTGATCCTCAATTTCATTTACCTAAGCCAGTGGATTTATTGTTTGCTTCAAACACCACAGTGTCAGTTTTAGCTGTAGGTCAAATTAAACTGTACCATCAGGATTCCAAGATCATTCTGCAAAAAACTAGTTTCGGTTGGATCATCGCCGGAGGGGACGAGACTCTCTCCCCTTCGAAACAAGCAACTTGCAATGTAGCACAATTAGATAAATTCATCGAGCGTTTTTGGCTTATTGAAGATTTTGACCATGAACCTGCTAAATCTCGAGACGAAATTGCATGTGAAAAACATTACGTCGCTCACACTCAACGCGATTCTACTGGTCGATACATTGTACCTTTACCTTTCAGGGATAGCAAATTTAATTTAGGAACATTTCGAGCGCAAGCTCTGAAACGTGCGTATGCTCTTGAACGGAAGTTTGTATCGAGTCCTACGTTTAAGACGGAGTACGTCAGGGTGATGGAAGAATATATCTCTCGCGGTCACATGTCACTATGCGATGATAAAGAGGAGGGATATTATTTGCCTCACCATGCCGTAATCAAGGATTCGAGTGACACGACCAAACTTCGAGTAGTATTTGACGCTTCAGCGAAAACTTCCACCGGCATATCACTCAATGAAACACTTATGATAGGCCCCACCATTCAAAACACGATTTTCGAACAGGTTCTTCGTTTTCGGACGCATTCGTACGTCATCACGGCGGACATTGAAAAAATGTATCGCCAAATCCTGGTTCATCCTGAGGATAGGAAATTCCAAAAAACTCTTTGGTTTTATCAAGGTAAACTCAGGACGTTTCAACTAAACACAGTCACCTTCGGTACAGCGCCGGCTCCTTTCTTAGCTATACGTACACTTCAGCAATTAGCGCGTGACGAGGCTCACAGATTCCCTCGCGCCAGTAAACTTCTTCTCCGTGATTTTTATGTCGATGATTTCGTTTCTGGAGCGGATTCACTCGAAGGGATTCTTGTCATACGGGATGAAATGATGGCATTATTAAAGTGTGGCGGTTTTCATATTAGACAATGGGCTTCAAATCACGAGTCCGCGTTAAATTCTATCGACAAGAAGATCTTCGACTTTGATTGCATGGTCAAGGTGGAGCCGATCCAGAAAACGCTTGGAATCATTTGGGATTCTCAGAACGATCAGTTACGTTATTCTTTTTCTTCAGAAAGTGCCGGTTCCATATCTACGAAACGAAAACTCTTCTCAGAATTGTCAAAGATTTTCGATCCTCTCGGCTTGTTAGGACCTATACTCTTATACGGCAAAATTCTGATGCAGGATTGTTGGAGAGCGAAGATTACGCGGGATTAATCTCTTCCTCAAGACATTTTCACTAAATGGAAATTGTTCACAGAACAATTATCATTCTTAAAGGAAATTTCGATTCCTAGACAGATTTTAATCTTAAATCCAATTAAAATCGATCTCCATGGATTTTGCGATGCTTCTCTCCGCGGATATGGAGCTTGTCTTTATGTCAGATCAACTGATTCATTGGGAAACGTTTTAATTAAATTAGCTTGTAGCAAATCTCGAGTCGCACCTTTAAAGGGTATTACAATTCCACGATTAGAGCTCTGTGCAGCATCATTGCTTAAAGATCTTTATGTAAAGGCTAAATCTCAGTTCGATTTTCCAACGGATCAGGTGACTCTGTGGTCAGACTCCACTATCGTTCTCTGCTGGCTTAAAAAGGCTCCTCACCTTTTAAGAGTTTTTGAATCTAATAGAGTTGCCAACATTTAAACATTAGAGGGTCAGGTCGAGTGGAAACACGTTCGATCGGAGGACAATCCAGCTGATTCTCTCTCCAGAGGGCAATTGCCTTCTGAATTTATTAACAACCCTCTTTGGACTTTCAGTCCAAATTGGTTATCTTGGCCTGAATGTGAATGGCCTCGTCCGGTCGAGCTGGTTCCATCCGAACTACCTGGGTTGAAGCAAAGTATATGTTTGGTAACGAACCCCATAAAGATAAATATGTACGCTCGTTTTTCAAAATTCGAACGTTTCGTTAGAGCAGTCGCTTATTTTTTGCGGTGGAAAAATTCTAAATCTAATCGAAGTAGTCCTCTCTTAGTTGCGGAGATCCGTGAAGCAGAGTTACGCATTTTTGCCGCGATTCAACGCGAAAGATTCAGTTCTGAATTGCGAGGTTTATCAAAGACTCAAGATTCACTGGTCAAGAAAGACTCGGCGACATTTCGAAAGGGTACTAGCTTCGATAGATACATCCCTTTCTCGATGAAAGGGGACTCATTCGGGTAGGCGGACGTCTTAAGAAGTCCGATCTCCCCTACAATCAAAAACATCCGATATTGCTGCCCAGTAAGCATCCGATAACGGACATGATCATTCGACAAGCTCACCTGTCTAGCCTACACGCTGGCATTCAATCCACGCTTTATTGCGTTCGTGAAAGATTTTGGATTTTGAACGGAAAAGATCAAGTTAGACATATCATACATCATTGTATAGATTGCATTCGTCAAAAACCCAAAATAGTTCACGCGCAGATGGCAGATTTGCCTGAAGCACGAGTGAATGAAGCCCCGGCTTTTTGCAAAACCAGTGTTGATTTTTTTGGGCCGATTCTCATCAAGGAAAAGAAATTCCGTAACAAATCCACTCTCAAAACGTACGGCTGTGTTTTTGTGTGTATGGTTTCTAAAGCTGTGCACATCGAACTCGCAACTGATCTTTCAACAGAGGGTTTTTTAGCGGCATTTCGCAGATTTATCAGCCGTAGAGTCGTCCCTGAAGATGTATATTCCGATAATGGAACAAATTTCGTAGGGGCGTCCAACGAACTTCGAAAAATTTACGATCTATGCGAAACACCGGATTTCCGTAAATCTATCACTAGCTATGCTCTATCAAAACGAATCCAATGGCATTTCAATCCGCCATTATCCCCACATTTTGGAGGTCTTTGGGAAGCAGCTGTAAAGAGCTTTAAACACCATTTAAAAATAGTTTTAAAAAATCAACTGCTTACGTATGAACAAATCAATACGCTTTTAATAGAGATCGAAGCCATGTTAAATTAGCGACCGTTATATTCTCTTTCAGCTGATCCCAATGACCCACTGGCGATTTCACCAGCCTATCTATTAACAGGACGACCGTTCAACGTCTTACCCGAAACCTCTCTGCTTTCTATTCCAGAAAATCGACTCTCCACCTACAATTTTATTACCAGAGCCAAACAGAATTGTTGGGAAAGGTGGAACAAAGAATATCTCCACGAACTCCAAATTCGACAAAAATGGATAGAGTCTACGGCAGAATTGACTATTGGGTCGGTCGTCATCCTATTGGACGACGTAAAAACTAATTCGACGTGGCCACTGGGTGTGATCGTCGAAGTGCGTCCTGGGAGTGACAACATTGCTCGGGTCGCCGTAGTAAAGACCACGACTGGACTTTACGAACGCAATATCACGCGTTTGTGTCCGCTTCCGATTATCGAATCATCACGCTGTACATAATCTGTATATATGTTAATAATTCTTGTTCTGCGTTCATCCACTGCGTTGGATTCAGTACAATGTGTACGTTCGTTTTTTTTTTGTTTCGTTTTTTATTTTTTTTCAGTTCATTTGATCTGTGATCATTATACCAAATCAATGGATCAATCCCTCCAACGGAAATTGACTCCTTTTCAGTCTAGTCTAGTGATTAATGAAATCAATCATTATTTGAGTGTTCTTCAAACTGCGTTCTCACCTTATGTGAAGAATTATTCATGTAGTTAGTTCAATTTTCTGCTTCAATGTTACTTTGTAATTCATTTCGCAGCTTTCGCCGGGAGCATGTTCCGTTGGCACAGTTCAAACTTCCCGCGATTGCGCCGAAACCGACGTTGACCGAATTGACATGCACGTGACTTAAGAGGGCAGCATCCCTCACACTAATCTGTCGCGTGCGTGCATGTGGGTTCGCAGAACACGTGGAGAGTAAACGTCAGTTTATCACCGGCTACGGAAAGAGAAGTTCTTTCGCGGATCGTTTGTATTTTCTTATATAAAACACAAGACGCAATTCAACGTATTGCGCAAACACCAACAACAATACGCCTTCGGGCAACAATCGGCCACTGCGGCACTATCATTTTACAAACGCCTTAGTGCAATAAATCAGCCCTTGCGGCATTATCGTTCAAATTAACGCCCTCGGGCAATAAATCGGCCCTTGCGGCATTATCGTTAAATTAACGCCCTCGGGCAACAAATCGGCCATTGCGGCAATATCGTATAAATAAAGCCATCAGGCAAAATAATCATTCGGTCATTACAAGCTCAATCAATCAAATATATCATTTATCTCAATACACATATCAACAAACATACAAACACATTAATTTGATATAAAACTAATATTCGATAAAATTAAGTGCGTGAATGTGTGCATGGTAATTTTAAGGTGCGCGAACGAATCGTGAACAGGCGTCTAGGTCTGGTTCAGACCGGCACGTGGTGCAACTAACGAGTTGCATCGGGTGTTGGTCGAATTACTTTTCGGACGCTGTTCACGAAGGAAGTTTGATCGAAGGCGAGTGTGCGTGCGTGACAAAGCGTGTCATTTTTCGTTATTCGTTCTTAAAATTATTTTCTGTATCTTCTTATAAATAATAAATTCTGGGTTTTTTATACCTATCAAGGCCTTTTCCCAGCTACAAAATTTTGATTACATTTATTAAAAATCCACTCCATTAGTTTATATTAATAGCGTTCATTGGTTATTATTTAATTTCATAAAAATAACAAAGTTAAAAATCTTTATTAACACAGTTAACTTACTACCTAGGGTAAGTTAGCCATTCGTCTAAGTTTAAACAGATATCTCAGTTGGCTACGACAACATTCATAACACTCGTAAACTATAAACAATGAATCTTTTTCATTTACTGTTATGTACATTAAGTGCATTAATAATTTTTCATTCAATCGTAGCAAAATTTTTCACAAAATTACGAATTAAAGTAATTTGATGTAAGAGTTCTCTTTATTATGTCTTACGTATTAAGAAATAAGTACTGTATTTTAGCAATTCTAATATAATTTATTTAGGTTTGGTAAAGAAAATACCTAGAGGATAGAAAAATTGAGCATGTTCTTCCTATTAAACTGCGTTCAAATTCAATCTATTTAAAAGTACAACGTATGTAGTTACAGTTTCTATATTTTCTTAGTATATATTATTATATGTAAACGTTATATTTGAAAATTTTAAATTAATATTCTATTGTTTAGAAAACGAGTTAGGTCTTACAAGTTTGACTAAAGATCCAAAGATTGTCACTAGATTAAGGAAAGTATCAAAAGACATTAGAAAAATTGACAAAATATATGTTTCAATAAACCGCAAGCAAAGTGGAAAGTGCTTGTCTGTATCTGTGAATACTTTGTAAGTTATATATAACAGTAGTATACTTATTCATACTTTTATAGGTAATATACCATAAAATTGGTGTAAGAGTATCTTTAAATATAATAATAAAACACACTCCTTCCGTCTGAATTGTAATTTATTAAATTTCATATTTTTATAAAGAGAGTATCAAGGATGCGGGTCCCAAAATTTTCTGAAAAGAAATCTAGCACCTGCAGTTTCTGTAAATGGGCCCTTTTTATAAAAATACTAACTACTTTTAGACAGTTTTCATTAATTTAAAAATATGTGAGGTTAGAGGTACCATTGTTTAATGAAATAATGCATATCCGGAGTAAAATAGCTAATATCTTTTAAAAAAGAGCTCAATTACAAAAACTGCAGGTGCCAGACTTCATTTCTAGTTATTAGTGATGATCCTGAAATTTCAAGACCTACATCCTTGATACTCTTCTTGTTAGTAATTAAATGTTATATGCACAATTTTACGATTTATTTTATTAAAGGTCTTCATTCACAATATTCATTAAGTTATCTCTTTTAAGAACGCCTTCTTGTTGCAATGCATTACGAACATCCAGCGGTTCTGGATTCATATCTACTGTATCTGGTATGATAACAGGATACTCAAAAGTGTCTCTTCTCAAGCAAATATTAAGCAACACACAGGCATATAATATATAATATAGTATCAGATCTGAAATTTATCTAAAATATATCGCCAACGTGCTTTCAAAATGCCGATGGAACGTTCAAGCATCATACGAGTACTAGATAATACTGTGTTAAAAAGGACCTCTTCAATTGATAAATGTCCATTATCTCGATATGGCACAATCAAATTTTTCTGCAAAGTATAAGCAGAGTCACCTAAGAGATGGGTGTCTTGTGGAAAGTACTCAACGATGCATCTCTGTTGCAGACCAGAATATTTGAAAACACTCATATCGTGTACTGATCCTGGTAGTTCAGCATAGCAGTGGATGAACTTTAATTTATCATTGCAAACCACCTATAACACTGCATCAAGTTTATAAATATATTAGTACTTACTGTATTTGTATTTATCTGTTAAAGTCGCTGGAATTGTTGGTGATCCCGGGAATAAATAATTTGCACACAGAGTTTATTTTAAATATAAACTATATTACTAAAAGGTATACTCTGCGCTCTCTGCTCTGACTACAATTAACAAAAATTAAGGCACGAGAAGACGGTGAAAGTCTCTCTGGAAATCGGCCGCGAGGAAGCTGAAGTAGCACCAGGCGTGCTTGCAGTAGAGAGAGCGAGCACGGAGTGAGGACCTGTGGCGCGTGCAGCGGCACGCGGGCAGGAGTTAAGCAGAAGAAGGGCGAGAGGGGGAAGGCGGGGAAGATGTTATTTTTCCTTCGCGCTTACGTGCGATTGACACGAAGTCTGGCGCTTTGCCGACACTCCCTCCCTTCGTGGCTTCTATTCACTCGTCTGGGAGTCTGTAACAGTGAGAACAAAAATTAGTGCTCTGAAATAAACAATTTATTTATGTTTTGTATAATATTTTATCTCTGAGGTATTGATGGTTTTGTGTAGGTAGAGGCTTGGTCATAATATCAGCTTCATTCTCTTTAGTAGCTATCCGTCTAACTAGTACTTTATTTTGTAACACACAGCTCTTAATATAATCTCCGTGTATGTCAGCTATGTGACTTTTGCTTCCACTGGATTCTCTCTCTGTTAATTTTCTCTGAATCTCAGTTACATCATCGTCAAAATTTTTCAATTTGTGTTACCTAACCATCTGTGTGCAATTGCCAGCAGATTTGTTATCACACCAAACTGTTACCTGGAAGAGTGTTTTTCCTGTGATGTCTCTTATTGCTTTGTCAAGAGATATGAGTTCTTGGCAAACTTCGCTCATAGCCAAGTACTCAGCTTGACATGTGGACAAGGTTACATATGATTGTTTGTGGATGAGAAATCTTCACAGTCTCTGAAACTTGCATCAGTGAATGCTTCCAGTTCATTTCCTTCTGCTTTGTATTTCAGACCCATTAGTGTCGTTCCTCTTAAATAACGAAAAATTCTCTTTACTTCTTTCCAGTCATTCGCTGTGGGTGATACTTGCCTTCTGGATAAATAATTTACAGCAAAGGCTATAGCTGGACTTGTAGCCCCTGCCAAGTTCATTAAGCTTCCTATGGCTTCTCTGTAGGGTGCTTTGCATGGGGTTTACCCTTCTTCTTGTTTCTCTGTATTGCTTGACTCTTTATTTTTCACCTGTCTGCTAAGCATAGGTGTAGCCTGAGCTTTGCTCTCTTCCATTTTGAATCTTTCCAGTATTTTCTCTTTATAATTAGATTGATCTAATGTCAATATTTTGTTTTCTCTGTCTCTTGAAATTTTCATTCCAAGGTATACTCTGGGTTCTCCTAAATTTTTCATCTTAAAGACTTTGCACAGACTTGACTGAATAGTCTGTAGCTTTGTTGAACTATTGCTGGCTAGTACTATGTCATCTACATATAATACCAGCAGTACCATCTCTCCTTCTTTTCTCCATGTGAACAAGCAAGGATCGCTTATATCTCTTTCCAAGCCTAGTTTATTGGCTTCCTCCGTAAATTTCTTGTTCCACTTTTTAGGACTAATTTTCAGTCCGTACAGTGTCTTCTTTAATTTGCATATTTTATTTTCACTTGAGTCTATACTTTCTTTTACTCCCTCCGGTATTTCCATGTACATATCATCTTCTAGTTCTCCATTTAAAAAGGCTGTCTTGACATCTAGTTGAATTGCCTCTAGGTCGTATGTATTAATTATGGCCAAGGCTGATCTTATCACTGGAAGTCTCGACACTAGAGCATATGTTTCTCTGAGTTCATAGCTATTTATGTCTTCGAAGCATCGGATGAATAACCTAGCTTTGAATTTCTCTTGTCCTTTTTCATCTGTTTTTCTCTTAAAAATCTATCTGGAGTCGATAACATTTAATTTTCTACTACTCTGTCCGGTTTCTGGTCTATCTATTATTTCCCAGACATTATTCTCTGTTAAGGAATGTAACTCTTCATTTATTGCCTCTTTCCATTTGTCTTTGTCGGACGAATTTACTGCTTCTTTGTATTTCCTCCTATTATTATTTATGACTGCCAATAATGCACAAATTTCTTCATCTTCCTCTTTATCATCCCTTTTCTCTTCATTAATTTTATTTACTCTGTATATAAAGTTGGGATCTTTCTTAGGATCTGTTTTCGCTTTTCTTTCCGGTATTTTTCTTACTTTTGGTTCTGTTACTTCCTCTTCTGTGCTCTTTCTCTTAGTTGGTCTGCCTCTTTTGGGCTTGGGTTTTTCCGACTCTTCAATTTTGTTGGTCTCTGTATTTGTTGTGTCCTCTTTTTCTTCAGTTTCTTCGAATTGTATCTGTTTTAATTCTGAATCTGGGTAAATGTCCTTCTATGTTAATTTTACATTACATTTTACATGTCTTGAATTTAGGAACTTCAATGTTTGTGGATGCCACAGCAAGTAGCCTGTGAGTGTATATCCCACGAGAATAGCCTTTATTGCTCTTTCTGAAAATTTATTTTCTGGCATTGGTATTTTTACATAGGATACACATCCAAATCCCTTTAGTTCCTCTAAATGATTATTTTTCTCTGAATTAATCACTGATAAAGGTGTTTTGAAATCAATTCCCTTATGAGGTGTTCGATTGTATATGTGTATGGCTGCTTCTGTTGCCAGTACCCACATGGTCAGTGGCAAACCAGAATCGAACATCAGCGTTCTGATTTTATTCTGAATTGTTTTGTTGAATCTCTCTGCTGTGCCATTTAATTGTGGCGTGTGAGGTGGAGCAAAATCACTACTGATATCTTTTCTTTTCATGATTTCAGCAAATTCTCCTCCTGTGAACTCTGTACCATTATCTGATCTGATATAACACCCTTTTTCTTGTTTGCCTATTATATTTCTTGTGTGTGTTAAGTATCTCTGTAGGCATTTTCCTGATTCACTCTTATGTTTTACGCTGTAAGCTCTGGCATATCTTGAGTGGTCATCCACAAATTCGATTATAAATCTGTTTTCTCTTGGAAAAGATGCTGGTGAAATCTTTCCCATTGTATCTATGTGTATTGTGTGTAATGGTCTATCTGACCTGCCTCTTGTATTTTTAAATGGGAAATTTTCCATTTTTGCTAAGATATAGATTTCACAATCGGGAATGTCTTTGTCGAATTTGACATTTTTAAGTTTCTCTTCATATTTTTGCATCTGTTTCAAATATTTTAGAGATGTGTGTCCTAGTCTTATATGTCACAACATCCCTTCACTTGGTTTATGCACTCTTGTCTCTGAACTATTTTTCTGATTGTTCTCTTGAAGTTTTTCTATTTTATTGATTATTGTGGTATTTTATTTAGATCTAAAATTTTTCTATTTAATTCCTCTTGATTAATAGCATTCTCTGTTCTATTATGCTCTTCATTTTCTGCGTTTTCTCCAGAGATTTCCTGTTCTTTCTCCCTCTCAATCTCTGACGGTTTCTCGTTACGACTCGTAAACGTATCTACATCCGTTTGAGATTGTGTCAGGAAATCTTCTAACGACACTAGGTTTGCCGTAACAGTGTATGTGTCGCATTCATCCTCTGTATTTATATTATTCTGGACGTTGAAATCTATTAACCAGTTTGGTTTTTCATAATTTCCGGTTATGTAATTTTCTTCGGTTGTTTTATCAAATATTTTTAGTTCAATGTTATCTAGATATATTCCATATCTAGCATCTGCAAATTTTCTTAATGATAGCAGATTATCCGCTATATTGGGTGCTGATATAACATTTGATAAAAGAATTGTCTCATCTTTAGTGTTTGATTTTAAATACAATTTCCATTTTCCATCAATCTTTATATTAGCACGCTTATTTTTGTTTGCACTCTTAATTTCCAGCTCTGTACTTTTAGTGTAATTTTTTAGTACAAAACCTTTACTAATAATTTGTCTTGTTGACTGGTCTCTTATCTTTATTACAGGGTTGTTGCCTATGTTGATTTTTAAAAACTCTGCCTCTGAATTTACCTTTACCTCTACCTTTTGTGTTAGTGTGTTGTGTGTTAGGGTTATGTTGATTATTTTTATTATACCTTTGTACAGTATTGGGGCACTGGTCGCCCTTGTGTCCCCTGATTTCATTACAACAGTAACAGAACCAGGTATTACACTGCCTCAGGGGATACTCGGCCGCCCAGTGTCCCAGCTTGTTGCATCTGTAGCACTTTGTGTGTTTCTGTTCTACTTGCTTCTCTCTTGGTCTCTGGGCTACATTTGCTCTTGCCTCTGAGCCTCTGGGTTGTTGTGCCTCTATCTGTAACAAACAGTTTTTCATTTCATCTGTTAGTGGCACTGTTGTGTTACAGCTCTCATATTCTCTTATAATATTTTCAAACCTCTCCCAAAAATCTATAACTTTTTCTTTGTTTGATTTCTTAATAGTGTATAATTTTTGTTTGACTGTGGCTTGCATCATGTTTGATCCGATCCGTCTAATCTCTCTTATTTTCTTTAAAATTTCCTTTGGCTCTTTAATATGCAATATCTTTTTGTGGTAGTTAGCGTCGAGGTGATTTATTATAATGTCTCTTACCAAATTCTTAAGTTTTACATTTCTTTCTGAATTACTATTTTCATATTTCTCTGGATCAGTTAATACTTTCAATAAATCATTCACCGCTAACTCTGAGTTTAACGAATCGAACCAAACATCCAGATTGCCTTTACTTGATAGTTTGTAGTCTCTTCTAATCTGTATTTTATTTTGCATGTTGGACTCTAGAGTTTTGTTTACACTACTTTCAGTTTGGTTTGTGTTTGGTTCTAGTGTATTTTATTCTCCTATTTGTTCTGTGTTTGACTCTGGTGTGTTTTGTTCACTTGTTTGTTCTGAGTTTTGCTCTGATGTGTTTGTTTTATTTGTGTGAATTTCGGTAGAGTGTAAGATATCATTTACCTCTGGATCTCTGAAGGCATCTTTCAATAACTCTGAGACAGTTTTTACCTCTGCAGAGTAGTCTTGCAGATTTTCATTTTCTCCTTTTCTTTCTCCTTCTCCTCCTGGAAGAGATTTGCCAGCTTCACTATCCCATCATTTGTCTTCTGAGACATCAGGACTAGGTTTTTGGTGACCTCTGTCTGCTCTTTCATGACTCTTATTAATTCGATCATGTCTGTAGTCTCTGGGGTTGCTGTTGCTCTAATCTCTGTAAAATATTGTTTTATTATTTTTATACGTACATGTTATATATATATATATATATATATATATATATATATATATATATATATATATATATATATATATATATATATATATATATATATATATATATATATATATATATATATATATATATATATAGGGGCGTATAATCACATACTGATGGATCCATAATCTAATATTCTGTATTTATTCTATTCTTTATTTTAACGTTGTTTAATTGTGTGTATTTTATTTTTATTTTTTTATTTAATTTTGAATCAATTAATTTTTACCTGGAGGTGTCTCTGTATTGTGAGGTGTCTCTGTATTGTGAGTTGTCTCTGTAGTCTCTTCTATTAGGGTACCCGCTTTCTCAGTTTTGTCTTCCATGACCTCTGGATGTAATTTTTTTCCTGCCAAACATTTTACTCTTTACTACTATTGTTACATACTAGAATATTTAATCAGCACGGCTGATTGATATTTAGATCTATTGTAGGTATGGCCTGTACTCATGTGCTCCCTCCCAAACCGACTAGCCGCACGGCGGTTCTGTCGTTACTTTATGGGTGGGGGCGAACGCACACACGAATAAAGTCCAGCCCCACAGATTTCCTTTTAATATTAGTATAGAAAAAAAATTTATATGTATTTACATATTATATAAATCTGTAACTGTATTTATACACATATATGCATAAACATATATGCTCCCGTGCCCGTGTATCGTATGTGTACGCAGCCTTATATACCGCACGGAAACGCGCTTCTTAGATGCCCCTAGACGCACGGCGCTTTGCGGTTGTCAAAAAAACATTCCGCACGAGCAATACAGGCTCAAGCACACGGACACACATACATATGTATATACACACGCACGCGGCGTGCTAGATGCGTTGACGCGACCCTCCACACGCGAGTCCCCTTGTTTCTCTGAAAAAAATTATAGAGAATCACGTGCCTCGGTAGCTCAACTGCGCTCGCGCACGTGTTTTTTCTCTCTCTTTCTCTCTAGAGTCGGAGAGTTCCCCCGCCGGTGCTGACGTGCACGTGTTCTCTATCTCTGTCTCTCTCTTTTCGCGCGACGAAATCTCCCACCGGCATTGACGTGAACGTGTTTTCTTTCTCTCTCTCTCTCTCTCTTTCTCTATTGTCGTCCCGCGCGGCGAAAAAAAAACAAAACAAAACACTTTCGCCGGCGTCGTAGGTACTCGAATGTATGCGTCGCACGGTGCTGGCCTATATAGATTTTCAACTCCTCTCTGTCTAGTGGGGTTTTTCCCGGGACCTGGAAGAAGGCTAATCTGGTGCATCTAAAGAAGACGGCAATTCCATCTACCGTCTCGGACTTCCGTCCAATAGCCCTGTTGAGTTTTCTCTCCAAGGTCTTGGAAAAGATCGTCCACGAGCAGATTTCAGAGTTCATTTCATCCAACAAAATCCTTGATCCACGTCAAACTGGCTTTCGACAACATCATAGTACGCAAACAGCACAACTGAGTCTGTCAGAGGAGATTCGTGATGGTATTAATAGCAAGAAACAGCTGCTTACCATACCATACTCCTAATGTTTGATTTTAGTAAGGCGTTCGACACTATTTCGCCCTCTAAATTACTTCGTAAGCTGATCAGAATGGGGTTTTCTAGGTCCATAGTCCTGTGGATCAAGTCATATATTACAGGCCGTAACCAGCGAGTGGTTACAAAATCTAATGGGGAATCTGATTGGTGCACAACCAATCTTGGCGTTCCACAGGGCTCGGTTCTTGGGCCCCTTCTGTTCAGCCTTTATATTAATGATCTTGGAGACATACTAGCTGCTTTCAAAAATCCCCAGGATGAATTATCGGATGGTGTCGAGCATTTGCTTTATGCTGATGATTTACAAACCTATACGCAGGTTGCGAGAGACGATCTTCAGATAGACATTGATCGCCTGTCAGCTGTGGCGTGAGCAGTGTCGGATTGGGCTTCTGAGAATGCCCTTCACGTTAACCCTTAGCGGCCACACCTCAGCCAGGCCACATAGCGGCCACATGGGGTAACTCATTACCCCACGCTAAAAAACCTAGTTGTACAAGACATATGGGTGTTTTAACACTTGTAACCGATTGTTTCATGTTTGTTGAAGTGTTCTTCAATATTTCTAATGATTTTTCTCGGTCAATTTATAGATGGCAGATGTCGTTACTTGTATCAATTTCAAATGTTTTAGACCTCCAATTTCACTTTTTCTGAGCCTGGGGTAACTAGTTACCCCATGTGGCCGCTAAGGGTTAATGTCGGGAAGACTAAAGCTATAATTTTTGGGTCGGATTACAATATTAATAAATTGCAGGAATTGCACCTTCCAGGCATTGAGGTGCAGAATAACGTTTTTATTCCCTTTGCCGATACTGTAACTAACCTCGGTGTTGTTATGGATTCTAAATTAACATGGAAACCGCAAGTGCATGCAGTTAGTCGGAAGGTTAACAGAGCCTTATATGGACTCAGATCTTTTAGATCCTGCACCACCGAAGCGTTACGCAAGCAGCTCGCAGGTGCTCTTGTTGTCTCTCACTTAGATTATTGCTCTCTTGTATACCTCGACGTATCAGGTGAGCTACAGACCAGGCTTCAAAGGTTGCAAAACTCCTGTGTGAGATATATATGTGGTGTTAGAAAGGATGAGCATGTCTCTCCCTACAGGAGGAAACTGGGCTGGTTGACTGTGGAGATAAGAAGGGAGTATTTTGCGGCGGTAATGCTTTGTAAAGCAGTTGTCATGGGACAGCCTCCGTACCTTGCGGCCCTTTTTAAACAAAATCAGTCTAGAACCTCAGGTAGGAATCCCAAGGAAATAAAAATTCCAGGGTCGCGTACTGATGTTGGCCTGTACTCTTTCAGAGCCCAAGGTGCTCGCCTCTGGAATTCGCTCCCCCGCGCTATTAGGCATCTTCCGTCTCTAAATAAATTTAAAACGGCAATACGTAGGCATATTATTCATTAGTGAAACCTGCGACGAACGAAATCTGTTCTGTGATAAAAATTAACTGTGTTATACTGCTAAGTAATTATTTAATTAAGGTTCTATATTGTGACGTGATAGGTAAGACTACTGACATAAACTGTGCATTTATAATAAGCCTATGTGATGAAATTTAACGATGAATTTGTGATATGGATACAAATTTAATTTAATGTATCGAAACTATGTATATATGATGTATATTTTTGACTTGTGCAAAATAAATCTTAATCTATCTATCTATCTATATGTTGCCGCCAGACGTGCAGCGCTTAGCGGTTTCCAGGAAAAGAAAAATCTTTCCGTGCGTACCTTACATTCTCGCGGCGCTTGCCGCCCTGTATATATATATACACACATATACATGGCGGTGTAAGCCCGTCTTTCCGTGAGTTCGGCGACCGAGAGAAAAAAATTCCGACCCACGAGACGGACTCCTTCCCGCCAAAATGTCCCCCGTGTGCCTGCTCTCTTGCTCTCTCTCGGCAGCAACGCGCTAAATAAAATTTTTGCGCGGCCACTGAGCCTCTTCCCGTTTACTCGCGATTCTCGGAAGAGCAACGGCGAGTCTATGTCGCTGTTCTATCGACATGCGACGACTCTCGCGACTGTTCTACCCGCAATTTTTATCAATTAAATAAAAAACTTACTCTTACTGAACTCTTGAAGACTCTGGGGGGGGGGGGGTGACTCTGCAGCTCTGGACCTATCCTCCTGTGGACCCGCTGATGACCTGGCTCCTACGCGTGCTGGGCACACAACCTGTTAAAGTCGCTGGAATTGTAGGTGGTCCCGGGAAGAAATAATTTGCACACAGAGATTATTTTAAATATAAACTATATTACTAAAAGGAATACTCTGCATCTCTGCTCTGAACACAATTAACAAAAATTATCCACGAGAAGCCTCACTGGAAATCGGCTGCGAGGAAGCTTAAGTAGCACCAGGCGTCCTTGCAGTAGAGAGAGCGAGCACGGAGTGAGGACCTGTGGCGCGTGCAGCGGCACGCGCGCAGGAGTTAAGCAGAAGAAGGTCGAGAGGGGATGGCGGTGAAGATGTTATTTTCCCTTCGCGCTTACGCGCGATTGACACGAAGTTTTAACTTCTTAATAGTTCTATAAATTATTATATTACTTGTAATTGTATAGAATGAACTCCTTTACGATTGATGTATGATTGTAAATCAGTTTTTGGAACTGCATTACTAATGAGTGTTCCATCTACTGCACCAATTAACAAATAGCTTTCACTACTCTTTTCACAACTCGCTATGCATTAGCTTTGTTAACATCAAATTTTGTAGTTACTGATCTGAAGGCAAATAAAACAATTACCAATTTAAATTAAGGGGTTATATCTCCCTTATGCTCTAAAAAATAAGGCTTTGTTAATTATTTTTTTTAAAGGACATTTGAGATTAAAGGTATACAAATAATATAACATTGGATTAAGCAACTCTTGAAGAAGAGAAAAAAAAATTTTATTGATATTTTTTTTACAAAATGGCGGCTGTGCAGTGATTACCGTGAACCGCTTTTTTAAAAGGTCTTCCGCGGCGAGCAGTACAAGTCTCGTCCAACTCCACCTATAACAAAAAAAATTTTCTATTATCTACTTGAGTTTTGCTAGTAAAGTACACATGATTATATTTTTAAAATTTTTTTTTCGCGAAATGGCGATTGTTTTAACAAAAAATCGTGTTTTTGAAAAAAAAATCGTCTTAAATTGTTTATAACTTTTTTCTTGTTAATTAATCGCTAAAATCGTGTGTACTTCACTAAATAATCAAACAATGAAGCTACTGTTAAAATTTTAAGTCAATCGGATGTAAACTTTTTGAGTTCTACTGTTTGCCGATTTTGAAAACATGGTTTCGAGAAAAACGCGTTTGAAGTTTCAAAGTACTATAAATCTTAAGAATCGCAAAAATATAGTCCATAATAATTTTTTTACCTTCAGTCTGCTATCCCTGCACCATATAATTGTCCTTCCAGGGCCTTCATTTCCTCTTCTTCTTTCTTTTTGCCTGATGTAATGCTGCGCCTGACCTGCATGTTTGGTCCAACAGTCAACCCAAGAGCATCGTAAACGGCAAACAGACCCGAGAAGCCGTCATTGAAGATAATAACGGATACGTCAGTCGCAATGTCAACTATAGTCTTACCGCTTGACACCGTCTTTGGAGCAATTGACAACACTACAGCATTAAACGACTCGTTATTGTTCTGAGTATACGCACCCAAGCAGCGTGACAGAAGGTTGTCGGAGCTGAGTTCATTATAAATGGGTTTTATTGCGTTAAAAACATCCTCATGCATTGGACTCTTGTGCTCGTACGTTGCAAGTGTACCAAGCGCTGTACTGCGCTGCCAAGAACACCAAGAGTCTACTCCGACGGGACACTTCTCGTGCTGTGTATTCTCCTTCGTCGACATTTTATGAAGTAACGTTGCCCAAATTTCATTCCGCATTTTTTCGACTGAATCGTAGTTTCTCCTAATAGCAAGTCCGTAATAAATTCATTCTTTTTTTTCGACGATGAAATCTTTATAAGGTTTTGAGTCGACTATACCTTTATATGTTTTGAACGTTGAAGTTTTTCTGAGCGTTTGAACATTTCTATAACTGCGTCGATCTCCATTTTCCCGGCACTACCTTCATGGTTGGCATCACAGTTCTGTTTGTGTGAAGGGTATACCTCTTCGTATTCAGCAGTACCTTCTTTTTTTTGCCAATATTCACACACTTTACAGTACTTAGATTTTACACACACATCCAATACCTTGCCAGTGTACCAACCAATCAAAGTCACCAATCCGAACAAAGACGTACACCCTCTCTTTCGCCAAGATCCATCGCCTGACACCGTGAGACCTTCTTTTTCACCTCGTTCGATAGAAATTTCTTTTCATTTAATCGCTGATTTTTTTATAGATATAATTCGAACAGATGAAGTAGCAGTGGCGATATTAGATATGATCTTACTGTAAGTTGTTTGAAAAACAGGCTTTGCAAGATCCGTCATAGAGCAGAACTTTTTTATACCGTTGATGCCTATGCCTATGATGCGCATAGCTAAAATAATACGGCAGTTGATCTCATAAGCACGACCATTTATTACAGGACAGCTATTAATATCAGCATCACCACAGTTCGAACAAGACAATAATTTTTAAGCCTAGTCCACGCTTGTTCGACTCTAAAAACCGCATGTCACCATTACATTTTTTGCATACTACTAATTCAGAAAGAGCAGTAAATACAGCGAAAAAATTTATGAAACAGTAGCCGAAATTATTATCAACATCGCGGTCACGGTCTAAATCAGTAGTTTTCAATTTCTTAGCCGAGGTACTAACGTGCTCCGAATCGGCTTCGAACAAATGGCGGTTAGGCGGGCATCGATTACTAATTTCACTCCGTTTTGTACTTGTACTTCTTGTTTTACTGCCTTTGCGGCCACTGTACACCTTTTCACTCATAATTAAGTACTTGTAAATATAATTCACAGTTAAAAGTAAAGCAAAACTCAAAATAACAACGTAAACAACGAGAACGGCTGATCGACTAAACACAGGGCAAGTGTGAGTAAACACGTGCTGTAAAGACGCTGTAACCGTCGTAATGTCATGTAGCGACCTCTATAATTCAAATTTAAAACACGATATCGATCGTAGGTAACTTCTACTAATTTCCAAAGCCGCGAAATTCAAAAAAGCGAGAATCGTTAAAATAAGCGAAAATTGTGATTTTGGAGTATCAAAGCTGTTTGGAAAAAATTGATTTAAAAAAATTTTGAGTTTAAATCGGTACTTGGGCGTTGTAGATTTTGATTCTAGGATTGTTTTGGCAAGATTTAAGCCAATAGAAAAAAATGGAAAAAAATAAAAAAATTTGGGGGATATAACCCCTTAAGGTAGTAGACTGGTAACTTGCACGTTTTTTTAGGCTTCTTTCGGGAATTTCTTTTTAAGGGAAAATAAAATTCAATCGGTCTGATTTTTTTATATATAATATACTATGTATATAATATATATTATTGATTTCTAAAAGTGTACAAAAAGATTTTTTTTTCTTTTTTTTAAATTTTTTGTTATAGTTTTTTAACACTAAAGTGAGCGTCTCAAATAAAAGGTAGGTATTCAGCCAGGGTGATAAAAAATTTTCTATCCAACCGATTGGCCTGAAATGTGGATATGTTATTCTATACATTAATAGCTCTCGCAGGGACTAAAATATTTATTTCGTCTGTAACTTTCCATTTTACAGCCCGATTTCCACTAAAAAAAGTGACTTTTCTTTTAAGTCCGCCATTGTGTTATTTTTCAACAAAATTGTTTAATCCTAGTTCAAACCAGAATGAAAAGCTTAGAGAACAATAATCTTTTTGATTTTTTTGTTTCAGAAGTCCTCTAGTGGCGAAATCACCGTGGCCAGGCACCTACCTTTTTCTTTAAACGCTCACTTTAGTATTAAAAAACTATAACAAAAATTAAAAAAAAAATAAAAAAATTTGTACACTTTTAGATACCAATAATATAATAATAAAATATAAAAAAATCAAACCGATTGAATTTTATTTTCCCCTAAAAAGCCTAATAAAAACGTGCAAGTTACCAGACTATTACCTTAAACATATATTAATATACTCTATATTAACGGAACACCACTGCTTTACAAACTTTCTATAGGAATTTCTTTTTGTCGTATAATTCCTAAAAAAAAATTTCCATGCCTTTTTAACTCTTTCTAAACAATGATCTTCCATTATACCCTTTTTAAAATGTTTCATCTGAATATATCTACTACTACACATCATAATATAAGCGAAGGATCCTCTAACGTGTGCTCGTACGTACGTACGGATACTTTCGAGGAATTTTACATCCTACACGGCGTGACTCAGATATATTGGATGCTGCAAATGATTTCTACAGTGATTGCTATTTTTTAAAGTACAGTACACGTATGCAAGATGACTATCTCAGGCATGGTCCAGATAGCCTGAATGCTGCGAGTGAATTCGCACTGTTATCGACATATTTTCAACTACCGATAATTCTTTTCAGTGGGTATACGTGCACGAATGCAAGATGATCATGTTAAGTGTGGTCCAGATGTCCCAGATACTACGCATGATTTTTCATGATTATCTCAGACATGGTCCAAATATCCCGGACGCTGCAAATCAATTCGCACTGTTATCGATATTTTTTAACTATCGAGAATTTCTTATGACGGATGTACGTGCACGTGTCGAGAATTTTACAGTGGGCGTATGTACACGTGTGTTAGATGATCATGTCAGACGTGGTCCAGATGATCATCTCAGGTGTGGTTCGGATGTCCCGAAGATTGCGTAAGACTATTCACCAATATCGATATTTTTTACTACTATCGAGAATTTTACAGTGGGCGACGTGCACGTGTGCGAGATGATCATCTTGGACGTGGTCCAGATTCCCGGATGCGGCGTATGATTTTCCACTATTATCGATATATTTTACTACTATCGAGAATTTTACAGTGGGCGTACGTGCACGTGTGTGAGATGATCGCGTCGGACGTGTTCCAGATTTCCTAGATGCGGCGTATGATTTTTCACTATTATCGATATTTTTTACTATTATCGAGAATTTTATGGTGGGCGTACGTGCACATGTCTGAGATGAACACGTCGGACGTATTCCAGATTTCCCGGTGCGGCGTATGATTTTTCACTATTATCAATATTTTTTACTACTATCGAGAATTTTACAGTGGGCGTTCATGCACGTGTGCGAGATGATCATCTCAGACGTGGTCCAAATATCCTAGAGGCTGCGAATCAATTCGCACTGTTATCGATATTTCTCAACTATTGATAATTTCTCATAGCGTGTGTACGTGCACGTGTGCGAAATGATCATCTCGGACGTGGTTCAGATGTCCCGGAGATTGCGTATGACTGTTCACTATTATCGATATGTTTTACTACTATCGAGAATTTTACAGTGGGCGTACGTGCACGTGTGTGAGATGATCACGTCGGACATGTTCCAGATTTCTCGGATGCGGCGTATGATTTTTCACTATTATCGATATTTTTTACTTCTATCGAGAATTTTATGGTGGGCGTACGTGCACATGTGTAAAATTATCATCTCAGACGTGGTCCAGATGTCCTAGAGGCTAGGAATCAATTCGCACTATTATCGATATTTCTCAACTATCGATAATTTCTCATGGAGTGTGTACGTGCACGTATGCGAGATGGTCATCCCAGGTGTGGTTCAAATGTCCCGTAGATTGCATATGACTATTCACTATTATCGATATTTTTTACTACTATCGAGAATTTTACAGTGGGCGTACGTGCACGTGTGCGAGATGATCATCTCGGACGTGGTCCCGATTTCCCGGATGCGGCGTATGATTTTTCAATATTATCGATATATTTTACTACTATTAATTATTATTTTGAGTGGCTATACGTGCACGAATGCGAGATAATCATTGCGGGTGTGGTTGATATGTCCCAGAGGCTGCGTATGATCTTTCATGATTATCTCAGACGTGGTCCAGATATCTTAGTAATTTCTTCGCAGCTTGTACATCAATATCGAGAGGGGTTTTATGCCGCAAGGCTGTCCCCTCTCAGAGCCTAATAAATTCTTCCTTTTGTGGCTCAAATTTCGAGTCTTTTATTCACTCTCCCGTTTGTTCCTTTTTCACATAAATTCAAACATCGGGAATTTTCTCGCATGAAAATTCTCGATCCACAAATCATGGTGTCTCCTGTGAGGTCTGGATCTCGTGCTTAAGACGCTGTACACGAAACATTGGGCAATTGATCGTCGATTTCAATGCCGACGAACTTACAGTCCAAGGACATATGGACATTGAAGACATCACTGCCTACCAGGACGCCTCACTTCCGGCTGCCGCGTGCGCGTTGAAATTCCGCATCGAAAGCTAAGTGCATTCAACTTTTACATCTAAGTCCGCGCATAAACGAGTGAAGCATGTGCTTTGCAAACTTATACGCTTCCGGGCGTATCAGTCTGTGTGCCATTTCTTTTTAGCTCGTAGTGTATGCGCATCAGGGGAGTATTTAGTGGTTTACTTTAAGTTATAATTGCGAGTACAAAGTGTAATATCTCGTGTTTGCAATCGTCTTACATTGGCTGATGAAATCGCCACAGGCCTTAAAGACTTTTGAAGCGCATCGAGTCCGCGAAATTCAAACCGTAGGAGAGGACGTGGAGTGGCGTCACGTCTCTACGAAATACAATCCAGTCGATGAAAGAACGAAACTTGGTTTCACGGGCCGACATGGCTGCAGCAGCCCGAGGACATTTGGCCTAAAAGTGCCATAACTCCGAGACCGGATTTACCCGGTTTAAGGGGGAAAAGTGTCTCCTCGTCAAACCCGTAACAAAAGAGTTCCTATCACGATTCTCGGCTTATCGCACGTTGCTTCACAGCGTCGCGTTTTATCTGTGTTGGTTTGAGCACTTTCAAGGAGAAACACATCAGCGTTCAGGAAAAATCAGAGGCGGAGAAAAGAGTCCTCAAACTGATCCAAGGCAAGCAATTCGCTGACACCATCACTAAGCTTTCCAATAACAGAGAGGTCAAGGAGTTGCGACTCGCCGCGTTCAATCTTTTCCTAGACGAAGACGGTATTCTTCGAGTTGATGGTCGATTAAAGGGCGCGAATATATCCTTTTCGCAAAAATACCTGGTTTTGTTACCGTCGCGTCATCACGTCACGGATCTCATAATTCGCGAATTACACAAATCAAATCATCACGCCGGACTTCAAACGACTCTCTTCACTCTGCGACAGCGTTTTTGGTTATTGGACGGGAAGAAACAACTACGTAAGATCGTATGCAAGTGTGTCACTAGTATAAGACACAAACCAGCGCTGTCGCACAGTCGAATGTGAGATCTACCTCACGCACGCATCACTGAGGCTGCCCCGTTTTAAACGACGGAATTGATTACTTCGGGCCGGTGTTAACGAAAGAAGAAAAAAACATCTTAATCGGACTACGTTAAAATATAATATATATAATACGGAAGGTTTTCTTGTAGCTTTCAGACGTTTCGTAGGGCGCAGGGGAGTTCCTACACATGTATTATCGGTCAACGGTAAGAATTTCGTCGCCGTGAACAATCAACTTCGCGAATTATACGCGTTATTTAATTTAGACGAATTCAATGACACGATCGGTTCGATCGCGGATCGACGGAATGTAGAATGGTATTTCAATCCTTCCTTATCGCCTCATTTCGGAGGTATCTGGAAGGCCGCGGTCAAATCCTTTAAACACCACTTTGTACGCGTCGTACACGGTCAACTTCCCACTTTTGAAGAAATCAACACCCTCGCTATCGAAATCAAAGCGATATTAAACTCTCGACCTCTCTGCTCCTTCTCTACTGATCCGAATGATCCAATCGCGCTGACACCCGCGCATATTTTAGTAGGGCGTCCTCTCACGACACTTCCAGAGACTAATTATACATCTGTTTCAGCCAATCGCCTATCCGTATGGAAATTCATCTCCAAGGCCCGTCAGGATTTATGGAAACGATGGCACTTGGAGTATTTCAACGAGCTGCAAAGACGCCAAAAATGGCATCACTCAACCGGCGAATTGAGTCCAGGGATGGTCGTTATCATCATCGACAAAAACCAACCCTGCACGCAGTGGCAACTAGGAGTCATCGTCGAGGTGCATCCTGGTGGCGACGGAATATCCAGAGTTGCAACTGTAAAATTATCACGGGGCCAGCTGAAACGTAATATTACGCAGCTGTGCCCTCTATCAGCGTCATCGTAAATATGGATCAAATACACCACACTTGCTTCATTCTCTTTCGCAACGGGGGAGTATGTTCCGTCGAAGTGGTGCGCGTAGTGCCACATTTTTCACGAACGCAACGGCGACGTGAGCAGTGAGCCACGATTACCTGCGACCGATAGAGGCGGGCACGGTGGGGGTTCGCAAATGCGCGGACTACCGGCGCGAACTCGCGCGTAAAGTCAGTCGCTCTTGAGCATTCAAGCTGATACGAGCTTTGTTCGAGAGTCCGGCATCTTTTCTTTCTCTTTGTCTAACACAGGTGAAAGGGGTTTTCTCATAGTACATCCGTACCTTTCTTCGCGTCTATTATGGTTTTCCTTTCGTGTTCGGTGCATTTTAAAATATAATAAATTCATCGAGTCGCGTCCTTTTCGACGGATCGGCGAGAGCGCGTTTACCACGAAGTCACGCTATATACATAATAGGTGTTGTAAACACCAACAACAAGCGATCCGCGGCCAGCGCGGATCTGTGTGGTCCTCGCCACTGTCAACGCAATTCACCAGGTGAATTCGTGTGGTCCTTACCACAAACGCGATCAAAAGATCCGTAGAAGTGCGCATTCCTGGTTACTCGAGCGTGCACGCATATACATATAAACACATACACACACAGATCCATATCTCAATTTCTTCGCAGCTTGTACAGTGACATCGAGAGGGGATTTATGCCGCAAGGCTTTCCCCTCTCAGAGCCTAATAAATTCTTCTTTTTTTGACTCAAATTTCGAGTCTTTTATTTTTCCCTCTCCCGTTTGTTCCTTTATCACATAAATTCAAACATCGGGAATTTTCTCGCATGAAAATTCTCGACCCAAAAATCATTTAACAATCTAATTATATTTATAAATATGTTTTTCACGAAGCACTACAAACATAACAAGAATGGGATATGTATGTACAACAGCCATATCATATTTAACTTGATTCACTTTATCGTGCTGCTTATTGCAGATGAGAATTAAAACATTAAACACACATAAAATAGATTGTAATTAATTATAATTATAAAGAAATTAATTCATAGGTTCAATTTTTTCCGCGAACGTTCGTGTCCGTTAAAACTGGTAGCGTCTGTCGGTCTGTCAAATTTAAAACAGGGCTGCTGGCCAGCCACGCGGAACGATTCTCCAGCAGAGCTCCAGCAGCTATTGACAACCCCAAAAATTAACACTTAAAAGCCTCTGCTGCTGATGCTGGTGGAACTTTTTTCGGAACATACCTTGAGGCGAGATATATATAGATATACTTTATCACAGCATAGAACATAACTACACAACTACAGTCTACAAGTATTTAGATACAATCTTCTTCCATTTATTTTTTTTTATATCCTATGGATATATGGCAGACGCTACTATGTCCCTACTACCATCCTGACCTCCCTTGGTAATATATTGAAAGACAAGGTGTGAAGTCTGATGCGTGATAAACTTCTCCTTAAGGGATTCCGCGTTTGGGCTTCGAGCTGAGAGGTCGTTCTACCCTAACCTCAATCTTTCTCTCTTCTTAGCTCCGTCTTTGCCTCTTTGCTGGGAGCGCAAAGGCGGAATCCTCGTTTCTCATTCTCAAACTCACAGATTTTCACAATCTGCTCCAATTATACATTTCTCTTCTTTTATTTGTCTGTGATCTCTGTATTTATTGTTAAATCATAATATTGGCATCCTTAGAAAATTCTGAACTTCAGGTGTTTAGTAATCAGTCGGATGTAGTATTTATATTATAGTGTAACAGGCAGATTTCTCCAGAGTAGGCAGAATATTCAGGGAGTGGCATATAGAGAAATTGTTGAAATTCTCGGTGGAGTAAAGCGGCTGACTAGTGCTTTGGCGTGTCAGCAGATTTCGGCCTCGCACCCTTTTACTCGGTGCATTTCATCACCGAGGGGATTCTCTCAGGCTTCGGATTCCAAGCGGCGCCCAGTCTTCTTGAAAAACATGAAAGTAAACTCCGTTACATTATCTTCTTCTGAATATACATTCTTATACATCATACCTTCTGCCAAATTCAAAATTTAAACTTATATAGTCTGTACTCTATATATATGAATTACTATATTCTATAGTTCTTATTGGAAAATTTCTCTTACAATTTTACAATAGTTCATTTTCATATATAGTAATTTCTATTTGCTAGCATTAAAAATTTCAAATTTCAGTTTCAAAATTTCAAAAATTCATATTTTCAAGGACTAATTTATCGTCCTTAACCTCCGAAGAATCCAAACGAGGACTGAGCTTAGATACTTCACCATTCGCGCCTGATCCCCAACTCACACAATAAGGGAGATCAGGATGATAATAGGAGCATATTAGGTTCGCCTATTTTTGGGCACAGCAAAGCTTTTTCGAGGCCTACTATTTTAACGATCCCATTCCAAAAGAGATGATTGGCAAATCATTGAAGGAGATGAAGTTCTGGAGGAACACATTTCTCTATTACGTATACGTAATTATCATAATCATCATTATTTTCCTCAACGAATAAGGAAAAATTAATTGTACTATGACATTCTTTGGCTTTTTTCTTGTCGCCACTTCAGAGTTTGAATTGTAAATAATCATCTTTCAAGTGTTTATACGTTTTTAAATTAATATTTTGGTCATTGGTTTCTAAATTACTTTCATCAGTTTTTTTATTGAAGTTCTGTAATTCACTCAGCGTTATGAAACAATTAGGGCAAGGGTACGTGGTATTAAAATTCAAAATAAGCTTAAAAGCCGATAAAATAAAAGCCGATGCAAATTTAAGAGGTATTTTGTTAAAGTTGGTTAAATCAACTAAAGTTTTAAGGTTGCCATAAGTCTCCTTAATTTGTGGAACGATGCATAATATAATTAATCGATAGACACTGTTTAGTTTGCGTTTATTTTCAATATATCCGCCAGAAGAATAAAAGGAAACGTTCTTCTTTCTATACTCATCTGAAAAATTTTTTTCTTCTTCTTGAGATAAAATCAAATTCGAAATTTTGAAAAAGTTTTGGCCACCGTCTGCCATTACTTTTATGTTAGCTTCCTGTATTTGCTTTACATTCCGCTGTTCAAAAACGAAGTCAAGAACTTCACTTGTGTTAGCATAAACGACTGGTCTTTCTTTCATTCCTTCTGTTGTCTCGAATTGATAAAGATCTTCTTGGTAAATATTTTGCATCATCTTTTGTTTTTCTTGCATATGTTGGTTGTAATTCGATCAACTGCGAATCAAGTTTACCCTCATTTTCATATAATTCGTCGATGATGCCGTTGTCGCTTGAAAGTTGTTTAAGCTTTCAGCAGAGAAGATTATTTCAGTTTCTTTTTTTTATTAACAGATATTCGAGCCTTCTTACCTGCTGTATTATTCAAAACAAGGTCATTATCATCAGTATCATTGGTACTAGTCGTAATGTTTCTTTTTAAAATACTTGTTATGATTTGATTTTGCTGTTTATCAGGTAATTTTTCCACTAAATTGAACGCATTGTCACGTGCACTTCAGAAACAAGGACCTTTACAAGAATGTGGAATACCTTTTCCTATTTCTTGAAAACAACAGCTACAAATCTCTAAGGAGGTTCTCTCTTTATTTTTATTTGTTTTTGAAGAAGAATTTTGCACAGTACTTTCAAGGCCCTTATGTATATTAATTTAAGTGGAAAACTGTCGAACAAGGCCTTTTTTTATTTTTGAATGGTTAGTACGTCGAGCTGTTAGGCAAATGTAACATTCGCAACTCGTCATCTGTCTGGTTTCTTTTACCAATTTAATGTCCTCGTAATTAGGCATAGATGGAAGAGGTCTTTTCGAAATACCATGTTTTTTCTAGTTCACCAATAGTTAATCGGCAAGTGATACAAATGCTTTTCGGGAATTTCTTATTAGAAACATCAAATTGATCATTAATATGATTTTTTATTAATTCAACATGTTTTTCACTTAATAAAAAATGTTCAGATGGCTTATTTTGAAAAACAATTTTTTTCCCGCAAGAAGCACATACTTTCATACAGTTCTCTTCATGATCACATTTACATTTATATCTGAACATCAGTTTGGTTTTAGATTATATAACTAATACTTTATACAATAATTTAAATAAAAGTAAACCGATAATTGTAACATTTCCAGATTTGCAAGGACATTTGACACCGTAGATCATAAAATTCTACTAAACAAACTCTATTGTATTGGTATTAGAGGACAGGCACTGGATTTTCTTTCAAGTTATCTTAATAACAGATATCAAGCAGTGACTATGGATGGGAATGAAAGTGATAATTTGTTAATAAATACGGGTGTTCCTCAAGGTACAATCCTAGGTCCTCTGTTTTCATTCTGTATATGAATGATATCCTGAAGGAAATCCCCCTGGAAGAAATATTACCATACGCGGATGATACTGCTATAATTGCAACTGGTGATAATTGGATAGAAACTCAAGATAAGATGAAAAAGTCTTTAAAAATAATTAATAAGTGGTTAGCTTTAAATAAATTATCATTAAATGTTGACAAAACTGTTTTTATTACTTTTGGCAATTATAGTGCTAATGTACCAAATAAATTAGAAGTAAAAATTCATGCTAAAAATATCACAAGAGTTGAATACTATAAATGTTTGGGTATAGTTTTTGACTTTAATTTAAGATAGGACAAACACATTCAGTACATTGTAAATAAAACGAAGTATCTTGTTTTTATATTTTACAAAATTGTGAAAACAATGTTAACAGAGACATTAAAAATGATTTATTATGCTTGTTTTCATAGTCTAATAAGCTATGGAATACTAGCTTGGGCAGGAGTTTAGAATAATAATGGAGTTTTAGTTCAAAATCTACAAAAAAAAAATTAAATATCATTAATAAACAAAATTTTATCGTACAAGATTATCCTTTAAACACAGAACAAATATATACTTTCGACGCTCTAAAGTATCATTATTCAAATCTCAAAATGCAATATAGCAAATCAACTAGTGTAACAACGAAAAAAAAAATTAATTTACCGAATAATAAGAAAAAAGTTGGTGATAAAAATTGTTTTAAAAAGGCTATAGTAACTTTTAACAGTTTTCCTAATGAATTAAAAATTCTAAATATAGATAATGTGTCGTATAAGTACATCATGAAAAATTGGATTAAATTAAATTGTTAATGATACTATTCTTTTTGTATTTTATTTACTCTTATAGTTTAACAGAAATCATTGTTATGACACAGCGTTATGTTAAAACTTAAATTTTTATGTAGTTCGTAGTTTAAATAGTTTATAAGTTTAGCTTCAAGTATAGTATGTAATTTTATTATATTTTCTTTTTTGTTTTTTGTAATGCCAGGCCTGTGCACAGATAACTTGTTTATCTCTACAGGATTTTTACAGGGCATACAATTACTCTGTAAATCTCTCTGGTTTAAATAAATAAATAAATAAATTAATATCATAATAGTTGAAAAGACTAAACTAATTTTAAAACGCCCAATAAATAGAGAATATTTTTCTTTGTTTTATGGATTTAAAGATTTTTTTACATAAACAGAACCAAAGTTTTTGGGTATCATAAGTTAATTCGAAACTAACTTAATCCTTTGACGGCGATATAAGTCACTGGTGACTTATCCGATTTTTAGACCTCTATTTTTAAGATATAAATACTTTTTCAAAATGACGACTACAAATTATTTTTTGTTATGATTCTTCAACTATTATAAAAATAGAAACAAAAATATATTTTTTTAAACTTTTATAGACAGTTTTTTTTCGTTATCAATTTAAAGAACTTGTTAAAAAATTTATTTATCTCACCACAGCGAAGATGATAAAGTCTAGGTGTAGAATGGAGAGAAAGGCAGTAATGTTCGTATAATATGTAATTATAAAAAAATGTTAATGTATTTTTCGAACTTAATAATTCGGAGAGTCGCCACAGAATCGCGTAAAATATGGGGGCTGCCAACATAAAAATAATGGAAAAGTTCTACTTGTAATAATGAAACCATAGACAATAATTGCATATAAGCTTACCAGTACTTTTCTATAGAACAATATTAGTTTTTCTGTAGTTAGCTAGTAGTGTACCCGTAGTAAAAAGTTTCTTAATCTTGGCAATAGTTTTTCTGCAGCTAGCTAGTAGTTTTCCAGTAGTAAAATTTTATTAAACATGAAAGTAGTTTTTCTGCAGTTAAACAGTAGTTTTCGTGAAGTATAAAGTTTTTTAAACTTGTCAGTAGTTTTCTTGTATTTATCTAGTAGTTTTCCTGTAGTATTTTTTTTAAACTTGTCAGTAGTTTTCCTGTATTTATCTAGTAGTTTTCCTGTAGTATTTTTTTTAAACTTGTCAGTAGTTTTTCTGTAGTTAGGTAGTAGTTTCCCTGTAGTAAAATGTTTTTTAAACAGATCAGTAGTTTTTATGTACTTGCGAAAATACTACTGGAAACCAGTAGTTCTGGCAGTAGTTTCGGCAACAGATTAGACAGTAGTTCGCGCCAGTAGTTCAGGGAATAGTTTATTTTCGTAAGGTTAACTTCTTTATATGCCCAAGCTCACATACTATTGAATGAAATTTGCATGAGCTTCGGATTTTCTCGCTACCATGGGCGCATCAGTCGATTCTTTTATACCCTCCAAGCGGACGGTCGAATCGAATAGGGGAGACCGGGGCGAATTCGAACGCTTTTTTAATTTGTATTTTTAGTTCAATATACTTAATACAAAAATTAATTCTGTAACAATAGATTTATTTGTTATCATCTAAATTAATACAACAATATCTTTATAAGCCTTTGTTATCCCAATATATACCTATTTTTCATCATCAATACTGTCACGTCCCGAGTATCGACCCACAAAAAGTTTTCGTCGACAAAATCCACATACGACAAAAGTGACTTGTGATACATAAACTAACTTATCGACCTTCCCTATTCAGCCAGTATCCTACCTTACCTACATCATACTCCATGATGATAGATACTCACTCATTCACAGGAATATTTCCTGAACTCCCTTCCGCGACTCCATACCTTTGTCACCCTCTCCGCGAGTAAGCATAATTAATTCCTAATTTAGGTTAAGCATGCCACCCCCGTGAGGTTACATAAGTCCCCCATGGCTCCATGCCATTTGCCCTCGCCTTTTGCCTTAAGCCTTAGCTTTCTCCATTCGAACTCTGAACCGTAAGCACGTATGCATCAGTTTGTTATTTGACATTTCACTTATAAAAGGGATACGCCCTTATACTTAAATTTATGCTTCTTATATAATAAATTTGGTCTTAAACTTATTTGCTCGCCCTTATTTATGTACTGTGCCTGAACTCCTATTCATATCTGCCGCCAGCATCTCGAACACGAGACCGCCCGAGGTGCAGCGCAGCCAAGCCAAGGCGACTACAGGGAACCAAGGCTTACGCATACATACAACGTAAGTCCCTAAATACTTCACTATTCTCTCCTGTTCTGTCGTAAATTCGCACTTTCTATTTTTACGGCTATTATATTAAATGTCATTTTCGCTATCTTGCTTTTGCTAACGCCTCAACTCCCGGGTAAATTACGCAAGAATTGACCGAAACCAGACGCGAATGTGATTAAATTTCATATTACCTTCAGGCCATTTATTGCTTACGCGTGACGTAACAATACAAACAATATTTTCGTTCGATTTTGCCCCCGATACGGGGCGAAATCGAACAATGTATTTTAAATAGCACAGGCAGATATTAATAAATATGTAACTTCAATTTTACATCTTTTAGGAAATATGAGAAACTGATAATTATTCAAGACATTTATTTATTTCATATATATATATTTTTTTTTTTTTTTTTTTTAATCATATATTTATTTCCATTTTACAAATTACATAACAATATTATAATTACTAACGATTATTTATATTTAAAATTTAATACAAAGTTGACCAACTTTATTAAAATTCACAACTCTAGCTAAACATTTATCTTTACGGACTCTAGACGACAAATTTGAATACTTTTTTACAAAAGAGCTAAACCGGTCCGATTCTGTTATGTTATTCTTAATCCAGCTTCTACCAGTTTGTCAATTAATTTTTCATATATATATAAAGATATAGTTTCCTATGTTAAAATAAACAACATGGCTGCTATGAGCATAGGTTTTCACTACCGCCAACGTTGGCTCGGTGGATGTTTTTTTCCCCAATTGATGATAAATTAAACTAGCTGGCGAATACGTATAGAGCTTTACATGTACGATTTCTACATTGAATAGTAGCTTGTAGTCGTTTTAATTAAAAATATTTTGAACAATATAAGCCCCACACGTTCCGATTGACTTCCTCCATCAGGTTCTTCAAGCACTGTGCCTTGCTCCGGTTGATCTCGTGTCGGAGACCGTTGAAACGCCGCTCGAGCCGCTGCCTCATTCGATAACCGAAAGAAACAGGACAATGACGGAATGGTACGAACGATGGACGGAAGTCAAGACAGCAAAATGGACCCGACGCCTGATAGGGGATCTGAGACCATGGACGGAGCGGGGATTCGGCGAGGTGAATTTTTACCTTACCCAATTCCTTACCGGACAAGGCTACTTCAGATACTACCTTTTCAGGAGAGACAAGGTACAAACCTCGAACTGTAAGTACTGCGGACACGACAGGGATGACGCAAAACATACATTTTTCGCATGCCAAAGATGAACAACGGACAGACGCAGATTGGGACCAGAAAACATAACGCACGAGAACAGTATACCGAGAATGCTACGCGACGCAGACAGCTGGACGGGAGTAGCTACCTTCGTTGAGACATGTACTCAGAGGGAAGAAAGGCGATGGGTGCTTGGATTGAGCGAAAGAAAATGACAGAGAGAATAGAAACGCAAGAATGCATGAAAGCATTTTTTTTGAGAACGAATGAAGAACGAATGTGAGGCCACATAAACTGACAAGAATGAAATAGACGGACAGACCATACGAGACGAAAGAAAAGTCGACAGATCCTGCAACGTGAAGTATTACTAACGTAGTTCCACGTTGCAGGTGGACAGAATGGGTTACCTATCCCTGATCCGGTACTGCTGGCTATATATCAACAGTCCTTGATCAGGGGAAGGCGGGTTTAGTCGTTCCCCCAGTCGTAGATGCTCTGGGTGGAAATTGAGCAAGAATCTCCTGTCTCCTTTCCCAGCCCGAGAATATACGAAGCCTGGGAACCCGACACTCCAGTTGGGAATATCCAGCAGGTCGCTTCCTCCAGGGTGATCCCGACTGATGATGATGATGATGATGATGATCACGATGATGATGACGATGACGATGACGACGACGACGACGACGACGAGGACTGCAGTACAGGCAGTGCGGGTCCGTCGCCTTCCCCATATTGTGTAGGTATGTGCGGAAGTAGCCATGTCCAGTCAGCATCTGAGTTAGGTAAAAATTTACCTCCCCGTGCTGCCGGCTGATCCACGGCGATACCTGGCGTATAAACCTGGCCGTCCACCTTCCGTATGTTTCGTTCTCCAATTGTGTCTACCAGAAGAGCAGTGATTGCTCCCTGGCTACCTCTCTGGCTTTTGTCCTTCCCAGGGTTTCCTTCTTCTGGTGGACGAATTGCCGCTCCCGGGCTAGTAGGTGGGTATTACCCCGGCGACCACTAAGGCTGCAGATTCCGATACCGTGCGATACGAACTCGATACACGGAGCACACATCTCCGTTGCACAGCCGCTATACGTTTACGGTATTTATCGTAACGCATGGCATCAGCCCAGACCTCAGCACCGTAGAGCATAACGGACTCTGCGGTCCATAGTAGTAGCCGCCTGATACACGGGCGAGGACCGCCAATATTAGCCATCACCCTGCTCAGGGATGCCACTATCACAGCCGCCTTGTCCGCTCCTTTTCTAATCTGTTTCCAGAAGGTGAGCTTCGTATCTAGCATTACCCCCAGGTATTTCACAACTGCCTTGGTCTGTAGTGCCATCCCTCCGATCAGAACTGGCTGTGTTCTGGAGACGCGCTGCTTCGTAAGGAGCACGATTTCAGTCTTTGCCTCCGCCGGCTCCAGCCCGTGATCGCTCATCCATCGGCGAATTCGGCGCATTGCCTGTTCGAGTCGCATCCTCGCGATCATCATGCATCTGGCCATGATAGTGAGCGCTATGTCATCTGCATACCCGATCAGGAAACAGCCCTCAGGCATCTCCATTCGAAGGATTCCGTCGTAGAAGATGTTCCATATATCGGACCCCAGAATGAAGCCCTGATCGGTACCAGCCGTGAGCTCCCGCCGTCGCGGGCCATCCTCTGTCTCGTACAAGATGTAGCGGTCCTTCAGATAGTTTCCGATGATCCGGAGGAGGTGCACGGGCACCTTGAAGTCCTCCTCCATCGATTGCAGTGCATCCTTCCACCTCACCGAGTTAAAGACATTCTTTACGTCAAGCGTGGCCATTAGACAGATTGGACGAGAAAAGTGGTTTCCGCTTTCCGTGCTTCTGGCAGCCTTTACTACCTCCTGAATAGCGTCTATGGTCGATCTCCCTGTCCGAAAGCCGTATTGCCTCTCAGAGAGATCGCCAGCTGCTCTTAACGCTGCTTGTAGACGAGGTCTTATAAGCTTCTCCAGGAGTTTTCCGGCAGTGTCCAGCATGCGGAGAGGTCTGTACGACGACGGCTCGTTCGTTGGTCCTTTACCCTTGATTATCAGCACAAGTCTCGCCTCTTTCCATCGGTAGTAAAAGACTCCCGCCTGAAGACATGAGTTGTACGTGGCAAGCAAAAGTTCTGGGTGGCTCCGTGCCACTGCTTTCAGAACTTTCGCTGGAAGGGTGTCTGGCCCTGGTACTTTTTTTTTCTCAGGCTCCGTACGGTCATATTCAGCTCTGTCCTTATAAAGGGTGGGGCCTCAGGGCCTTCTGGTATGAAGGGGGCATCCGTGCGTTTTGGATGTGCTGGGAATAGGACACTTACGATGTTGTCCATCATCACTGCGCTCATGGGAGTGTCATTTTTAAACACTCTCAATTTGTGCGTGACGATCTTGTACCCTAGCCCCCATGGTTCGTTGTTCAGATCATCCCCCAATTCCTTCCAGCGGTTGTACTTACTAGCCTTAAGGTGATGTTAAACCCCTTTGTTACCGTAAAATACGAGGAACCACTTTTTTCATTCAATATTTAATTTTGATAAAATATCTCTCTGAAAAGTTGTGGTTTTTGACTAGGACAATAACGTTTCATAGAGATATTTACTCAAAATTAAAAATAAAATAAGAAAAGTGGTTCCTCATATTTGTCGGTGACTGGTGGCTTTAGCATCACCTTAATGGCTAGGTTGAGAGCTCTTTTCGCCGTTTGATGCTCTGCGATGTTGAGGGCAGCATCGCGGTCGCTCCTTTTGGAGCTTTGTGCTGTGCTACATCATTAAACAGGACGTTTTCCATTTCTCGCTTGCTTCTTTGGAATAGCCACCTTGCAGGCATGATTGATAATACGCATGGTCGTGTTTGCCATTATCACTGCCCGTTCTGCTGGCGTTGCATGGGCTGGAATTTCCACCAGGGTTTGCTGACCGCGTTCTAGGGCCAGAGATAGTTTCTCGGTGTCCGTTCTTGCAACGTTCCACCTAGCAGGGCCACGCGCCAGCGGGGCTCTGATCGGTTTTTTATCACTCACGCGGAACGTGATATACTGATGGTCACTGGCTGTGTAGTCTTCAATGACCTGCCAGTCCTGCACTTGTGCAGCTAGGCGTTACGTTGCCAAGGAGACATCGACAATGGTCCCCCTGTAACCGAGCCTCCTGAAGGTTGGCGTAAAGCCGGTGTTTAGGACCACCAGTCCCAATTTGGACGCCATGTCCATGATTTGCCTTCCTCTGGAGTTCGGCTGGTTTTCACCACACTCGAGAGCTTTGGCATCAAAGTCTCCGGCCACGATCAGCTCCTCCTCCATTTCTCTGACAGCGTCCTCGAGGGCTTCCAATTTTTCAAGAAAGTGACCGATTGCTTCATTCGGTGTGAGGTAGCAGCTGACGTAGTTAACATCGCCGCAGCTCACCCACACATATCCACTGCCGGATCCATGGCATGTCACATGGAAGCGGCATGGGTTTGGAACCCATATTGCCGCAGTTCCAAGAGCGTCGCGGTACCATCCCCCATCTTCTCTATCCCGATATTACTCGCTGACGAGTACCACGTCAATGCTGTTCTCGACAGATCAGAGGGAGCAAGTCATTAGCCGTCCTGCTTCGATTCAAGTTTCCCTATAGAACTAACGCCATTTTTTCTTTTCTTATTCAAGAGCCGCACGGAATGCGGGACACGCTCCCGAGCCCGCTATGTGGTTACGAGAGTCGGGTTTTCCCTGCTGCTCAGGGCAGAGAAAGCACTTATAGGCAACGGAGCAGTCTTTTGCTTTGTGCCCACTGTCCCTGCATCGGAAGCAGAATACGCTACGATCCGGACCTTCGTATCTGGGGCCATGGTGACCATAGTCCAGGCATTTGTAACACCTGGGAACTATGGTCTTCCTCCGAATCCTGCAGTTTATCCATCCCACTTTTATAGGGGCCGTCCTCATTAGCGAATTGGCAGCGGATTTTTCTACCGTTACCGTGGCCATACATTGCCCTCTCTCGTTTGGCTGGTACAGCGAGGCCCGCATATACCCGTCGTAGCCTGTCAGGTCCCGCTGTAGGGCTTGCTGTATATCTTGCTGGGTGGTGTATACATCGAGATCCGTTATCTCGAGGACTGCTCTGGGGACCAATTCTCCTACGGTACACTGTTCCTCTACCGCCGACTTAAGGGCTTGCGAGAAGGTTGCCCTAGAATCAGCCGAGCTCTTTTTTAATTCGAGAAGGACTTGGCCTGTTTTCGCTGACTGGATGCGTGCAACCTCCATTCCGCTTGCTTCCGGGTTGACAGATTTCCGGATATCGGCAATAATCTCAGCGTATGTCTTGCCGCCCGTGGACTTGATTATGATGGCTGCTGTTGCTGTCCCTGTCCTTGCTGCTGCTGCTGCCGTTGCTGCTGTTGGGCTACGCGTCCATCGGTCGCTGATTCTCGCTGCTGCCTTCTTCTGCCTTTGTTGGATCAAACCTCGATCCATTTATCTTTTGCTGGTATCAGCTCCTCGTTCGCCTGTGTTCCCACGGATGTTACTATTGACTGGAGTGCTGCTGAGCCCTTCTTCTTCTTCTTTTTTTGTCTGCCTCCCTCTCCTTGTATGTCTGATGGTGATACAGAGGGTTGTCTTTTTTGTTGTGACCCCGTCACTGAGCCTTGGAGACATGCCAGTGTTGTTTCCGGGAGGGTCTCTCTAGATCTCTCCGCTAGCGTACGGCGTGCCTTCAAACAAGCTTGTCGGCCTTCTTCTAATGCCTCTAGCTTGTCTTCTATAAAAATGAGGCCATCTTTTACAGTTTAGTTAATGTTCGGCTGTCTTTTGGCAGCCTCCATCATTTCATTTAGGACATTTCTTAATTCTTGAAAGATGCCCGATACTTGCTCCTCCGTTTGCATTACATTGCGCCTGATGACCACTAGTTCTTCGTGACTATCGTTTGAGCCCCTAGCTCTTATTTCTGATACATCCGCTGCGCTGCCATGAACCTCTTTAGAAAATACCCTGTATAATGGAGTATGCGGAAGGGTCTTCTCCGAGTTCTTCTCTTCTTCTCCTACAATTCTTGGTACTTGTTTTGACATTCTGCAACATAAAAGTGAATTAAGACGATTCGCCCATTATGGGAGCCCCACCGCAGTGGGGCTACTATCCCCGCCTGAGATATTTTCTAGTTATGGATGACGAAACCGAGAAGCGGCTTGTCGGGAGATCAGTCCTATCGCCATCAGTGACTCTATTGAAAAAGGTTACGGGATAGGCCCGCGCCATATTGAAGCAAAAGGTTTAACGTCACCCCTATCGAGTGGGCGATCCCGGTACCAATCCAGCACCTGGCCCAAACCTCAGACTAGACGGTGTGCGATTTACCCTACGCATCTTCGGGTATAAGGAAATATTAACCAGATAATCCTTCGTACCTGCGCCCAGACTACACTGGTATCAACCCGGTTCTAGGCTCCAGTCGACGATGCCAGAGCGGTCCTCCCACTTTGAACATGTGGTTGCATGGCGCCGCCGCCCCTCCCGATGCGGTCGGAAGGGGAAGAGCATGCCATCCCCCTACAGAGGTAAGGTACTGACATCTCGCACCTCCCCGGTCAGGAGGCTACTACTCCTCACTTGATTAGTCTGACGGGAATATCCACCAGCCGCCGGCCGCAGCCCATTCATCCATCATCATGTTTATCTGTATGGGTGTATTTATTGTATATGTTTGTATAATGGGTGTGGAGCTCCCCGATCGGTAAAGCCTACCAAAGTCAAGCTTTTCGGCGCTTCGATTGACTTCTGCAGCTAATGGCGACATCTTCCAGAGAAAAGCCCGTTCATGTGACCCTCGGGAAGAAGTCGTCTTATGTTCCCCACAGTCGAAACTCGTTTATAGAGCCACTGGACGAAAGAAATATCATTCGATTCGATGCGCTCGCGTGACTTGTCGGACGATACCCGTTTACAGAGCCTCCGACAAATCATTGACGAAATTGTGTCGTTCGTCTTTGCACTGCTCGTAGGGTAATCTAATCGATCGAAGAGCCCGTATTTGTAAGGGTACTGTGTGTTGGCGTAGTACCGTGTTATGCATAATTGTGTCTTATGTTTGTGGTTGTGTGTGTTCGATGTGGAGAGGATGTTACTCAGCCATTTACCTCTATTAATTGACAGAGGTTTTGGTCCACGATTGATTATTCGTCACTTCATAGTGCTTATTTCACAACCAACCAGCTTCTCATAAGCTGGCCGTCCCCCTATCCGCCACCTGGGGACGCGTCGGGTAGCACGGGTCTCAGCCTCCGAATGATAAGCAATAGCAATAGCAATAGCAATAGCAATAGCAATAGCAATAGCAATAGCAATAACAATAACAATAACAATAACAATAACAATAATAGTAATAATAATAGTAGTAATAATAATAATAATAATAATAAAGAGATATGTCCAAGCTCATATGCTGAATAAATAATTCGAAGCCGTTCTTAACACTTCAAAATAAAAATTTGTACTTACATTACTTAAACCCTTATTTAAGAATTTACTTAAGAATTTGCATAAGAATTTACGTAAGAACTTACGTAAGAACTGGTGAAAATTCTTACATAAGACCTTATATAAGTTTTTATGCAAGTTCTTATGCAAATTCTTATGTAAATTCTTAAATAAGTTCTTACGTTATGTTACTACAAAAAATGTAAAATATGGTAAAGCTCAAAAGATGTCTAGGTGCCCCTAAACTTGATGTACGAGGGTCGTTCAATAAGTCCTTACAAAATCCAAGAGATGGCGCTCGTAGTAACGAAAATTAATTTTTCTTAGTGAGCAGCACTACTAACTAGACAGCTATTGAAGTTTCAGCTCTATCCATCAAAGAATTTCATTTTTATTGTCGATTGATGTAAACAACTTTCGTTTAGTTATAACAATGGAAAAAAGTTAGTTTCGAGCGGTGATTAAACATATATATTTAAAAGGCTTAACACCAAAAGAAATCAAAGCTGAGTTGGATGAAGTTCATGGCCCATCTGTCCCTGAAGAAAATGCTAATAATTAGAAAAAATAAATATATATATATATGTATATAAATATATATATATATATATATATATATATATATGAATGAATGAGTGAGGGAAGGCTGGGTAGACAAATAAATACACAATTTTTCGCGGGAAAATAAGACAACTTGCCTCGGCGTAAAAACTCCCACGAGGCAGAGAGAAAAGCCGGGGTAAGCGAATAATTTATTTAATAAAAGAGGAAATTATACATGACAAAAAGAGAATCTAAGATAGGATCAAAAAGAAGGGAGAGAGAAGGTAACAAACGCAATTATCCTAACGCTGTGAGGTACCTTTAACGCGCGCAAGAGAGCTATCTTCCCTTAAACACTAGACGGGAGAAACGAGGACAGCGCGACGTAATGTCCTGGCTGCACGTGGTTGGGATGTACCTTCTTGGTCGCAGGGCGCCTCGACGTCTCGAGGGAACCGTACCTGGACCACGGGCAGACCCTTTGGCCCTGCCGCGTAGGTGATCGACGTATGGAAGTCGGCACGTCGAGGGAGCTTGCACGTGGCCGGACCTTCCCAATCGTCCTTCACACCGAACACACACACACACACACACACACACGACTCGCTTTATGCACACACACACCCGACGCAAACAATTAACGAAGGGTGAAGTCGACCGTCCTGAGAAGGACGTACGTGCCGAACTTCTCGTACAATATATTAAAATATCCAATATCGGGTTTGATGCGCTGCCTTGAATCACGCCAGAAAAAGTCGACCGGTCTCTGCGGGAGAGAAAACGGAACTGCCCCACACGTGCCTAAGGTGCGCGAGAACCTTCGCTCTCGCGGCGCTCGCATCCGCTTGGCCGATAAGCGGCAGTGCGCGCAACGACTCGGCCGATTGTAATACGCGGCGATCGGCGAGCTACGGCGCGCAATTCAAATCCCCCCCAAAGGCCTAAATAACCCGAACATTCCGCCCGCCTTCGTCCGACGGACGAACCAGAACCTTGGAGAAAGGAGAAAACCGGCTCACTTTTCCTTAGCATCCAACACTAAAGGGCAAAGACGAGCAATGTGTCGTCGAAGGGAAGAAGAGGCAGTCTTGATGGTAACCACTCGCACCAGACCATCCGGGCCAGGATGCACCTCAGTGACCCTGCCCAATGGCCATTTTGATGGAGGGTACCGATCATCCTTCACCAATACGAGCTGACCTACCGCGAAGTTCTCGCAAGGGTCCCTCCACTTTTCTCGCTCTTGCAAGTGAAGCAGATACTCCGCTGACCAGCGCTTCCAGAAGTTGTTACGGATACGCTGGTGTAGCTGGAACCGGTTCAGCCGATTTTTTGGCAACTCGGGCAGGTCAGCGTCCGGAAGCAAAACCGAAGCTCCTTCATTAAGGAAATGCGAGGGAGTAAGCGCCCGCAAGTCGTTGAGGTCAGAACTTAAGGCTCCTAAAGGGCGAGAGTTAAGACAGGCCTCGATTTCTACGAGAACTGTGGATAACTCCTCGAAAGTGAGGGTGTGCTCACCGACAACTCTCCTCAAGTGGTGCTTCACGGACTTGACCCCTGCTTCCCATAAACCACCGTAATGCGGCGCACTGGGAGGGATGAACGTCCAATCAGTTCCATCGTTCGCAAGAAGAGAGGAGTTCTTGTAAAACTCGGAGGCACGATCGAACATACCCTGGAGTTCCTTACCCGCTCCCTGGAAGTTTGTGGCGTTGTCGCTGTAGATGTTACGGCAAATGCCTCGTCTCCCTACGAAACGACGTTACGCACAGATGAACGACGCTGAAGTTAAATCGCTAACAAGCTCTAGATGAATAGCTCGAGTAGCGAAGCAGACGAACAAAGCGATATATCCCTTATAAGACCGATTCCCTCGATCCTTTGCCATACGAACTTGGAACGGGCCCGCGTAATCGAGTCCTGACGTAGAGAAAGCTCTACCCTTTGTCACTCGATCAGCGGGGAGCTCACCCATAAGTTGTTGGGTTGAGTGAGGCTTAGCACGTTGACAAGGCATGCATGCGCGAATCGTTGATTTAACTAGTCGATTTCTCCCTAGGATCCACACCTGAGGCATTAAAATGCTCGATGTTAAAGTGGGACCACCGTGAAGTCACTGATGATGAGCGTGCCGCACGAACAACAGACTAAGGACCGAGTGCTGCGGCAAAATTGGGGCATGCTTCTGGTCAAAGGAGAGATTAGAGTGAGCCAATCGAACTCCCACACGCAGGAGTCCATCCACCTTGCTCACGAAAGGATTTAAGCTGCTGAGTCGGTTGCTCTTCGGCAATCTCTTCCTCGATGACAGCAGCCTAATCTCTACTGCAAAGACTCCTGCTTGAGCTAAACGAATAACCGTTACCCGAGCTTCAGATAGCTCAGAAGTGGTCAAGAATTGCGGCGAATCGCCTTCCGTCAACCTTCTCTTGGTCCGCAAACGGACAAGAGGACGTCTGCAGAGAGCTACGAAGCGAACAAGTGCTGTCAAGGAGGAAAACCGAGCCAATATCTCGGCTTCTTCAAAACGTGGACGAGCGTGATGAGCTCTGATCGGGTCAGCCGGCCGAGGCCACTTTGCCGGAGGCATAGATAGCCACGCCGGACCCTGCCACCAGAGAGCGCTATCAGCCAACTCTCCCGGATGAACCCCTTGCGTCACCAAGTCCGCCGGATTCTCCTTCTTCGGAACGTGATCCCACGTGGCCGACGGCAACGTAGTTTGTATCAAGGATACTCGATTGGCAACAAAGGTCTTCCAATAGCACGGGTGCTTACGAAGCCACATAAGCACGATCTGACTATCAGAACAGGTAAAAATTGGATGACCTCGTAGAAAATCCAAACTAGTCACATGCAGGATGAGTTTTGCGAGAAGAGCAGCGCCACACAACTCCAAATTGGGAATGCTCACCGTTTTCACGGGAGCTACCTTGGATTTTGCCGACAATAACGACACTCGGCAATTTCCATTACCCTCATCAATTCGCAGATATACCACTGCGGCATAAGCTCGAGAGGAAGCATCGGCAAATCCATGTATCTGATAAGAACAAACAGCTGTACCCCCTAGCCAACGTTCGATGGACAGAGAAGGCAATGCAGATAAACTCTTGCAATAATCATACCAGCGCTCACAGATCTCAGCTGGCAGTGATGAGTCCCATTCGCACTTCAAGATCCACATATCTTGCATCAAGATCTTGGCCGTGACCGAGACTGGGGCAATCCAAGCTAACGGATCGAATAAACGCGCAATATTAGAGAGGACGGATCTTTTTGTTTGAGCAGCAGCCAAATTCTCAACGCTAGACGCATTGAACCGAAACGCATCTTGCGATGGGACCCACTGTACCCCTAGAGCCTTAACTGACTCATCTTCATCGATCTGCTTCTCAGTGATCTACCGTACCGAGTCTGGCAGCAATTCCGGATGATTTGCAGCCCACTTGTCCAACTCGATCCCAGCAGAAGCTAAGAGCTCAGTAAGCTCGACCCTCTTCCGAATTGCAGTTTGCAAATCATCCGCTCCTGCAAATGTGTCATCGACATACGTTTCTGACTGAAGACAACGAGCCCCGAGCGGAAACCGATTCCCTTCATCCTCAACTAACTGCGAGAGAGTGCGAATTACTAAATAAGGAGCACAAGCCGTCCCATAAGTGACCGTAGTCAGGCGAAAATCAACTGGTTCAGATGCAGCATCGGGCGCCCAGACGATCCTCTGGTAGTCCTGATCTTCCGGCCTCACCCGAATCTGTCGAAACATCTTAACTATATCAGCAGTGAAAGCGAATCGATACCTACGCCAGTTCAACAGAATCAAGGAGAGATCACTCTGCAACGGAGCCCCTGTGAACATAGAAGCATTCAACGAATGTCCGTCTCGCGTACGACGAGAGGCGTCGAACACAACCCGTAGCTTCCACTTTGATGCGTCCTCCTGCACCACTGCATGATGAGGCAAATAAGGACAGCAAATAAGACGAAAATCACTAAACTACGTACTTAGTGTAGCAAGAAAAAGTAAACTTAAGCATAGAATAACGCAATAAAACACACCAAGCATCAGACCGATGGACCTCCGACGAAGGAACCCGCGTCATGTGACCTAACCTCTCGTAAGTTTCCATGAATTCAACGTACGCTTGGGTAAGCTTCGGATCACGATAAAGCCGACGATGCAGATGAGAAAGCGATCCCAGTGCGATGCGACGAGTCTCCGCAGCGATGGAAGGGCGATCTGGCTTCAAAGGGAGCTTCACCTCATACCGACCTTGCGAGTCACGGCCATGCGTCTCCCGAAACAAGCTCTCGCACCTTGCATCCTCTGGCTTCAACCTGTCACTAGGCGCTGAAACTTCCTCAAGTACCCAAAATCGCTGCAACACCTGATCTAAATCATCCCTGCAGTGGAGCGCCTGAACTGGAGAGTCAATCGCAGAACCATCCGCCCTCCGTGATCCTTCTGCATCCACCGGTCCGGAGACAATCCAACCGAGGACTGTGTTCTGAGCAACAAGCCGCGAAGTCGTGGATTTTTTCACCCCAGAAAGAAGCAACTGTCGATCTTCTTCGGGACTGCAAACTCAGGATCAGCTAAAACCATATCCGAAAATTTCTCCCGAGTTAAAGCCTCGCTAAGTTCGTGGGAAGGAAGACGCGAAGTAAGTTTAGGAAGAACTAATACTTCTGCTTCGACCTGAAATCCTGCATCAACCGCCGAACGAAGTGATCTGAGTGATCGAACGGGCAATGCCGGCAGCGCATGCCCCAAGACCAGACAGTGGCACGTGTGTACGTCGCTTAGGCAGTCCAAGTAACTGCGCAATGGATTCAGATATAAATGAAGCTTCTGAGCCTTGATCTAAAAGCGCCCACACACACGTGCCCTTTCCCTTTGGACCTACTACCAACACTCGAGCTGTGGCAAGGAGAGTCTTCCTCGTTGACATCGGAGATCTAGCCGCATGCATACTCACCACCGCTGATTTGGTACCTGGAGTCCAGTGGCTGCCCTTGGATGCTGACGCAGAACCTTGCGAGTTTCCTGCCTCCTGGAAATGAATAAGAGTGTGATGTTTGCCCTGACATGTAGAACAACGACCTGAAGAAGAACAAGAGTTTGCTCGGTGCCGACCCAGACAGTTAAAGCAGAGCTGCAGGCGCCTAACTTCCTCTCGACGCTCCTGGACAGATTTCTCCTTGAACCGATTGCATCTCATGAGAGCATGCGGGCCAGTACAGAGTAGGCAATTCATGGAACCTAGTTTCGCAGTACGAGAAGAGCTCACATGAAAAATCTTGCGAGGATGAACCGACTTAAGAGGAGGAGCCGACCTTTTTTCCCCACGTCGCTCAGAACTAATCATGCCAAGAGTCTGAATTCTCCTCTCGAGAAATTCGACCAAATCGTGGAACGTAGCAGAAGGGTACGAAGAGCTAGTATTATCCTGGCCAGTACCTGCTTCAATGAGTAGCCGATCCTTAGTACTAAGCTCCGACTCCCACAGCTTGCGCGACTCTGGATCTAAACGTTCAGATAAACTGCACACGATCCAAACATCCCAACTATCTACGGGCACTTCCATATTCTTCAAGGCGCGAACGATACGCTGAGCCTCATCCGAAAAGGAACGCAATTCCTCAGCTGACTCCTTCTTAAGATGAGGAAGTTCGTTAAAAGCAGACAAATGCTTGTTTATGATGAGCCTCGGGTTATGGTAACGAGCCTTCAGCGCCTTCCATGTGCTAGCATAGTTAGCGCTGGTGGTCGTCACGTCTTTAATTAAATCTGCCGCGCTCCCGGTCAAACACAGTTTCAGATACTGTAGCTTAGTCGCATCGGAAACCCGAGGCAAATCATGCACAAGCGTCGTGAATAAATCACAAAAGCTCTCCCAATCCTCGTATTTTCCTGAAAAAGTAGGAAGAGGGATTCTAGGGAGCTTCGCGACTCGAGAATCAAACCCAGACACCGTAGAGTTGAGAGGTTCGCCTGAAATTGTAGACTCATCTGCGACCTCGAACTGCGACTGCAACGTTAAGACCTCGTCAAGAGCACTCTCATACGCTGCCTGCAGCTTGCCAAATCCATCCTCGGTGACGTACTGATCCGTTTCCGCATCCTCCCTTACGGTAATCTCAGAATGAGTCTTACGAGCTTCAACCCAAATCTCCTTCAAGGCGTCGATGCGCGCCTGAATTATTTTCTTATTGAGCGAAGCATGCGGCTTATCGAGTAAGCGTTTGTGCAGACCCTGGATCTCTACCTGACGTGAGTCGTGTAGAGCCACCAGTTTTCTCAATGCTATAGGAGCCATGATAAACTAGCTTTAGAACAAGAAACGCGCCCAAGAAAATCACTAAACTACGTACTTAGTGTAGCAAGAAAAAGTAAACTTAAGCATAGAATAACGCAAGCGGCTTAACCTATATTACAACGCGCGCACCTATACAAATAGCCAAACGGGAGAATTACACGGCGAGAACGCGCTATACACGACTCGATGCCGCTAATCACTGTCCACGCCACGAGGCCGCCGAGCAAAGTCGGCCCGCTAAGCCGGCAAGGCGCGCCCGATGTCACGAGCAGCCCGCGAGAACAACCGAACGGTGCCGGCAGCAGACCGCCTGCGTATCGTCAGCCACACCGCGAGGCCACCGCGCGTAGCCGACGCGTCGAGCCGGGCAAGCGCGCTCGATGACAAGAGCCGATTCTGAGAGCGGCCGAACAACGCCGACAACAGCCCGCCTAAGTATCGCCAGCAACACCGCGAGCGCGCGCGTGGAGGCAACGCGTCAAGCCGAGCAAGCGCGCCGGACGCCACGAGCCGATTCCGAGAACGGCCGAACAGCGCCGACAGCAGCCCGCCTGAGTATCGCCAGACACACCGCGAGCGCGCGTGTGGAGGCGACGCGTCAAGCTGAGCAAGCGTGCTAGACGCTACGAGCCGATTCCGAGAAGGGCCGAACGGCGCCGATAACAGCTCGCCTGAGTATCGCCAGCCACACCCCGAGCGCGCGCGTGGAGGTGACGCTTCAAGCCGAGATAGCTCGCTAGACGCCACGAGCCGATTCCGAGAAGGGTCGAACGCGCCGATAACAGCTCACACGCTAAGAACGCTTAATATGATGCGCTTTTCGGATTTCATTCATCTAGCCAACCAACCTATCACTCATTCCTCACCCGGGGCACCCTGAAGAAAATGCTAATAATTAGAAAAAATAAATGTATATATATATATATGAATGAATGAGTGAGGGAAGGCTGGTAGACAAATAAATACACAATTTTTCGCGGGAAAATAAGACAACTTGCCTCGGCGTAAAAACTCCCACGAGGCAGAGAGAGAAGCCGGGGCATGCGAATAATTTATTTAATAAAAGAGGAAATTATACATGACACAAAGAGAATCTAAGATAGGAACAAAAAAGAAGGGAGAGAGAAGGTGACCAACGCAATTATCCTAACGCTGTGAGGTACCTTTAACGCGCGCAAGAGAGCTCTCTTACGTTAAATACTAGACGGGAGAAACGTGGACAGCGCGACGTAATGTCCTGGCTGAGGGAAACCGACGTCTCGAGGGAACCGTACCTGGACCACGGGCAGACCCTTTGGCCCTGCCGCGTAGGTGATCGCCGTGTGGAAGTCGGCACGTCGAGGGAGCTCGCACGTGGCCGGACCTTCCCAATCGTCCTTCACACCGAACACACACACACACACGACTCGCTTTACGCACACACATACCCGACGCAGACAATTAACGAAGGGAGAAGTCGAAAGTCCTGAGAAGGACGTACGTGCCGAACTTCTCGTACAATATATTAAAATATCCAATATCGGGTTTGATGCGCTGCCTTGAATCACGCCAGAAAAAGTCGACCGGTCTCTGCGGGAGAGAAAACGGAACTGCCCCACACGTGCCTAAGGTGCGCGAGAACCTTCGCTCTCGCGGCGCTCGCATCCGCTTGGCCAATAAGCGGCAGTGCGCGCAACTACTCGGCCGATTGTAATACGCGGCGATCGGCGAGCTACGGCGCGCAATTGAAATCCCCCCCAAAGGCCTAAATAACCCGAACAGTCCCTGTGTTTGCAACTGCTTACAATTGGGTGAATGAGTTCAAACGTGGCCGTACATTCAACAAAGATGAACATCGTTCGGGACGCCCAGTGGAAGTGACTACCCCCGAAATGATTGACAAAATCCACGATATGATTTTAAATGATCGACGAATAAAAGTTCGCGAAATAGTTGAGGCTACAGGCATATCGCAAGGTACAATCGCTTCAATTTTGCACGAAAAATTGGGTATGAACAAAATCTCGGTAAGATGGGTGCCGCGTTCGCTCACAGTAGAGAATAAACGTAAATGTGTGGTCGACTCTGAAGCTCTTTTGGCGCATTTCCGTCGCAATCCTAAGGAGTTTCTGCGTCGATACATAACTGTGGATGAAACATGGATAAAATGCTACACTCCAGAAACAAAAGAACAGTAAAAACAGTCGATTTGTAAGGTGAACGGGCTCTGAAGAAGTTGATGGCTACAGTCTTTTGGGATGCACGCGGCATCATCTACATCGATTACTTGGAAAAAGGAGATACGATAACAGGAGAGTATTGTGCGTCGTTATTGCACCGGTTGAGCGAAGAAATCAAAGAAAAACGTCCTCATATGAAAAAGAAAAAGATCGTCTTTCATCAAGACTATGCACGAGTGCACACCTGCGCAGTATCGATGGCCAAAATTATGGAATTAAAGTTCGAATTATTACAACATCCACCGTCTTCACCAGATTTGACCCCCAGTGACTTTTGCTTATTTCCAAACTTGAAAAAATGGCTTGGCGGACGACGGTTTACGTCGAACGAAGAGATTAACGCCCAACAAATAACTATTTTGAGGAGCTTCCGAAATCCTATGTTTTGGACGGCTTAAAAAATTTGGAAAAACACTTGGAAAAATGTATAGAGCTAAAAAGAGATTATGTTGCAAAACAAAAAACGATGTACCCAAAAATATTTTTTTTCTATCTTTTTCTAAGGACTTATTGAACAACCCACGTATCATCCAGATGGTACATGCATTTATAGCATTATTTATATGAATAAGAAAAATTAAAATTTTTTTAATAATTTTTAGAAATTTACTAAATATATTATACGTAAGATATGACATAAGATCTTATGTAAGAACTTATACCAGTTCTGGGTTCAATTTCGCTGGATCTTACATAAGATATTATATTAGTACTTATATAAGGTCCAGCATAAGATCATATATACGATCTGATGGAAGATCTTATGAGGAATTTTCAGTGGGGCGTACGAGGAGACTCTATCCAGTCCTACTAAAAAAATCACGTGATAAATCACGTGAGAAATCATTTGAGATTATTAAACAATTTCTCATGTGTTTTCTCACGTAATCTCCAATTTTGTCACGTGATTTCACACGTAATTTCCAATTTATCACGTGATTTCTCACGAGACTCGTATGTTCTCACGTAAACTATCACACAATGTCTGAATTTTCACGTAACTTTTCTTATGATTTCTCACGTAGCATTAAGTTTGTGATGTGATTTTTTACGTGATATCTGATCTCTTTTGAGATTTTGAAATTCTCAAAAAATTTCTTATTTCGCACGAGATTTCTATAGTTATCGCAACAAAATTTACGTGAGAATTTAAAAATCACAGATAACTTGAGAAATTAAAATTCGTATGTGAAATCAGGAATTGCATAAGAAACCACGAGAGAAGTTAGAAATCTGGTTAGAATTTACGTAATAATTGAGAGTCGCCGGAGATTTCACGTGAGAGATAAGAAATATTTTGAGAATTTAAAAATCAGAAAAGAAATCGGGTATCACGTAAAAAATCACATCACAAACTTAATGCTAGGTGAAAAATCATGAGAGAATTTAAGTGAAAATTCAGATATTGTGTGCTATTTTACGTCAGAATATAGTAGTTGCATGAGAACATAGAAGATGCGCGAAAACATACGGGTCTCGTGAGAATTTACGTGTTAAATTGAAAATTACGTGAGAAATCATGTGAGAAATTGGAGATTACGTGAGAAATTTTTTCATAATTTTAAACTTTTTCTTAGGTGATTTATCACGTGATTTTTTTACTAGGGTTGATTAGAGCTTCATCGTACACCCTACTGAAAATTTTTCATAAGATCTTCCATAAGATCATATATATGATCTTCTGCAAGACCTTATATAATTACTAATGTAAGATCTTATGTAAGATCCAACAAAATTCCAGCGATATTCAACTCAGAACTGGTCTAAATTCTTACATAAGATTATATGTAAGATCTTACGTAATACACATTGATTAAATGTCTGAAAATTATTAAAATTTTGTATATTCTTGTTATTTATATAAATAATGCCATGATTGGACGTACCGTCTAGATGATACATCTAGTTCAGGGAACCTAGACGTGTTTTGAGCCAATTTACGATACTTAACATTTTTTGCAGTAATAACATAACGTAAGAACTTATTTAAGAATTTACATAAGAATTTGCATAAGAACTTACATAAGAACTTATATAAGGACATACGTAAGAATTTACACCAGTTCTTACGCAAGTTGTTATGTAATTTCTTATGTAAATACCTATGTAAATTTTTAAATAAGGGCTTACGTAATGTAAGTACAATTTTTTTTTAAGTGTTAAGAGCGACTTAAAATAAATCTAGACCTCTCTAAACTTCGGGTATCATCCAGATGGTACGTCTAAAAATGACATTATTTATATGAATAGCGAATGTTTACGTATTATTAATAATTTTAAGAAATTTACTCAATTTGTCTTACGTAAGATCTTACGTAACCCACACAGTACACAATATTTCAGTGAAATGTTTTAAGAAACATTTCAAAGAAAGCTTACTGTAAGCTTGTGCAAACATTATAAAATTTTACCAAAGCCTTTCTGAAATAATGTTATGAAATAATTACAAAACCTTGCAGAAATATTTCATGAAATGTTTATAAAATTATAATAAAATACATTTCAGAAAACATTTCTCAAATGTTTTCATTTTTGTTGTAAGTTATTTTTTTCGATGAAATTATTTTTTAAGAATTCAAGAAAATAGTTTCAAAACCTTTTCAAAACATTTTTGTAAATGTTACATGAAATGCTATAAAAACATTTCATAAAATATTTCATGAAATGTTATTCAAATGTTTCGACAATGATTTTCATTTATGTGGTTTAGTAATATAAAAGATTTACCGAAACATTTCAAAAACATTTCGGCCAATATTGCGGATACTATATTTTGAATTTTTACAGAAATTTTTCAGTAACTTATTTAGAAAGTACGCTGGAAGATTGTTGGGAGGTTCTTAATACAGATTTATTATTCTCATTTATATTTCAAAAATCCTGGCAGGAACTTTTCTTGAAATGTTTTGTGTAAAGTTTTCTAAGTGTTTCGACAATGTTTTTCGATCATGTGATTCAGAAAGATTAAAAAAATTGCCGAAACATTTAAAAAATATTTCGGTTAACTTTGCAGAAACTATATTTCAAACTTTTACAGACATTTTTAATAAATTTCTTTAGTAAGTGCGCTGGAATATTGTCGGGAGGTTCTTAATTAGGCAATAGAGCCACAAGCAACTTTGTTAAAAAATTTACAATTATAGTTTTGGATGTATAATCCCGTAAGAGCCTCAAATTTGGTAAAATAATCAATTTCATTAATTTTTTTTTCTCCTAACCAAATTTTAGTATCAACCTAAGTCTTTTTTATCTTAAAATATACATCTAAAACTATAATGTTAAAATTTTTAACAAAATTGCTTGAGGCGCTCAACTTAAAATTTCTTCGGTGTCTCAACAGAAATATTGACCAATCAAAATTATCAAATTTGGTGATGACCGCAGATCAATCTAGAAAGGTCAATTGAATTCGTTGGAAGCATTTATAGTCAATTGAATTTTAATCGAATTAAATTGATTTAAATCTCATTTTCTTTCTCATTAAACAATAATTATTCGAATTATGAATGATAAGAGTTGATGAAAGACGATCAATGTCCACTCGACTTTAAAAATATCTGGTTGAATTTATTTGTATTTTTTCGAAATGCTGCAAGTTCTTTGGATTGAATGCTCGATCTCACTAACCTCATTGAAGGCTTTCTAAAAATTAAAACAAATTCGACCAAATATTTTTAAATTCGGGTGTACATCTCTGTGTATTGTATTAAAATCGATTTATTATTACATCCATGAATAAAGTTAATTGACAGTACTCTTCATTTGTCGCAATAGAATCAATTAATTCTTAAATGTTGAGTGATAAAAGTTGATTAAATCCGATTGACAGCCAATTCTCTCGTACTATTAACCCCTTGGATATATTAAACAGAAAGAACGATTATATTCCAAGAATGCTCTTGAATGCAAAATCTTGATAACTGCTAAACTATATTGAATTTTAATCTTCAAAATTCAAATTCGTATTAAACAATCACCAAATATTATAATTAAACATTTATAATTTGGAAGTTAAGATCGATTTATTCATATACTGATTCATATCCATTAAAATCTATTGTCAGTAAGTCTGCATCCATTGCATGTATATCTACTGCATGTTGTATCAATATAGGTCCATTAAATTCGATTGACAGTTAATTTCCATTCGTCGCATCAGGGTCTATTAATGCTTATATTGATTAAAACTAATTACAGTGTACAATTGGTCAATCTCTATTTGTTATATTAAAAGCAATTCACTCATATATAAATATAAATCGGTTAAAGAATCTCCATTCGTTGCATTAGTATCGATTCACTGTTATATCTATAAAAATCGATTGAAATCAATTGAAATATGGTGTAAAAAATGCAATTAATAAACATTCTAATAAGCCATTCCATAAAAGTTGATTAACATCGTTTTAAATTGATACAAAAATAATGCATTAAATGCGACTGCAATAGAAATATTTTAAAAGCGATAAGTTTTAAATCGACCAAAGTTAGAATGATTTTAACAAAATAGGTTGAACTGGATTGAACTTTAATCGATTTCAATTCATTACAATCTGATACTTTTAGCAGGGTTCTCTAGCCTTCGTAGAATGAGTACTTCCTCCATCGTATCCAGCAGGCATATCGGCCTGCCCTATTGAAAATTTTGAATACGATCTTCCGTAAGATCTTAAAATAAGATCTTATGCAAGAACTTATATAAGTACTAACGTAAAATCTTATGTAAGATCCAACCAGCAAAATTGATCTCAGAACTGGTATAAGTTCTTACATAAAATCTTAAACAACAAGTTTGAGCAAGGTTTCATACAAGGTTTGAAACCTTTCAGAAATATTTCAATGAAAGCTTTTCGAAATGTTGTTATGTCCGTTCCAAGTACTTGCAAAAATATTTCATGAAACATTTTGGGTATGTTTCTCAAAAAGTTACTAGTGAAACCTTTCTAAAATGTTACAGAAACATTTCATAGTGGGTTCTCACGCAGCATGAAATATTTCATGAAATATTTCTGGAATGTTTGTTATTCAGATTTAATACATTTTAAATATTTGAAAGGTTTCTGAAAGATTTCGTGAATGTTGCATGAAATATTTCTAAAATATTATGGAAATGTTTTGGTGACACAGCCCGAGAGCTCTATTCACATTACTACAATATTCCACGCAATATTGATAAAACCTTTTAGAAATGTTTCTTGTACGATGGGTAGTACATTGATTTATTATTATTATTTAACATTGTTAGATAATATACATTACAAACACGTGACATATTTTATGATTAAACCTATTTTATTAAGATATCTGAAATAATAAGAGAATTTAAAAAACTGATGTGACTGGGAATCGAATCGGCGACCTGCTGCGTGACAGTTCAGCACTGTAACCACTCCACCACGGTGGAACTTTAAAATGCTTTAAAAAGATTTTACTTATATTTTACAAGTAATAGTTTCAATGATAACTCCGTGTAGTATATTATATTATATTGTATCGTATTTGGATATTATAAAAATAAATACTGCATAATTTATAAATAATCGGTATATTTAAAAGAAATTATATTATATTATCTATATTTCTACGATGCTGGTAAAATAGAGTTCTGTATTGTACCTATTGTTCCTTATATGTCTTCTCTGTATTTGACCGAATCCTAAGAAATGTTTGTGGAATCACAAATTTACAACAAGCAATGTAATAAACATTATTTTTTTTATCTAGAAAAAATTATTATGTAAATTTTAAATTATTATATATTTTTCATTATAATAAATATTATTTTAATTTTTTTATTAACATTTTTATCTTTACCTCAATGAGTAAAAATTTATTCTAATATATTAAATTATGCAATAATAGTTAATAAACATGTAGTACGGAGATAAATTGCTACAGCTTTAGATTTTAGATATGACGTTTGTGTCCTCCTGAAGGAAGTTTTGCAATAGTTTTTCCTATTAAAACGTATTGAAAAATCATATTATAGAAATTAAGCGCATTGAAGGAAAGATGTACAACTGATTTTTTTGTCTATTTTTAGAAAAAATTAGAAAATTTAGAAAGTAAATCTAAGAGAGTATATCGGTACTCCGTGAGTCAAATACGTGTTTGGTCGTTTTTGACTTCCGTCGTAGGCCAAATCTTGTAATTAAATGGTTGAGTTACCATGAAAAATTTTATTCGTTTGCTTATATTAGCTCTCAAAATTGGTGATTCAACATTTTGATTTTAGCATTATACGAGGTCTGTCCCAAAAGTATCCGACCTACGTTCATATCTTCGCGCGGAGAGACTCAGGCGACCTCTGGAGGGTACGAACGTCACCAGCAACTCCTAACCTTCTCGTCAGTAGCCTGAGATACCGATGAAACGCCTTAGTTCCCGCGCAGCGTGTATTTGTTTACAACGACTTTTTTGCGTTCGTTGCAATTTGCTTATTGCTAAAAATGGCAGAACGAACCGAACAGCGAATTTGCATAAAATTTTGCTTTAATCTCGGTAAAAGTTGTGCGGAAACTATTCAAATGTTGCAAAAGCCTTTAAAGATGAGTGTATGGGCAAAACACAAATAAAAGAGTGGTATAGGCGGTTCAAAAGTGGCCGCACATCTGTTGACAGTGATCCTCGTTCATCAAGTCAATGTTGATTGTTTTTTTCGATTATGAGGGCGTTGTGCACCACGAATATGCCCCTACAGGCCAGACAATCAATAAAGAGTACTACGTTGAAGTTTTGAAAAGATTACGTAATGCAATCAGGAGAAAACGACCGCAACTTTGGGAAACCGGTGACTGGCTTCTTCATCACGACAATGCTCCAGCGTACGCATCAAACCTTGTGCAGCAGTATTTATTGAAACACAGTGTTGCGCAGCTCCGCCAGCCTCCATACAGTCCTGATATAGCTCCCTGCGACTTTTGGCTGTTTCCTCGATTGAAAATACCGCTTAAAGGACATCGATTCGACAATAAACAGACTGTTGAAACTAATGCGACGAATGCACTAAAGGCGATTCCGAAGTCTGACTTTCAAGAGTGCTTTAATAAGTGGAAACATCAATATGAGCGTCTTGTTCAATCAAATGGGGACTACTTTGAAGGATGCCACCCCCCGGATGATGAAGAATAAATCAAACGCCGAGAAATCGAGGTAGGTCGGATACTTTTGGGACAGACCTCGTATTTATGGAATACTAAATATATATTTCTCAAAATTTCGTCGAAATCAGAATAGCAGTTTTCATGAATTTCATGATTGTAGCTGTCGGAAGCGTGAGTTCCCATTATAATGTTACGTGTTAAAAACGTAAATATAAAATTCTAATCTTTTTTCTGGGTTGGTGAAGCTTTCTAAAAATTTATATGAGAAAGTTTGAGGTCAAAACGTACTAGTATACAAAATTTCAGAGTATTCTGAACACTAATTCGAAACCGATAGTACTCCCGTAACTAATTTTTTTCCTTTTGTTCTGTTAATTCAAAATTTTTTGCATAATATAGGGCATTATTAACATGTTAAGATAGATGTAGCATTTATTATCTCTATTCGTTATATCCCATAAAAATCCTTGAGGAAGGAAAAATAAAGTGATTAATATTATTGATTATTTACCATAAATCACAGGAGCAATATGTTATGAATTGAATTCAAACTTTAAGGAGATCTCCAAAGTATAGTTTGGGCTGGAAATATGAGAAACAAGTGCAGGAAATATCAAAAACAAAAGTTTAGGTTAATACGTTATTAATACCAATGTTGCTTATAATATCGCTTTCTTACAAGATTTTATAAATTCTATAATACTCGTACAAAGTATATTTAGTCTTAACTTTTCTATTTTCGGTTATACGATTCATAAAAAATTTCTCTTATAATACGGCAAATGAGCGATGACGGAAAAGTCTTTCAATTCGAAATAAATTAGCCCCATACCTCTTAAAAAATTGTTAAGAACACATATTTAACACAAAATATTATGAACTGACTATATTAACAAACAAAAATGTAGTTATGCTTGTAATGTTTATTGTTGATTTTATAAATTATCTAAGTATTTGAAAGACCCATATGTGCATCTATATTCATCAGAAATACTTAATTGTAGATTCCTATATTACCAGCTGAACATTTTTATAATTTTTTTCATGCTTTGCGGGCCATTTATCAAAAATTATACTCACTTCCAGTAAAACGTTATCAAATGTAATATATATTGATATATTCGTTTTGGTAAAATAAAATTAATATAAATTATCAATTAAATTAATTTAACTATATCTGACATTTTCTATTTGTTCAGTATTAACTTTTAAAAAATGTGACACAAAAAATATAATAAAATTTTGAATATTATTTAATCTGTATTCGAATCAAACCATTTCAATTTAGAAATTATTATTAACTGTTTTTCATTTATATTATTAAATATTGCTTAAATATTTCTGGAACATTTTCAGACGTGGTTCTTCGCTATAGCTATATATGATTATATAAAATCATATAATATATATAATTATATAATAAGCATCTTAGTACCTTTAAAAATTTGATGTATATCTAATTATATATAACTATATGTAATTGTATACAAAGTGAAAACATAGCGTGGCCCCGATCTGCACACCCCTTATACATATTGCATGATTAGCCCTATTCAGGCACCTGATCAGGACCTTATCCGACTCCATAAGATGTTTAGATCATATCCTAGTTTTACCAGAACTTAATATTTATTCTACTTGTAAAATCCTCGATAGTCGAGTAAATAAAATGGATCATTATTATTGTAATTAAATTGATACTCTCTATTTATTTACTTAATAAATATATAATATTCAATATTATTAAATACTAACATTGATTATCAATATCAAATGTTGTTAAAAATTATAATGTAATAAAAATTTGTATTTCTGATACGACAGTCATTAAATAATTAAGTTTTGCGTTCTCCTGAAATGAGAATTTATTACAATGAATTCTTACCTCTATGTAGCCCTTAGAAAATAAGAATTAAAATAACAGCTAAAATAAAATGTATACAAAGAAAGATATATATCTTCCTATATTATATAGTTGTTTGTAAATCTTATAAGATTTACGCCCTCCTCGCCCCTTCTCGCCCCTCCTCGCCCCTCATTTTGCCCTCCTCATTCTCCTCCTCAAAACAAGGTAATATCGTTTCAAAAAATACGTTATTTTGATCTTATTTGTTGCCCTCCTCGCCCCTCCTCTTTGTATCCTCCTCTTTGTATCCTCCTCATAGCCCTCCTCCCAGCCCTCCTCATGTCCTCTTCATTTGCAGAAAGTATGCATAAATAAAATACATGGAATTTGTTTAGATTTATAAGACTTATGTTTTAAATGTTATATTTTTGATTAATATAATATAAATTATTCTTATAAATCTAAATAATATGCAAAAAGTATGCACATGATTACAAATAAAATACATGCAAATTAATTTAGATTTATATGAGTGAAATTTTTAAGTTTTTCATAATATAATACAAAATACCGCGTATATTAATTCTGCATCAAATTCTCTTTCCAAAACACACTACTTTTATTTAAAAAAATTAGGCCCACAGAGAAGGGAACGTTGTAATACGTTCCTATGGAAGTTTCAAAAACGTTTCAGAAACCTTGCAGAAACCTTGCAGAAACCTTCAATGCCTGTTTTTGCGTTTCAAAAGAAATCTTGTAGAAACGTTTCTGAGAGTATGTAATTGTTGTCTTACCTCTACTTACTTTACTTGCATACAATACTGTTGAGCGGGTTTTCTTCTGCAATGATAAAAATATAATAATATCAATAACAATTAGCATGCATTAAATTTTGTGTAAATAAATAAAGATAAATTGTAAAACTCAATTTGCAAATATTAAATCACTTATTATAAATCCTGAAGTTATAATCAAAAAATTTATATGAAGATTTTTTTTTATTATTAAATTTTGATATGATTTTAATTATAGGTCCGAGATGCAGGGTAATGGATGTCCAAATAAAATAAAACGTATTGTTATATGCTAGGTAAAAGTCTCTTAAGAAGTCTTAAAATAGACTGCAACCGATTTAAAATGATTGAAACTAATTCACTTCATCAAAAGATGACTAATTTGGGCAGATTACAAATGATTCCTCAATGTTCAAACCAATTTAAATCATTCAAAGAAGAAAACCAATTTATCCCGATTACAGGCGATTCAATTTATTGAAAGAAAAGAAATTCATTCCGATTGAAATTTATTCAGTTTATTGAAAGACAACAAATTCATTCCGATTGGAATTGATTTAGTTTATTGAGAAAAGAACAGCAATACATCCCGATTGGAATCGATATATTTTAATGCGGAATATAACTGCTTTGTGGCGCTTCAAAACTCCCAAGTAACCGAGTATCTTCTAGGTTACTACATAAGGAAATAAATTAAGTAAGATAAAGCCGATTGTTTGATCGCAGTAGATGATAAACCATTAAAATGTATTTGATTACGTAGAAAGATGACCAATTGAAACCGATTGGTAACAATTAATTCTACAGCATAATACACAATATAAATACCCCCTTCCCCAGTTGTAAATGTATTAAATTGGATTAAAAAAAATTAAATCCAATTCCTTATTAATAAATTAAAATCGATAAACAAAATTGAATCGATTCTGAGTCTAATTCTTAATACCAATTTTCTCGTTTTATGTTTATTATAACGCGTATATAATTGAAGTTCATTAAAACCGATTTAATTTAATTGAGAAATAATACGTTAAATCGATTGACAAATGCAAAAACGGTTATCGATTTTAATGAATTAGTATTGATTGCGTTTTATCATTTTCAATCAACTTCTACGTACAAGATTTGCTTAAATCATTTTGAATAAGAAGGGTAGGTATTAGGAATTAAATTCAGAATCGATTCAGTTTTTCTAATCGGGTTTAATCCTCTTTTTCCAACAGGGAAGCACATGGTTGACAAACATGCGCTTTTGGACATGCAGTATGACTTTCGGAAAGGACCATCTACGGTTGATGCACGAAATGCGTTTAGCTTTGTCAGATGGATGGACATCATCGATAGCCTAGTAAGAAGGGATACTCTGGCCTACCTACGACGCATGGTAGAAGACTACTTAAGCGATTAGTGGGTCATCTACAAGGAATAGGCTTCCCACGTGAAAAGTCCCACATGATTACCACATGGAAATCATATGGATTCCACATGATTCCCACATGGTTCCCATATGGTATCTTATGGGAACCATGTAGGAACCATGTGGGCTTTTGAAAAGATTTCCCAGTGGGGTCAACGACGTACTCAGAATAGTTATCAGGCTGCTGTCCGTAGACAAGACTTAGGTAGTCCTGGTAACTCACATTAGACGTTTTGGGGCACCGGAGCTTGGCCTTGGAATACTACGTTATCCAGGTACTCACAGGGCATGGGTGCTACAATGAGTATTTGCGCCGATTCGCGGAGAAGGCAGAGGCAACCTGTAATATAGTAATGCTGTATTAATGATTTTTTGAAATTTCTACAGTGGTATTACCTCTTAAGAACCTCTTACCGTTTCTTTTGTCGCAATCGTCTCGGCCAATTTTCCCCTAGCGGCCCACTTATTCTCGACGGACAGCATTTCGCCCATCATGTTCTCAGGTGTGAATTGTCCGACCGAGCCGAAAAGAGCTGTTCTTTTTCGATCCACTTTTCACAGACGAAAAACGTGTGAATTGAATCGTCGCAAACAGCGGAACAGAAGATGGAATTCGGGCTCTAAGCCTTCCCCATACGATTGAGGTATGTGCAGAAGTATCCATGGTCACTCAGGAATTGGGTCAAGTAGTAATTTACCTGCCCATGGTATCTATTAATCAAAGGGGCCAGCTGGTCTATCAGCCTTGCTGTTCATTTACCCTTGGTTTTGGTTGTCCAGAATCGTTGCCACGTTTCCATGGTGCGTTCCCGTTCTTCTCTATGGACTGTTGCTTTGTCCTTTCCTGTTTTCTTCCGTTCGTAGATTCGCTTGCGCTCCGTCGCGTGTAGGTCGATCGGGACAATTCCCGCAGTAACGAGCACTGCGGGTCCCGAGACCGTCCGATAGGTGCTGGTGACTCTGAGAGCTCCTCTATACTGAACGGAAATGAGTCGAACTTGGTATGAGTCTTTTTCCATTGCATCGGCCCATATTTCAGAACCGTACAATAAGAAAGATGTAATGACTGACATGAGGAGTCGACGCTTGCTCGCTTTTGGTTAAATCGTGTTCGCCATGAGACGGTACAACTGTGCCGTTTTTTTCGCCGCTTTATCCGCTGCATACGCTAAGTGATGAAAGTAAGTAAGCTTAGTGTCTAGTTTGAGTTCCAGATTCATAGCCTCCCTCCTTGTCGAAACCTCCGCGTCTCCCACGTACATGGGGAAGACGGTCACAATCCGTTTGCCAATGAAGGGCACGATCTATGTCTTAACGCTATCCAATATAGTCGCGTACAGAAAAAGATTGCATATGCGCCGAACGCTCGAGAAATCGAGGTGCGAGAGCGTTTCAGACCGCTGCCCGCCCCTGCGCTCTATACGTCTGTATAACCACCGCGTAGCTGCAGAGATCTGTGGCAATAGTTGCCGCCGAACGGCTGTGCCGACCGTTGCCGAGTGCGCGCAAGTATGAGCGAAGCGCCCGCGCTTACGTAACGAACCTCTACAGTGCCACTGATTGCCGAACGAGCCCACGTGAGTGAGCGAGAGAGAGAGAGAGAGAGAGAGAGAGAGAGAGAGAGGATGAGCGAGAGGGTAGCGCTGAACAGTTACAGCGATAGGCTATGGCGTGCAAATCGCTGCCTTTGAATACCTCGATGAAGCGAGGCGGATGTTGCGACGTTGCCGTTACGATGATGATGTTGCCAGTAGAGAGTAGGGGTGGTCTGATTGACTTCCTCTCGATTTGAATTCTCTACTAAAAATGGCCGTTTCCTCGAACTACTTGTTCGACGGCGCCTTTCCTGATGCCGACGCTGATTGTTGGTGACGAAAATGGCGGCCCAGTGCCGCTTCTACGAATTCTCCCTCAAATTTCTCTTACTCCGTTACTGACATTCAGTAACTTCCGCTCCATGCAATGAAGTGCACTGCCCCTTCTCCTAGGCGAAGTAGAAATGCACTGCCGAAGAGAAAAACCTCCAATCCACACACAATACCACACTAAAAGACTTTTAACGTCTTGACTTGATTACGAGTCACTGTGTTACCTTACACACTGTACTGACCCATCAGATAACAGCACACTCTCACTTTGTTTAAACAACCATGTACATGTTTAAACAACGATGCTCTGCTACCCAATGTTGAGTCGCCTCACTTGCGTTTATTGCGAGTAAAGAGACGGAGCTCTATAGAAAAACGAATTGGAGAGTTGAGGTAAAGCACAATGAAGCAGTGTTATTAACAGTAACAATAACAACTTACTTTAATAACAAAATAGTGTATGTACAAATGTAAAAAGAAAGGAAGGTAATTCTACGACGCGACCGTTACAGCTTAAAATTAGTCGACACGGAGCCGATGCTGAGTGCTCCGTACTTCGGCGAAAACTAATTGTCGGGAGCGTCTAACCGCTTACAGCCAAAGGGAAGAGGAACAGAGAGAGAGAGAGTGAGAGAGAAGCGGGGGCAAGAAGACAGCGTTGTCATAAACACTAAGGCAATTAATAAGTTTGCACAAATTCTGCGACTAGAATATTCGACTGTCTTCCTGCTGCGCAGCTCTCTATCTGGCGATGGAACATTCCCGAACAGGGACCATAGTTTTATTCCAAAACGTATTGGTTTATCTTTGATGAATTGTTTTAGAATGGTCCGACCAAAAAATTTAATCATCATTTCATCGATTGACAATGATGACCAAAAAAATCCAAATTGTTTTATATTTTTTCTAAAAATATTTAACAGTACACGTACTTTCCAAACTTTGTTACTATCAACCTTATCCGAATTTTTTGAAGTTCTCAAAGTAGACTTGGTTTTTTCAAAAGAATTTCAACTCATCGTATTTGAAACAATATCAGAGTGCAACATTTCATCTGTTGCCCAATAATCTCTATAACTCTTACAAATATTGAAAATAGAAAATATAATTACACCTAAAAATTGGTTGAAATTATCAAAATCCAAATCAAAATCATTTTCATTGGTTGCATCAATAATTTGATTTTTCATTTCATTACAAAAAAACATTTCAAATAATTCTCGAGGACTTTTGTCCAGGACTTTCTGTTTTATTGCGTCAAAATTAAATATTTCTGAGTCAAGTTGCGGATTGTATACTATTTCATTATCTAACCATTTGTAAGAGTGTGACTCTTCTAACTTTTTATCATTCGGGGAAAAATTTCGATAAACTTCTTCGTAAGAAGAGACTGTTGCATCAGTGAGAGTATGACGTTGATCGATTTCGTCATCACTGTTCTAACCCTCTACGTCACTGTTTTCATCGTTTGGTATAAATAAAACTTCTTCATCGGTATGTTCATCTTCACTGTCATAATCATAAACATTATCATCTTCAATACTTCTATCAAAACTGTCATTCTCTGTAGACTTACGTTTCGACATATTTGCGAAAGTTTTATAAAACTTATTTATGACAAACTGATGAAAAAATTATCTGATAACGTTGGAAAAATTACTACAAGAATAAACGACTAACTGTGAGAAACAGCTAACCTGCTATCCTGAACAGGATAGGTACAAATAGCCCAATAAAGTAAATATCCTCTAACTATCTTGAGAAAGACTGTTAGAGAAATAAACACTTTACCAGATTAGAAATCTCGCCAACTATCCTGAAAAGGACTGTTGGGAAAGCAGCCAAGGAAGAAAGTTCCAAAAATTATTGTAAAGAATGTGAGGAATATATTATGTTCAAGTTGATTCGACCCTTACCACATTGAAAAAAATGAATAATTTCTTCAACCATTATTTCAAAAGTAAATATACAAAATTGAATCCAATTCGGTTGACGTTTGAAAAAAATGTCGGCCATTTTGGATTCGCCATGTTGAATTTTTCAAATCTGATTTCAGATTCGTTATCAGCGACCCTGAAAACCCCCATATATAAAATTTGGCCCAAATCCGTTGAATTTGAAAAAAATGTCCGCCATATTGGATCCGCCATCTTGAATTTTTCAAATTCGATGTCAGATTCATCATCAGGGACCTTAGGCCAAGCAACAGAGATCAGAAAGTACATGTTTCATGACAAAATTAATAGCAGGATCGGACCAATGTCATTAAGTCTGGAAATAGTTGCTGATAGTGGGTGCATAGTTGGATACTCCAATTTTCAATTCGTAATTTTGTAATTAGCGATTATTTATGAAAAAAAGCAATTTTTCGCGTTTTTTGCATATAACTTCAAAACTATTTATCCGATAGTAATACTGTCAACAGACGATTTGTAGAGAATAAAAAGACGTATAAAATGCGACCTCGAACGTCCCGATCGGATACATACATTCCGAGAAAATCCAAAAGACTATAAAAAATGACGATTTTTCAAAAATCCATAACTTTGTTAATTTTTAATATGTAGCGCTGTTCTCCTGGATTTAAGTGGGTATTAACATGTTCTTTGATAGTGCAAAACCTGGACTATGTTCGACGAATACTTTCGGAGTTATAGCGATTTGAAAATTGTAATCCTTTTTTTTGCGGAGGGCTGTATGCTCGTGTATTTATCTGATTCTCCCGTTCTTTGAAAATTTGGAAAATATAGATAAAATACTTGAACACCTCATCTCGCTTTTTTTTAAAAAGATGATTGCTAACGGTCGAAAAATAAATGCGAACTTGTGCTGTAGCCGCTGTCCGCGAGCGAGTAGTCGAGTAGTGGGGGAAGAGGGGAAATGATATCTATAGATATAGTAGCGCGCCTGGCGCGGGCTGCTAATCTTTTCACTCGTTTATCTCGGTTATGAATTAAGCATGAGAACATGAATAACTGCGGGAATGTAAAATCATGAAAGGAAAGCAATTTTCGCGTACAACAAACCATCGTAACTGTGAAAAGTTAACAACTATTGAGAAAAGTTGATAATTTCTAGCTGTAACAGTAATTTTTTGTAAAATCGGATGACAAAAATGGATTCTCCAGACAAAATTACCCCGGAATATGGGAAAAAAACATCCAGATAGCTTAATTCATAACCGAGATAAACGAGTGAAAAGATTAGCAGCGCGCGCCAGGCGCGATACTATATCTATAGATATCGTTTCCTCTCTTCCCCCACTACTCGACTACTCGCTCGCGGACAGCGGCTTCAGCACAAGTTCGCATCGAATTTTCGACCGTTAGCAATCATCTTTTTAAAAAAAAGCGAGATGAGGTGTTCAAGTATTTTATCTATATTTTCCAAATTATCAAAGAACAGGAGAATCGCTATAACTCCGAAAGTATTCGTCGGACATAGTCCAGATTTTGCACTATCAAAGAATATGTTAATACCCACTTAAATCCAAGAGAACAGCGCTACATATTAAAAATTAACAAAGTTATGGATTTTTGAAAAATCGTCTTTTTTTATAGTTTTTTTTTGTATTTTCTCGGAATGTATTTATCCGATCGGGACGTTCGAGGTCGCATTTTATTCGTCTTTTTATTCTCTACAAATCGTCTGTTGACAGTATTACTATCGGATAAATAGTTTTGAAGTTATATGCAAAAAACGCGAAAAATTGCTTTTTTTCATAAATAATCGCTAATTACAAAATTACGAATTGAAAATTGGAGTATCCAACTATGCACCCACTATCAGCAACTATTTCCAGACATAATGACATTGGTCCGATCCTGCTATTAATTTTGTCAAGCTAAAATGCTCTGTTGCTTGGCCTACCTCGAGAACCTCAGTATTCAAAATTTGGTATAAATTAGGAAATTTTTGAAAAAATATGAAGTTTCCGATTATTTCATTATGTCACAGGCGCCATCTTGGAAAATTTTTCGGGAATATTTGGAAACATCAAATGTTTTAACAATAATATCATTTGCAACATGAATCCATATCAAGATCTTCGTTGAACCCGTTTTTTTCTAAACAAGCATGTCAAAATGTTAAAAAATGTGTTTCTAATTTTTCATCAAATTCAAACAGCCATTTTGAAATTTTCCAACGGAAATTTAAAAATTCTGACTTTTGAATCGGAAAAAGCGGACAATTTTACTTCAGAAAAGTGCTATTCGTTATTATTATTTTTTTTTCGACAATTTTTTAGGCAAAAAACCAATCCACTATAAAATGGCTGCTTGGAAAGAAATGGGTTAAGCTGATCTTGTTCTTTTTCAAAGTTCCGCGCGATGATGACTAAAGCGACATCATCAGCGTAGGCTATCATGTACACCCTTTCCGGTAGCCCGAGTCGTATCAAGGCATCGTATAGGATGTTCCAAATCAAGGCCAAAGATCGACCCCTGTGTTACGCCGGCGCTGAGATATTGCTCGTGTTGGCCTTCTTCGGTTTCGTAGCGGAGGATACGGTCCTTTAGATAGTCCCGTATCACCCACATGAGGTACTCTAGGATTCTGAACTCGTTCAACGCGTCCAAAATATCTGGCTACCTGGCCGTGTTGAAGGTGTTTTTAACGTCCAGCGTAACGAGAAGCGCAATGTGCCTGAAAAAATGATTTCCAGTCCATGCTCTCCTTCCCAGACGAACTATCTCCTGTATAGCGTCTATCCTGGATCGCCGTTTCGTAAAGCCGTATTGGTTGTTGGCTAAATGCCGGCAGCTTGCACAGCACCGTGTAGCCTTGGTTTGAGCAACCACTCATAGAGCTTCCCTGCGTGGTCCAACATGCACAGTGGCCTGTTAGACGATGGAAGCCAGGGATCACCTCCCTTACCTTTCCCGATCAACACGAGACGGGCAACCTTCCAGGGAGTGTCAAATACACCGATCTTCAGGCACGCATTGTACATGTTCAGCAATAGAGAAGGGGCTTTCACCGCGATGATCTTCAACATTACAGCTGGTATCCCGTCGGGTCCAGGCGCCTTTCTGCTCCGCATCATTTTGGTAGCGATCTGCATCTCCTCGGTGAAGAATATGGGAATCTTACCTAATTCAGCGGCTTCCTCCTGGTCTTGCCTTGGCCGATGTGTTGGGAACTGAGTATCGAAGATTCGAGCCATAGTGTTCTTGTCGAATGGGTGATTTGGTAGCGCACAGAGTTTCGTGGTCACGATTTTGTAGCGCACAGAGTTTCGTGGTCACGATTTTGTAGCCCAAGCCCCTCACGTCCGGATTGACTCCCACTTGCAGGCTCTTCCAGTACTGTGCCTTCCTCTGGTTGATCTCGCGTCAGAGCCGCTTGCGCGCTGCATTATGTTACGGTGGCAACAGTGCTGCTTCGGTTTTGTCTCTCGTTCTTTGCACTCTTCTTCTGAGGCGTTTCGCTTCCGCTCTAAGTTACGCTATTTCGTGCGACCACCAGCAAGCAGGGCGTGTTCCATATCGCGATCCCCTGCGCGGTATGGATGCGTTGCAGGCTCGATGAATGAGACCCATAGTCTCCCTCACGAGGGCCTCCGCTCCGTTTCTGTCTTCGGTGGCGTTCATCGTCGCGAAGTTTCCCTGTCCTTCAAGCAGTACCTCGACTATCTTTTCGGTGATCAGCCTAGCCAGATTCCATCGGGGTGGCTTTGCCGAGACTATTATCGTCTGGGATTTATCCGCAGCTGAAAGGCAATATTAATGGTCACATCCATTGTAATCCTCCATTACCCTCTAATCCGGCGCTCTACGCGCTACATTTTCTGATGCGAAAGTCACGTCCGAAATCGTCCCAATATTCCCTACCATTCTGAAAGTCGACGTGTTCCCAACGTTGAGAACTATCAGGCCGAGTCTGGATACCATCTCCATGATGGACTTTCGTCTGCTGTACAGCACTGGAATGCCCCATTCCAATGCTTGCGCATTGAAGTCGTCGACGACTACGGTCTCGCCTTCTATCTCGCGGATCGCATCTTCCAGCTCACCCAGACTCCGCCTGAATTGCTCAATACCGTTCGGGGTGAAGTAGGAGCTCACGAATGTTACGTTTCTGCTTCTCACCCACCCAAAGCCGCTTCCGGCCGCGTGTTCGTCCACTCTGATGGTTCGTGGATTCACGTAGATTGCTGCTGTGCCAAATGTGTCTTTGTACCATGTAGGTACATTCCAGTGACAGTACTGGTCGCTGATTAGCAGCCTTCGTCTCAGATATACTCTAAGTCAGAAGGCTGTTGGCTAATTTCGCAAAATGCTCTACACTGTCCTGATCGCAGCGTGTGACCCAGCTGTGCTTGGTCTACTCCAAGGTCAGTACATAATACGCACCTCGCCTCGGTAGCCTTGCGGGCTGCTCCTTTGTGACCGTTTGCGCCACATTTGTAGCAGGCCTTGCTTCTATCTGGGCCACGACAGTCGTGCGCCTGATGTCCATGACCCAAACATCTGAAGCACCGCTGGAGCCGCTGCCACCTTCTCAGTCGGTAGTTCATGTAGCGACTTTCAGGCGATTCTTCTCTAGGAGGAGCTCTACCTTTTCCTGGTCAGTCTTTAAGATGGCCAGTCACTGCTCCCTACTATTGGGCTTGGCGAAACGCTGATCTCACCTGTTGACACTCCTGTTTCGTCAAAGACATTCTTGATCGCCGTCTCCACTTCTTCTTTGGTGGTGAGGCTGTTAAGGTCTCTGACTTCCACGTTTTTTTTAGGGTCTTTACACTCGCCGACGCGCCCATTATCTTCCTGATGAAGTCACCTTTAGTCCCCAGCTCCTAGTTGTTGCTTTTTTTGCCCAACTCTACCAGGATGTCGCCAACCCTGGTTTTCCTGATACACTTAATATCAGTCGTTGGACACTCTGCTGTGACTTTTCCGCGGACATTTGAAAGAACGTCCGCGTAGGTAACTCCATCGCCCGGTCAGATAAGGACAGCTCTGGGTCACTTCCTTGGTATTCTCCTCCTCCTCCTCTTCTTCTTCTTCTTCTTTGGAGCAGCCTCACTCCTCTTGTCGGCCGGTGTCCTGGCTGTTGGGGGCTTGTTTTGTTGCGGCAGCTTCTGTCAATCCTGTTGTTTGCAGTGCAGCTGTTGTTGGCTCTGCAGCGCTGGATGTTTCTGCTCCTGTTGCTGCGGTATTTTAGCTGCAGCCTTCTCTCTACTCGACATGACCGGAACAACACCGTCGATCTGCGGGGGCCCATTGGCCCTGGCCTTCTTATCAGTGAGCACTGACTCGGCACTGTCAGAGTCCCAGTCTAGCGGTCGCCCTCTCTTATTTTGAAGGCGCTGGTTTAAGGTAGCCGTCGCTTCCAGAGTGTCTGTTGGGCTGTACTCTTGGACGTGGGGAAACTGTCGGTGCATCCAAGCGTCGAAAAGTTAAACGAGTTAGGGTATGGAGTGCTTGATGGTGTTATTTACGCGAGGCTATTTCTCCAACGCTTTTCCCACATTTTTGAGGATTTCATCTATCACCATTATGAACTCCTCAATACTACTTACCTCCGGGCGGCTGAGCTGTTGTGAACCGCCCGGTAGCGATTTTGGAGCAAGCTGCTCCACCATCACCCTTGCTTCTGGGCAGGTATAGGGTTGACCTGCCTTCTAAAAACCATATATTCTAAGTTTGCTGAATATTTCGAGACGGTGAAAGCAATACCAGCATTGATAATGGGTTTTGATGATTTTAAAAAGAGCTTAAAAGTTATGGAGAAAAAATTGACACATCAGAACTCCTTGCTGGAGGAGTTTTGGATCGATCAAACCTCATTAGAAAAAGAAAATGCGGTATTGACTGAAAAATTGCTAGTACTACAAAATAAATTAGACAATGAAATGAATTCAGACAATGCACATGGTTCACTTCGATCGACCACTTTAGATCTTGTGGTACCTCGTGAGCCATACACTATGAGCGTGCAAACGCAGGACCATAAGCTTAATAGACACAACGCTTTAAAAAGAAATATTCACCGTTCCGCACGGAGCAATCGGGTCCCTTTATCAAAAGAAAATGTACTTAAAGCTAGTAATATTAATAAATTAATAGTATCAAGCATCTTTGAAGGAGATGGAAATAAATATATAGCTATTTCTCCTGCTATATTAGTCAAAATACTACCTTACATAAAGAAAGAAGATATTATAGGGACCCGATTGCTTCGGTACGATAATTTGAGACCATCAGTACCAAAAACGGACAAATGCAAGCGGAGATGGTTACTGTGGCTTGTATCCCTCTCTCGAGTCAATTTGCTGGCCGATTTACTATTATCAGCTATCATACGAGGGATATCGACGACTCGCATCTTGATTAAGAAATAAGGGAACAGCTTTTAAATGAGAAAATTTTTATTAATGAAATGCTAGACAGCACTAAATTTGTAAATTATAGAAGTTTAAGAACACAAGCAAAAACACTAGAATTTAAGTATGTATGGCATAGAGGAGGTAGCTTCTTGGTCAAGATGCGAGATGGCGGCATCTCTAATATTTTTACAACATCAGTTAATCTATAAGCGATTTTTTCACTATGTGATACTGCGCACCCAATAGTACATCAAGTCTGTGTTAATACCTTGTCACAGCAAAACAACACTCCATCTACACCGGCAATACAGACATGCGATATTGATACAAATGCGATCTCACTAGTTGAATGCGACGAGAGAGAGATAGATAGATAGATAGATAGATATACTGTTTATTCATCAAAGACGAAATTCTATTCTAGAGAGAGAGGGTCACCGTGGGGGACTGACAGCAGGTATTATCAATGTGACCTCTCTCCAAGGTCACCTTGTGACACACCGCGAACAACCTTTTGTCTGGTCCCTCCTACCACCTCTTTGGAGTAGCTGAGATACACCTTTTGCCTGACGTTGAGGACATTCGCATTCAGATTGAAGGTTACTCAATAGTAAGGTTAGATATAAACAATTTTGGGGGTGGGCTAATCCTGTATGTGCTTAATTCTCTTAAAGCTAACATTTTGTGTGTCTCAAAGACTACGAAGGAAAGAAAGCCCGGTATTTCGGAATACATTATATGCAGTGTGCAATCAGGAACCAATCCCCCACTCTTCATTGCTTTAATTTACAGACCACCGCATGTACCGTTTTTACAGAATTCAGACATAATAGACAAATTAGCGCTACACACTCAGGATTTTAGTCACAAAATCATAATGCATCAATCTTAATACATCAAAAGATGCTAAATTTGTAAGGCGACTGGCTGACAACCTTAATCTAAGAATAATTGATCATGGTGCGACTTATCACCTTGAAAACTCTCACACGTATATAGATGTCATAATGACAGATGACAGTGACGTATTGCTTGACACCTGCAGTCAGATGGCGCTCTTTTGCAGTAACCATAACATCATCAGTGTTGAAATTGTTACTGGAGCCAGCGCAGTCCCTAAAACTGGAGTGTTTAAGTACAGAGACTTTAAGTCAATTACTCAAGAAGACCTTCTGTCTCACCTGAAAAGCTGTGGCTGGTCGCCGTTTGATTGCACTGACAATAATGACATGGACGGTCTGCTGGAATGTCTCAGAGTCTACCTATTGGAGGCTATAGATAAATTAGCTCCAGAAAAGCAGTTTAAACCAAAAAACAAGGCAAATCCTCCATGGGTTGATGCTGAGTTGGCATACCTCTTCAAAAAACGTGACGCTGTACGGAGACGTTATGCACGGACCAAGGACGAAAATTTCCGACAGGAGTACCGGGCTATCGCGTACACAGCAGAACAACGCTTGAGAAGTGAACGGGAAGCTTACATACAAAGTAAGATTTTCGATGTTCTTGACAACAAAACAGACATTTGGAAGGACCTAAAGGCTCTGGGGCTCCTGTCAAGGGCACGAAAGGAACTTCACGGTCTTACATCGAAGGAGCTTAACTCCCACTTTGCGTGAGTATCGGTCTCCCAGAGCGAGGGTGATGTAGATTTAGGCAGCATTCTGGACTCAGCCAGTGATGACGGCTTCGTATTTAAAGAGGTGATACTTTCAGATGTAGTCCTGGCTGTTGCTAATTTTCCATCACAACCAAGAGGTGAGGACGGTATTCCTCAAAGTGTGATAGTCAAGGCTCTTCCACTTATTAGTAATTATATCATGCGAATTTTCAACTACTCTCTGTCCTCGGGCATTTTCCCAGCTACCTGGAGGAGCTCAGCTAGTGCCACTTAAAATGACTTCTGTGCCGTCCTCAGTCTCGGATTTTCGCCCAATAGCACTTCTGAGCTTTCTCTCCAAGGTGCTGGAGAAGATAATCCACGATTAGATTACGGAGTTTTTGCAGACAAAAAGACTCATTGACCCAATGCAGACAAGTTTTCAACAGTATCACAGTACACAAACAGCACTGCTAAAACTAACTGAGGACATTCGGACTGGCATAAATGACAACAAAAACCTCTTAACGATACTGTTATTATTCGACTATAGGAAAGCCCATTTCCTACATCATTTCACCTTCAAAATTTTAACGAAAATTATTACGTTTGGGTTTCTTCAGGGATGTTCTACTATGGCTAAAGTCATATATAAGTGGTCGAAGACAAAAGGTTATTACTAATTATGGAGACTCAGATTGACTGACCACCAATCTGGGTGTACCGTTGGGTTCAGTCCCGGGACCTCTACTGTTTAGGTCATATATTAATGACTTAAAGGAGGCTCTCGTTGGTGGTGGTGTCGAGTACTTGCTAAGCTTACGCTAAAGATCTGTAAACCTACACTCAAGTGACCTGGCGGAATCTTCAGAGATGCATCTGGCGCATGTCGGTTGTAGCGCGGGCAGTATCTAAATGGGCCACAGAGGCGGGCCTGCGACTCAATGTCGATAAAACCAAAGCCATTATCTTTGGTTTTGACCATAATATAAAACGGTTGCAGGAGCTTGGTTTGCCGGGCATTGAGTTTTAGGACGGCATCTGTGTGCCCTTTGCTGACACTGTCGCAAACCTCGGTGTGGTCATAGATTAAAAGCTATCATGGAAACCGCAAATTGATGCGGTAAGTAAAAAGGTGAATAGAGCTCTCTACAGTTTACGATATTTTCGTTCATGCACCACCAAGGCGCTGCGTAAACAGCTTACATGTGCACTGGTAGTGCCTAATTTAGATTACTGTTCCGTGGTCTACCTTGACGTCTCGGAAGAGCTTGAAACTAAATTACAGAGGCTTCAAAATTCATGTGTGAGATATATATGCGGTATTAGAAGGGACAAGCACATCACTCCGTATCGGAAGTACCTCGATTGGTTAGATTTTAAAGAGAGAAGAGTTTATTTTGTGGGGTTCTTATTATTTAAAGCATTAAATATGGAGCAACCCCCGTATCTTGGGGCTCTTTTCAAGAAAAACAAATTGAGGTCTTACAGTAGGAATAGTGTGAAAGAGCTCTCAGTTCCGGGATCGCGCACTAACACAGGCCTCTATTCATTTAGAGCGCAAAGTGCGTGCTTCTGGAACTCTCTCCCCTGCGGTGTGAGATATCTGCCTTCGTTGTGTAAATTCAAGACAGCTCTAAATAGATATCTCAGACAGCAGAGCGGTGGCCAAATAATTTAAGTATTGGGACACTTGGGCTTTTGTTATGTATCTGTCCTAATTTATTACGTCCTATGTATTGTACCTGCCCAAGTTTATTTAATTTACATAATTTTATTGTTGTTCACCTCATTTTAATCTGTAGAAGTATGAGTGTATTTATAAGCATGAATGTATGCATGAGTGATTTTATATTTTTATATTTTTTTGACGCGATAGATATGAGAGTGAGCTCTATTGTTAGAGTGATGAGAATGATCGTCTGTGCGCTAATTTTAAATTGTATTGACTTTTTATTTTTTATAATATATTTGACGATATGTGATAAACATAGACTTCTATGCAATTTTACGAACTGTGATAAAATTTTATTAGAAGTTCTAGCAGAACGAATATAAACTGCTGTAGAAAAATATATGTACATAATGCTGTAATTTTTTTATGAAAATCGAAATAAATATTATATCTATCTATCAATCTATCTCTTCTTCGGTCGGCTTCTGTAGCTCCGTATTGGCTGCTTGAGGTTCAGCCTCCGGTATAGCAACACTAGCGTGGTACGGTACAACATGTGCGGTGTTGCGTTTGTAGACGACCTCGTCCGAGGACTGCACAGTAAGAGAACTGTTGCTTTGATCAGTCTTACGGTATCTGGTTTCACTAAAGGCTGTAGTAAGCTTGTTTGATAAGGTTGTTTTAACAGCACAGTGTCACCAGGGCTTACGTCAGATTTCTTGACATTGCGATTTGCGTCTGTGTAGTCTTTACCTTTCAACTTATTCCATGTATCTTTCTCTTGAATTTCCTCGTCAAGCCGCGTTCTAGAGCTGATTTCTGGCAGTCTGGCGTGCAGCTTACGTTCGTAGAGCATTTAAACGGGTGACACACCGGTAGTAGTGTGGGGTGTAGACCGATATATAAATAAGAATTTCACTAGTTCTTCTTTCCAGACTGTTTTTCCAGCTTGTGCGTCTTTAATTCGCTTCACAAGACTCCTGCTTTGCTTTTAAATTTCACCATTGGCTTGCAGTCATAAAGGTGCTGAGTGTACTAACGAAATGTCGTTCTCTCGCATCCAATTGCAGAACTCATCAGAGGTGAACTTACCGATATCGCTGATTACCACTTCGGGAAGTCCGTGTCGTGCGAACCTGTCTCGGAGACGATTGATTACCATATCGGAAGTAATCTGACGCATTATTTCTTTCTTTGAGAAAGCGACTGTAATAGTTTATTACGGTGAATAGATAACTTCCCAGGAGTTGCTGGGTAGCTTGTTCCTGTGTACTGGCGTCGGATCGACCGATTTCTGCACTATTTGACATCATAAGCATGATTTAACATGGTTGCGCGGTCACACCTTGGCACGGAATCTGTTTTTCATCCCTACGACTCCAGAGTGACTCTCGTGTGCGATCTCTCGGGGGACGACAATCCGCATTCCGCATAACACGATGTTGTTATACGTACATAACTCATCTTTCACGACGGGAAATCGAGAGCTAGATAACGCATTCCAATTGACTCTACTTATCGCCTTGCGTACTTCTGATAATAATGGGTCAGTTCGCGGCGCGATTTCGATTTCTTTTAACGAAGTCGAGAACGGGACAGCTTTATTTACGATAAAATAAACATAGAAGTCGTCGACGCACTTACTGTAACTCGGCGGTAGTTGTGAAGGTTTGCTTAGTCGTGATACCGGATCTGCGTATTAGTTTTGCCTTTTTCTTATTTTACACGGTAGTTATAAGATTGTAGTTTTAAGACCTACCTTTCGATTCAAGAACTCGGTTTCGATCGAGGTGAAAATATAAATTCTAAAGGCTTCTGGTCAGTGACGAGTTCAAATTCGAATCCGAGAATCCAAATATCGTATTTCTCCCACGCATATACGATACCTAACGCTTTTCCTTTGTAATTTGCGAATACGAATAGCGCCTCTCACAGTCAGTCCGGCTTATACTCAGGTATCTTATGACCTGCCAACCGTTGCACCCCTTTTTGGTTAAAATTGTGCTTAAGTCAACCGAGCTACCATCCGCGATGATTTTAGGTCGAGTGTGCTAAAATAATCCGCCGGATAATTCTGAACAGAACATCCTCGAACAAAGGGAAGGGATGCTGCTCACGTAGGATTGTTATAGTTGCTACGCGCATATCTACGCACAATCTTTTTTCACCTGACCTATTTGAGGCTTAAGGTTACCGGAGAAACCCACAGAGTAGGCCCTTCCACTTTCTCGATTATATCCAGTTTATACAACTTTGTAATAATAGCATCGAGATGGTTTCATCGTTTATACAGCAAACAACGCTCCGGTTGTGCTACGGATTTAACGTTCGGATCTATAGACAACCGCAGCCAATAGTCTTTCAGATATCCAATGCCTGAAAATAGTCTCTCGTGAAACGCTTCAACATCTCAGCTACAAATTTGATATTCCGGTTCTATTTTAATAATTCCGAGTTTGTCTGCCGTTTCGTATCCTAGTATAGCGTGACCGTGGCCCTTTTCTATCAGGAAAACAGAGGTCACTTCAACTCTACTCGCTCGTACTAAACACGAAAACTCGCCAATGAGCTCTATCGGTTTTCATTCGCCGTACGCGTATACCTTTTTGTGGGACGATTTCTGCGATGACGCTGTCGCTTGAACACTACAGCTATTTTTGGGATAATGGGTGGTGGGATGTAAAATTAATATAACGCCCTGATGCTGTACCTTTTCTATATCAATCTGTTAATGGACTATTGTTTTCGCTTCTAACGATTTTAATGTCTAAAAAATTAATGGTATTATTATTTTCAAGTTGTATTGTAAATTGAAGAGAGAATTATTATAGTTACTGAAAGTATGTAAAATGTCTTTAATATAATTAATTTTAGCGATTAAAATACAGTCGTCCACGTTCCTTTTGTATAATTTAATACTATTTTGCTTTCTCAAAGCTTGATATTGACGTCTCTGAATCAGAATATGAAAGTGCTTAAAAATGTATATATATATATATATATATATATATATGTATGTATGTATGTATGTATGTATGTGTGTACGTGTATGTGTGTGTATGTGTATGTGTGTGTGCGTGTGCGTGTGTGTGTGTGTGTGTGTATGTGGTCAAATTTTGTGGTCACCATAACTTTTCAAGGCTACCGTATTTCGGGCTGAAATTTTGCAGGTATATTAAATACCCAACGTAGAACTGATTAATAATTAATAAATAATAATTCATGGATAAACATTCGATGTAAAACGGAGCAAAGTGCTAAAACAAAAAATCAATAAATAAAAAACTAAATAAAAAAGAATATTAACATAATTGCAGAAAATTGCGAAAACTAATTGTAAGTGATTAACCTTTAAATTGGATCACTACTTTTATTACCGGTACATCTCATCTCGATTGTAATGTATACTATACAATTTCTTTTATAGTTGAAACATTATAATGCTGAATATAATACAATCAAACTAACATACTTTATCAATATATTAAAGATATTTGTCATTTTATATTGTTATTTCAATTATATCATTTTCTTTTTATTATTATTACGAACCTTATATTGTCAGATGGTACATTATTAAATAAAGACAGCAGTTAATTAACATGGCGCGAACTTATAAATTTAGGAACACGATGGCTGCGGTCAAAGGAATAAGTATACTGCTTTAATAAATGAAATTCCCTTGGAAAATGCAAATATTGCACTAGATAAATCCAAGTATAACGAGCTCTAGAAATTTCTGTGGCAGACAAAACCTCTTTATAGTCGGCAATTTCAATTTTTTACCAATTTTGTTCAATTATTGATGACTGGAACGACTATCGGGCTCCAGGCACAAGATTGTGGATATCTGCACAGCGATTGGCAACAAAGGTAGGCCATTTCGATGGTATTTCCTTTAACCAATGCAAGGTATCTAAAGAATTTGACCACAAAAATATTTGAGGTTTGTTAGCTGCAAATAAAGGCAGAATTCGATTAACTAGTTTGGCAAGTAAATGCGCAGCCGATAATTCCAATCGTGGTATACTTAGAGTATTTAATGTAGCTACTTTAGATTTAGATTGAAGCAAGGTAATCGAAATTGATGAATCTGTAATTGTTCTCAAGTAAAGCACGGCCCCATAAGCAGATTTAGAGGCATCTGCAAATCCATGAAGTTGAAGTGATATGAAACTGGGCATGAAACCTATCGATCGAGGAATTTCTATTTTACTAAGAAAAGGCAACTGATAATACCAATCTCTCCATTGGTCGGCTTCACTATAAGGAAATAAATCATCCCAATCTAACTTTAAGAGCCATAACTTCTGCAAAAATATCTTAGCTGTAACTATGACAGGAGCTAGAAATCCCAGCGGATCAAACAATCTAGCAACTTTAGAAAGCACAAGTTGCTTTGTCCATTCGACCACATTGCTATCAATATTTATATCGAAATGAAACGAGTCTTCTACTGGATGTCATTTAAGCCCTAATATTGCAAATGATAAATCATTTTTTAATAAGATACTTGGTTCTGCAGCAAGAACATTACTAGGCAAGCAAGTTAATAACGATGAATCATTTGAGAGCCATTTGCGCAAAGTGAAACCGCCGACCTTGCACAATTTTATCACTTCATTTTGTTTAAACCTAGCATCTTCTAGGCAATGACTTCCAGACAAAACATCATCCATATAAATTTCATTTTTCAAAATTTTCGTGCATAAAGGATACTTCTCTTTATCATCATCATTTTTGCTAAAAATGGGCTACAACCTACTTCATACGTTACAGTTGATAACCTATAAATTTGAACTGGTTCAGAAGTATCAAAACGCCACAATATTAACTGCCAATGTTGGTCATCATCATGTACAATAATCTGTCTAAACATTTTTTCAACATCAGCAACGAAAGCATATTTGTACTTACGCCAGGATTGAACGAGACAAGCTAAATCAGGTAATAAATTAGTACCAATGTGAAGGCAATCGTTTAAACTAGAACCATTTTTAGTTTTTAAGGAACCATTAAATACTGTACGCAGTTTTGTAGTTGCGCTGCTCTCTTTCAACACACCATGGTGAGGCAAAAAACAACAACGAGATATATCCAGAGGTTCATCTGGATCTTTATCTGAAACGAGATACATGTGTCCAAGCTCTATATACTCAAGCATAAAGGCATGATAAGCTTCCTTAAATGCTTGATCCCTTTCAAAACGTATCTCCATTGATTCAATAATTTAAGCGCAGCTTGATAAGTATCACCTAAAGAAGGCACATTAACAATTTTAAAAGGTAATCTTAATATATACATTCCATCAGCTGACCTCGAATGAGTGTGTAGAAAGTGTTCCTCACATTCCTGGTCGTTTGGTGAAACAGGGTGTTTGCAAGAAACCTCCTCGTGGAGCCAAAATCTCTGCAGCAATTCATTTGCATCCAACTTTACAGTACTATGCAAGACTGTTGGGGTTGTCAAATTTAGTGAACCCTGTTTGGTCGTCTCTCCAGAAATTAACCATCCTAAATGCGTTTGAGTAGCGATGGGCTCTTCCCCTTCGCTTTTGATCACTTGACCTTCCACAACTTGGGCGTGTACAGCAGTACCCAACTGGACATCAATAACACCAGTCTTATTGAAGTTTGGATCAGCCAGTGTAAGCCCCTGCAGATGACTCCAGCTGAACTATTTGCCCTTTGTGATTGGCTTATAGCTGCTCACCTTTGGTAAAACATAGGCAACCACTTGGCAGCTAAAAGTAGAATTAAAGTGTGGTTTGATTGTAAATTCAGTAACCGCTTTACAAGTTATCTGACGTTTACTGCCGACGCCAGTTATAGTCAAAACAATTGTTTTTTTTTATCAATCTAAGTCTTTGACATAATGACTCCGAAATGAATGAAGACTGAGCACTCTGATCTACCAGCGTTCGAACGAGAATCTGTTCTCCTGCATCGTTAGAGACATATACCCAGGCAGTAGGTAACAGAACCGTTTCGGGATTTGAGTGTATTACCTTGACAAAGTGATTAGCAGAAGAACTAGTATCAAGCACGTCTGAACTAACAGATTTCAACTCATTTGAAGCATTATTTTGATCAATGTGGATAGGTACTCTATAAGTTTCTAAATTAGTTTTAGGTTCAAAATGCAACAAGGTATGGTGTTTGTTATTACATTTTTTATAACGACTAGTGGAATTACAATTCTCAATAAGATGATTTCTTAGGCAATTATAGCAAAGTTTCCTGCTCTTGACCGAGGCGTGTCTTTGAGTTACTGTTTGGGCCTTAAATTTCTCACATTGTAAAATGAAATGTGATTTAGAACAAAGGGCACATTTAGTATTATTATTAGAACTTTCAGTTACATGAAAATTCTTTGAAACAGTCTGAGGCTTATTCGACTGACCTTTAGATAGATTATATGAATTAATTTTCGAGGAAGAGTAAGAAGTGAGGGATTTATTTTTATCGCTTGACTCGATAGTTTCTAACGCCATAATTTTTGTTTCCAAGAACGTTATCAATTCCTGAAATTTAGCAGGTTCAAGAGATGACCCCATAGAAGTTTCCCATTCCTTGCGGGTCTGAGTATCTAACCGACTGGCGGTCAAATATACGATAATATCATCCCATGTATCCGTTGAACGACCGATTGCTCTCAAAGCCATAAGTGGCCCATTGGTACCGCTTAAAATTCTCTTTATTTCTGCTGAAGACTCAGAAGCCATACCTTTGAGCGAGATCAAAGAGGCAAGATGCAAATTAACTATTCTCCTTTTATTTTCAAAATGTTTTCTCTCTTTAATCAATTCAAATGCTTCTCCCTCAAGGCTTATTTGTAAATAATGCAGCTTAGCAATATCAGATAAATTAGTGCGAGAGGTAATTGAAGTATCAAAATAACTTTTAAATGAAGACCACTTTTTAAAATCACCTGAAAATTTAGGTAGGTCGATCTTCGGTAGCTTTGCTTCCAAAGGATCGTTTTGAGTAGTAACGTTGAGAGGTCACGATGACGAAGCAGGCAATGAAGGTATAGTTAAATTATTATAATGTTCAAGAAATTCTCCTTTTCTTTCTAAATAAACTTCCTCAGCACTACCAATGAAATTTTCTAAGAAATACTTATGTTGTAAATCTGTTGTACTTAGTTCTATAATACTATCATGAGCATCCAACAATTTTTTCCAATAATTTTCAATACTTCTAATCTGTGCAGTTGTTGCTCCTCTGGTCATTTTTGGTTGACCCTTTTTCTTAAAATTCGTAAAGGAACGATCGATTTTACTTAATAATTCCTTTTGCGATTTTTCAAATTTATCCATAATACCTTTTATTTATTTAACGCGTTGCAATCATTAATTAAGTTGTAATTAAGAGTACTGAAACAAATTGTAGAGTATGACAATCAATCCAAAGAACGATAATCAATTCAAAAATACGACGATCGATTCAAAATGCGACGATCAATCCAAAATACGATAATCAATTCAAAGTACGACAATTAATTAAAATGCTAAACAATAATAGCAATCAATTGTCAAATGAAAGCGAGCTAATTCTCAAAGTAAATAGTACATCAATATAAGCATGTAGCACTCAAACACAATTCAAATAAAGATTCAACTCTAATACGCATGCTAGCAAGGCAAAAAGAAGCACTGTACAGATGAAGGCAATGTACATATGAAATAAAACAAAGTGTACTACAGTAAGTCTTAGCGTTCGCTAGCTGTTAAGTAAATAAAGCGAAATGTCAACTCTCAAAACAAGCCAAGCAATAAGCAATAAATAACTAATTGGAACAAACTTACTGTAATGAAGATTTCTTCCTAGTTTGCGATAAATCCATTCCAAAGGAAAAGGCACTCAAACAAGTAAACTGCGTGAGCAGTCCAAACCATGTTGTTTTAAGCTGATATTATTCATGATACAGCTCCAATACGCTGTAATTTTGGCGTTGTTTTTCCGTCGGTCCGTGAGGCAAGCACGAAGATGGTATGAAAGGTAGACACCAATATGTGTCCCCCACTCAGCCGCGAGCCTGGTGAATCCTCGAGTCCGTATTATACTCGCAGCTAGACGAAGCGAATGAGGTGTGAGGAGGAGACGACGATAGCTGGATTATCCGCTATCCCTACTCCTAGACGGCTTCCCACGAAGTTAGGCGACTTGATACGACACCTTCCGAAGACGTCGTAATTTTCGTCGCGCGACAAATGACCCAATATGGCCGAAAAACTATTGTCTTCTCTCTTGCTCTTCTTCGTCACGGAGATTTAGAAAGATGGCTAGATAACGCTTGGATTAACTAGCACTATCAAGCAGCGTAGAGGCAAGTATGAATTTATACCTCTCACTGACGTGGATGCGATATAGGCACTGACAAAGCTTCTAATCACTTATCTTTACTGATTTAGTAAAAGCACTTTTCCATGCTCAATAACAATTAATATGCTAATGGCGGTACGTGAATCCACTGTAGCGTCTTCTTAATTTTTCACTCAGCACAGCACACTTTTCCAATTTCCACAATCCCGACTGCGAAGGACCAATGTTTATTATTACGTTAAATTGGAGATGGATATTAATGAAGACAACAATCAAATATGCTATGACTAGAATTTATTGTAAGACTATACCGAAATAGGTGTGCCTCGTGGCGACTGCCGAAAAGGCAATAGAACGGAAGTGACATATAGACGATTTAGTAAAATTGATATTTAAATTTGGATTACAGTTGTCCGAAACGTTACATTATATCATATAGTTAAATGAATTTAAGACATGCTCAGCTCGGTGTAGTTGTATTAAGGGTTTACGATTTTATTATGAAATTTGTTGACTACTTGTTGAAAGCTTTTTATTCCAAAATGTTCTATTCCGGGTAGTTGGATTTAGGGTTTAGGGTTTACGATTTTATTATTATAGTGTGTACTTCGAGTAATTTAGAAAGATAAGCTTCCCAAATATGACTTAGATTAATAAGTTTTAACATTTGAAGTGTTGGGGAAAATATTTCGCTGCTATTTTATGGGATTTACTATATTACATTACATTGTCATTGGATTGACATAATATTCATTTTTTTGCCAATTGAATTATCGAAATTAAAAATAAAAAATTCGATATATATTGACTATATCGCGGTGCAGATTAATATACGGTAAATATTTATATAAAATATTATAAACATTTATATGTATAAATAGAATAAACATTGTATACATTAGCCACTTTGATTACCTTTCTTTATTGTTATAGTGATATTTTTCTACTTATTAAATAGTTTTTTGAATACTTGCAATTCCGGAAAAACGGAAAGGATCGGATAATTTCAACATTGCATATATAATGAGTGAATCAATATATAATGCGTGGCCTTGAAATGATCTTCACAAGCTTGTTCATCGTCAGTATACAGATTTTTTCCTGGTATTTCCTCCACCCGCCAAAAATCCTGTAGAGTATCATTGAGCATCTTCTTTGCACAGTGAAACGATACTGGGCAAGTATAAGAAGATTTTGACTCTCCTGGAAATCTACCTGATATCAGCCAACCCAATAAAGAGAGTGATGCAGTCGGCTCACCAATTTCGCTCTTGAGCACCTGACTCTTGCTGATTAAGGCATGTACATCGGCCCCGAGCAACACGTCTATTCGACCGCTATCAGCGTATTAAGAATCAGTGAGTTTTAGACCATCTAATTACTCCAACTTTGAAGAGCATCGAGTACGCGGCGGTGCATAACCTGAAACTCGAGAATGGACTAGAGTTTCGACTTTACACAGAAAAGTAGATTCGAATACGGGCAATATCTTAAAGGTAGTAAAACTCTTGACAACGGCTACTGTCCCTTCACCTACTCCGGTTACAGGAACATTTATTTTAGTTCTCTTTAACCTCAAAAGTTAGCACAAGGACTCTGAGATGAAAGAAACTTCAGAGCAACGATCAATGAAAGCTCGAACATTAAATTTCAAACCATTTGAAGATGGCACGAAAATCCTGGCTGTGGGGAGAAGGATATCCTTTATTAAACTTATAAAGGCAGAAGTAGCAGTGAAAAGACTCACACATGATTTTGGTGAACCATCATCCTGTGTATTGTCTGTGCTTTTATTCACGGGATTTTTTGAAGAAGTAGTAGGCAAGGTTGCTCCTCTAAGCGAGTTGAGTTGCGAAGAATCGTTAAGATGTAGAAGGGTATGATGTTTCCCTTTACATTGGAAACAGCGATTGCTTGAATTGCACACTTTTATTTGATGCTTATCCGTGCAGTTATAGCAGAGACCTTGCGAATTCACGAAATCTCTCCTTTCTTGAAGTGATTTGGTCTTAAAGATGCTACATGAAGCAATGTAATGTGATTGATTGCACATGGGACACTTATGAAAATACCTTTGTGATTGGACTTTTTTAAAAGTTTGTAGCGAGTGTACTAAATGTTCATTTGAGTTTAGAAGTTTTTCTTTAGGAAAATTCTGTGCATTCGAAACATTTTTATCGTAAAACTAATCTGGACCTGTTACCGCCTTCTATAGACTCTAACGTCAAAATCTGCATTTAAAAGAATTCCTTGAGCTGTACTATGGTCGGAGGCTTTTGCGATTTGCCTATGAGCTTCTCCCAATCTCTGCGTGTAGCAGAATCTAGCCTGTTTACAGTCATAAAGACAATTATGTCATCCCATTGGTTGACTGGAAGATCTAAAGACTATAAGGACTCCAATGGATTGAACATTTCCTGGGAGATTAGCTTGAGTTCTGAGGAGCTTTCCGATTTCATCGGCTTAACAGCAAAAATATCCGAAATATGAGTATCTATTAACCTGCGTTTGTTCTCATAATAATCAACTAACCACGCGAGAGAATAATTGTCATCAGTAATAGCAATAGATTTAATTTTATTTAATGGTTTACTAAACAGATGAGTACGGAGATATTAAAACTTTATTACAGCAGACATATCAGTCCTGCGATGAATCATTGCCCGATAGATTTCTCTGAAATTTTCCCAATCTGGGTATTTATTACCAGAGAACTTTGGAATGTCAATCTTTGGCAGAAAGTGAAAAGAGGAGCTGAAATTAGGCTGCTGTATAAAATTATTATTGTTGAAATTTGGCCTTTCATTGGCCTCTGCTTCTGCTGTTGCTGCTGGATCTGCTATGGCTATGTTTGCTAAATATTCTTTAAATTCCTTCATGCGATCATAATAAGCGTCCTCCACTAGATTCGGTAGCTTATAATCGAATAATACATGAGCCTCCTCAATTTTTGTTTGTTTATACAACTTATCATGATTTTACTGGAAAAGCCTATAGTTCGACTCTAAACTTGCAATCGAGATTCAGCACTATATTTTGTCATCTTGTCCATGCCTTTAGATTTGAAGTTATGAAAGGAGCTAGCTATTCTTTGGTGCAGATTCATTTGAACTTCATGAAAGGCGTCCGTGATACTAGTTATTTTGCTACGATCTGTTTAAAGAAACTAAATAGAATACCAGATGTAAAAGCTGGATTACAGCTATACTAAAATGCGTAAATGAGTAAGCCTTAGAATTATTGAGCCAAAGAGACTCATGCGATGAAGATCAACTTCCCTTCCTTGGAGTTGTATGTGTTAACATACACACAGCGATAGTAGCTTGGACGAGGGCTGTCAAGAAGCATACAGCACTCACAGCAGCTTAGAAAGCTGTGCGCCAGTGCACAGAGCAGCAGTTTGGCCTTCGGCGTGTGTGTATCATACACACAGCAGCAGCAGCTGAGGCAAAGGGTTGGTTAGAAGCGAACGGCACTCACAGCAGCTTGGAGAAGCTTGCAACAGGCATGAGGAGCACCAACGTGACCTTGGAGGTGTGTGTCAGGCATGCAGAGCACCAGTGTAGCCGTGTGAGTGTGTGTACCTGTATACAGGGAAAGCAGCTTGGACGATGGCTGTGAAAAAGCAGACAACACTCAGAGCAGCTTAAGGAGTTGTGCGTGAGGCCCGCAAAGCACCAACTTGGCCTTTGAAGCGTGTGTGTATCCTACACACAGCAGCAGCAGCTGAGACGATGGCTGGCCAGAGGTGAACAGCACTCACAGCAGCTTGGAGAGGCTTACGGCAGGCACGCAGAGCACCAGTTTGGCCTTCGGACCGTGTGTGTATCCTACACACAGCAGAAACAGCTGAGACGAGGGCTAGCCAGAGGCGAACAGCGCTCACAGCAGCTTGGAGAGGCTTGCGTCAGGCACGCAGAACACCAGTGTGGCCTTCGGAGCGTGTGTGTTTCCTACACACAGCAGCAGTAGCTTAGACGAGGGTTGGTCAGAGGCGAACAACACGCGCAGCAACTTTGAGAAGCTTGCGACAGGCACGCAGAGTACCAGCGTGCCCTTGGAGGTGAGTGTGAGGCACGCAGAGCACCAGTGTAGCCTTCTGAGTGTGTGTGTATCTCACACAGCATGAGCAGCTTTACGTGCGCTGGCAGTATGCAGACAGTTAGAACAACAGCTACGGGCAGCGTGGAGTAGCACGCACCGCTGCAACAATGCCTTGAAATTGCGTGTTTACCACACACAGCAGCAGTCGCCTTTAGTCCTCGCTGACAGGCGCCGTTGAGGTTATGGTGTGTAGCTGCCACGAGGTTGGAGCGCGCGGTGACCATGTTGGCTTCTAAAGCGCGCGAGACTGTGGCGGACGCGTGGTGTACTAGCGTCGCTCGCGGCGTAATGTGCGTCGGTAATCTAGCGCTCTATATTTAAAAAATTTTTTTTGTTTGCTCACCTGGAGATTATCTCCTGGTTGAGTTGTTTCGTCTTATAGGCGATGCTGATGCTTCATTGAGATGATGAGCTGCAACTACGCCGATCTCCTGGGGCTCGTTGTAGTTTTGCCTACGAAGTGGAAAGTTGCATTTGCGTGTTCGCGAAAGCAGCAATATTCTGCACTGCCTTGCAACGTTTGCGACCGTGATGCCGGTGCACAAACTTTGTTTGAATTTCGAAAAGGCTTCGGAGTCGCACACGCGACCGTTGTTTGCCCTGACCGCCTTACCTCGATGATGCTCGAAGTAATTGTCTTTTTGTGAATCCAAGATGGCGGCAAAGTGGAGCACGGTTTTCTCCGGTTTGTTAGAGAGTTTCGTTGCGTTTAATGTAATTAAACTCACCGGCACGGCTCGAAAGACCAATGTTAGATAGTGAGGGGTACAGAAATGAATAAGTACTCGGCGATTTTTAAGAAGTATATTATAAAGAACTATGGATACACTGCTCTGATTGTAGAGCGTTGCGGAGCAGTGCAGGCGTCGGCGGTCAGAGCAATACTAATTGAAGCGGCAGGGAAAGAGCGCCGCGCTCTCTTCGCATGGAGCTTCTTCTTCATTTGGAACACTGCTCCTGATTGGCCCATTAGACTCATCGTAAACGAACCTTTGATTTGAATGTAGCCGTCTCATTTTCGAACAATAACTAACTATTTTTTAAAACAAAAGCAGATCTAATAAATAAAGGAATTTAACACGGTTAAATCGTATATAATTAACTCATGAATTAATAGTAATACATCATTACATAGAATATTAAATCTTATTTTCTTTTATTATAATTAAGTTAGGGATAACGTAACGCTAATAAAAGGAAAAGATTTTCATCCAACGATTTAAATAAAAATAACTAAAATAGCTTAGTTTTAGATATTTGATTTGAGTATTAACCCATTTCTTCCCAAGCGGCCATTTTATAGTCGATTGGTTTTTTGCCTAAAACCGCCATTTTGAAATTTTCCAACGGAAATTTCAAAATTATGTCTTCAGAATCGGAAAGAGCGGACAATTATACTTCAGAAAAGTGCTATTGTATAAACTGGCCGCTTGGGAAGAAATGGGTTAAGATTCTTCAAGGGTGAGAAAAATATATAAGGAATATATAAAAATCAATAAGAAATATCTAGCAATTGTAATCTGGTATATGTATTGGCTATTCAGAAAAAGTTATTTTCCTACATAATGATTATTTATGATAAAATGATTAATCATTATGAGTTATTTATAAATTAATATATATATATATATATATATATATATATATATATATATATATATATATATATATATATATATATATATATATATATATATATGTGTGTGTGTGTAGTAGGGTGGAGTGAAAATACAAAAACTTTAAAAATCGAAATGCCTTAGTGTGGAAAAGTTGCGAATGTACACAAAAGTAAGGAAATTTTTCTGGTTGAAGCATATAGTCAAAGTTTTCTGTTCTGCCAAGAGCCTTTATGTTTTCGATTTTAACGAAAAAAAACCGCGGAATCGCAGAAAAACGGTATTTTTTATACTTCTGATTATTTCTGAAACGTGAATAAGATACTTTATTCGGTACGACAGTTTATTACATAGCATATTACCTTATTTATTATATCATATACATATATTGCCTATATACACTTTGTGGCATATCGCACATGTGTACGTTTTTAGGTTACTAAAAATTTATATGGATAATTTCATTTCATAGTTGCATAAAGTAAAGTAATAGATCTATACACGTGAGGATTTATCATTCTAATAACTAATAATAATTTTTTTTTTTTTTTTTTTTTTTATTATTATTTAACGTCGCCATGTTTGTGCTTCCATGTGGTGCTAATCGACGACGGGGGTCTGCGGTGTGTTTGTAAACAAAGCACATGTAATTTTTACAGAGGTGCTTGTATCAATCGGCAGAGACTAGGATTCGAACCCGGGTCACCGGCGTATAAATAATCAAGATTATTTATAATAATATTTCAAGCAAACTAGTAATTTGAGAAATTAAAAAATAGCGCCATATGTTTCATAAGTATAGTTTCCGTTAAAGGTCGCTAGGTGGCTACGCGTTTTTCCTGCCCGCAAGTAAAGCTGTTAATAAAGGGGTATAAAGAGAGGCTGGTACGGGCACATCCTTTACTTGACGGATGATATTATATAATTATCACGCACCATTATCACGCCAGTGTATTTACTGAGAATGTTGAAATCTTTTCAATTCTCTGCTAGAAATTTCGAATGTCCGATTTTCGGACGGCCGAAGGATCTTAGTCAGCATGCTCTGCCTACGTACGAGGGGGTGTTTAAGTGCTGTCTTTAGGAAAGGAAATTTCTTGGTTTAAAATCAGGTGGTAAAAGAGAGCCTTTATTTACTGATATTGCAGAAATAGTTAGTCTGAAAGTTGAACAGATTTATGCTAAAGTTTTGATTCCCATTCTCTCCAACCAAAGAGTAAAAGCCATGATATTAGCGTATCATGAGAAGTATATCAAAATAAAAAAATATCACCCGTAAACGTGCTGATGACAAAATAGAAGAATTTTAAAAAAATTCATTAAAGCCTTTTGACATTGCGGCATGCAAGTGTAAACCTATTAGCAATTGCAATTGTCCTAAAGACAAGAAAGTACCTTTATCAGAAAGGGCTTTTCTTGAAGATCAAAGGAGTAGCAGACGTTTAGCAATAGGTTCTGTGGATCATTTAGAAACTAAAAAGTTGCAAATGAGAATGGAGAGAAAAATGAAAAGCTCAGCCCCATACAAAAAGCTCGATGTTGCAATGAGTACGCCTAATGTCGAACCACTTTCGTCAGAAGAAATGAGTACTAATAATACTCCCGATTCTCAAGAATTTTATAAGCCAAGCACGAGTCAGGCACCACCATCTTCATTAACGCAAACGAGAGTCAATTTAGAAAATACAGCTTTAATTAGTCAACGATATGGTGTATCAGACAAAGCTGTCTCAGCGATTGCGACTGCTGCGTTGCAAGATGTTGGTGTAATTTCAAACTCCGATCAATCGCTAATAATTGACAGACACAAGTTGAGAAGGGAAAAATTAAAAGTCGCTGAAAACATAAAACGTGATAGCCTTGAAAACATAGATAATAGAGAATTTGGGCTTTATTTTGATGGACGACATGATTTGACTTTGCATAGAGAAAAGAAAGGATCTAAATACTACAAAGGTACCATTGTAGAAGATCATTATTCTCTTGTTGAAGAGCCAGGTTCCAAATACATCGGTCATGTAACACCTGCTTCGGGTTCTGCGAAGAATATATCCGAAAGTATACATTCATTTATTTCAAAGAATTTTCTCGAAACAATGTATAATATGTAGGCTGTTGGATGCGATGATACAGTTGTAAATACAGGTAGCAAGGGAGGAGTGATTCGCTTGTTGGAGTTAAAGATTGGCAGACCTCTTCAGTGGTTTATTTGCCTTTTACATTTTAATGAGCTTCCACTCAGGCATTTGTTTGAAGCTATTGATGGCTGCACATCAGGTCCAAAATCTTACTCTGGTCCTATAGGTAAAATGTTAGACAAGTGTGAGAATTTACCCGTAGCTAAGTTGAAAGCTATTAATTGCTGTTTACCGACCTTGACATTAAGGTATTAAGTAACGATCAAAAGTATCTACTAAAAATTTGTAACGCTATTAGTGCTGGAGAATATTCTGAGGATCTTGTTAATTTGAATCCTGGAAAATTAAATCATGCTCGTTGGCTCACTAAAGCCAATCGAATTTTAAGGCTTTACATTTCTACTGAAACCCCTAGTTCAGCTCTGTCAAGATTGGCACTAAGCATCTTTTTGAATTTATTAAATCCTCTCACTATCTTCCCGAAAAGTATCTGCAAGTCATTGACAAAGTTATTGCACGATATGCATACTTTGCACATCCCGAGAATGTTCTACTTATCATGTTGACTGATGAAAACAAGGAAGTTAGAAAATTAGCTCTACGAAAAATGCTTGACGCAAATAAAAATACTGAAATAAGCGGAATCAATATACGTCAATTTAAGGTTCCAAGTATAAATTTTGGAGCAAACAACTACATCGACATGATTGATTGGCTTACATGTGAAATAACTTCACCGCCACTTCTACATCATTTCGATAAAAATAAGATTAAACAAATGTATGATGATAATAATATCCCTGCGACTTGGACATTCACAGAATTCCCACGTCATACGCAAGCTGTCGAGCGAACCGTTAAACTAGTAACAGAGGCTTCAACAAAAGTAATAGGTATACAAAATCGGGATGGTTATATTCGATCAACCTTAAAGTCTCGAGCTGGTATGCCTGCATTTGAAAGCAAAAAAGATTTTAAGCCAGTTTAAAATGTTTATATAACGGGCTACAATATAATATACTTGAAAATCTTGACTCGTAATTACTAGTTTGTTTTTCGGTTCACCGTGTGAATAATAAAAACTTGAAACCAACTCAATAAAGTATAATTTGCTAGAAAAAATACAAACAGTTTAAAATATAAAAAAATATAAAAAAATATAAAAAATATAAAAAAATACAAAAAAAATATATATAACTCTGCCGTCGACGGTCCTAAGCCCGTGTGAAAAAAGAGGAAGGTTACAAACACACGATCAGAAGCATAAATGCCTAAGGTTAGCAGTTCGGGAATTCTAAATATCAAAAGAATAGAAAATACCGCTTTTCTGTGATTTCGCGTTTTTTTTTCGTTAAAATCGAAAACATAAAGGCTCTTGGCAGAACAGAAAACTTTGACTATATGCTTCAACCAAAAAAATGTCCTTACTTTTGTGTACATTCGCAACTTTTCCACACTAAGGCATTTCGATTTTTAAAATTTTTGCATTTTCACTCCACCCTAATATGTAGCCTAATTATCACTACCTAAAATATAATCCTATAGAATGGATTTTGATTGTAAAGAATTAAGTTACAAATTTGTAAGAATAATAATTATTCTGTAGTCTGCAAATAAGCAAGACTCTCCAAATATCTAGCCTTGAAAGCAAGGAATTAATAGCCTTCAGCAATAGTAAACTTTTATACACCATATAAATTATTATTATTCGATTGACAATCCTGTTAATTATTTCAATTATTAAGGATCTCTTTTATAACTATACTTTAATTAAAAATATCATCATTATCTGACCTTAAGAACGGTCATTGTAGCTTTAGATATTTAATGGCGTATAATAATTAATAAATTCAAATCATTACAAATCAAGTTTATCAGAACAAAATAATACTAAGATTTTGTGGAAAATTTTTAGAATTTACTTCTTGACCATCTTACTTTAGCTTATAAATCATTATAAATGATTAATAACTTCAATCCTTGACGTTTTTACAGTATAAGGAAATGTACGCTCATTCGACCTAAATTTAAAATATTGTTATCGTACATATAACAGAGTAATCCAATAATAACGACTTTCAAAAAAATTTTTAGTATTAAACCTATTCATTAACTACTACCTAACCTACATAAGTAATATCATAAACATCCGTTTTTATAATAAGTTTAGCATAACCACCTTATAAATTAATAGGTATAATAAGCTATTCGATAGTTATGTAACTTACGATTTGATAAATATAAATAGACACCCATTGAATAGTAATAAACGATAATAACAAATTAATTTATCAATGATTACAGTTCATTGTTATGAAACTTGACTGGGAAATCTATATAAAATTCGATTATATATAATCTTATACTACTATAATATATATTTACGCAATACGTATCTATACATATTAATGATTTATAGAATTTGATCCTACTCCAGTGAATCAAAATGTCAGTTGAGAGCGATCATATTCTTCTGAGGAATTGGTAATAAGTTACTATTTATATTGATGAAACTGTCCGCCCCTTGGACTGTTCATCAATGAGGTTATTAATGCACTAATAGATTAATAATTAGATTTAAGTATACACATTACACGTATATATGCGTAGGACGATAGTAATTGTTGTGAATTATTATTATTATTAGTATATCCCAACTCCGAAGGAAATTCCAGGTGACCCTATTGCAAAAAGCAATATTGAATTTACAAAAAGCAAATAAATAAAATTAGTTTTTTTAAATTTTATAAAAAAATCTTGAGGAAGAATATGGGGTAAATTTTAAATTACTATAATATTACTTAATACATATGCATATATAATTCTATATTCCATAATTATAATAAAAACAGGAATGGAAGAAGAAAAGAATCCCGTTCCAGTTACTCGTATAATAATTCCCAAGAGAACCAATTATCTAGCAGATACAAGAAAATACCCCTTTGATCATGTAAATAGGACAGCCTAGTTATAGCTTAAAACAACATAATCTTTAATACTTATAAGGTTTCGGTCTTTTTCAGCAAATCTAACCTTCTATCTAATTCAACCCTCTTCTTGACCCTAGGTTACCAAAGATCCCATCAGTACATCAATTCTAAAATACCATTTAATATAACTCTAATATAGACACCATAACGAACTTGACTCAAAACGAAAATCATTTTATTATGATCCTACTTGATAGGCAAGGCGAATTAAAACAATAACAAGTGGCGGCAGAAGAAGCTCAACGGAGAGCAGTCAAATTAGCTTAACAACAAGAGCAGGAAAGAGAACTAGCCCAACAAAGAGTCGCTAGCACAGGCAATAAGGAAAACATGGAGGATCGCTGGAATCCAACAGCTCATGACCACAATGGTTGGGAACTTATCCCTTCAAAATACCTCGTCAGGCATACGCCCATTTAATGGACGCAATATGCCATTAAAAGACTACATACAAGATATTAGAAATGGATTGATTTACGTACCATAGGACCAACAAGGGACATATGTGAAAGCCATACTGAGCAAACTGCAAGGATACACCATGCACATTAGGAAAACAGTTTAACATTATCGACGATTTAGCTAAATATCACAAAATCCGATTCGCGCTCGGTAAGAATTATTCCTACTATGCGGGGAGAATTAATGAATTACGAATGAAACAAGGTGATGTGATCGTCTCAATATCCTCTTAAGTGGGGCACAGAGTGCACTAAAAGAAGAGATGCCCAAAAATACAGATCTGACATTGGTCATTCGATTATTACAGACAGCCGCATTGGATGTATTCATAAAGGGACCTGCTAATATTGCCACAATGGTAGATAACAAAAACCCTGAAACCTTGGAGGATGCATGTAATGAAGCTGTACGAATCGATACTCGCATGGATGCCAACATTATACCAGATTTACACTTCGTAGACCACTTACAAATTATAGACCATTATGCGACTCATCGCCTCAAGGACCGATACTTTCGTATAATAGTCGTGTATCGATATCGTATTAATTATCCGAAAGGTATTTGAATTTCTTAGAAGGTATTTGAATTTCATACGTGCGCAATTATTATTAAGGTCATACCTCAATTGAATAACCGTGTTCCAAAAATAGGGTTCTAAGAGTTAGTATACTAAATGCACTTTGACTAATTCTATGTGCCTCGAAAAACAACGCTCCGTCGCCATCCTCCGAGACGCCTAGGAGGATGCGCAGTCTTAACCGCGTGAGTGCACGCGTTGCAAAAGAATTAGCCTTCGCATTTTCGCGCTCCTTCGAGATCGCGAAAACTAGTGCGTCGAGAAAACTCCGCACGAAGCCGAATCCTCGTGGATTCGGTGTATACGTGGTACAAGCCTGCACAGCTACACCGGGGAAAAGCTACAGCGGCGTGTCGCCGCGGGCCGCCTCAAAGTTATCAGCTGCGGTAAGTCGCGCATATATGTTACGTGTGGCGCACGCCAGCAGGTACTAGCTTGAATAATAATAAATTATTATTAATAATTGAGCACCCCGTTATATATGGCGCCCCTCAAAACCCGGTATTAACGGCATAGTTGATTAACAATCAATAGTTTTAAATAATTAAAAATCTAGTTCAAGTCAAAATAAAAAAAAAATTAAATTTTTTTTTGTTTTCGGTAATTTTAAAATTTTAACATGCGAAATAGGTCGAGCTCGCGAGCATGAAGAGACCGAAAATTGAGCACGAAGCTCAAAACACACCGAAGTGTGTAAAAGTGTATGCGAGGAGGCAAGCTGAGTGTATTGAATACAATACATAGAAGAAATAAAGAAAATAAAACATTTCAATTAACTTTTGCTCTGACTCCCAACCTAAGGAATTTTAAAATTATAGCATACGATTATAATTGATAAAAAGTCGAGTGAAATTATGAATAGTTATTGGAAGTCAGACCAAAAGGCAATCAATCACGGTAGTGAAGTGTGTGAAAATTTAGTTCAGTCGCCAAGGCTCCCGTGCCACGCCCGGTGATCCGGTGGTCGACCGATCATCGCGGTTAAGCAGCGTTCGGCACGCTTAGTACTTGGATCGGCGAAATTCTTTTATGTTTTTTATGATGGTTGTTTATTGCAAAAAATGATTTTCTAAATTTTTTGGCTATTCACTGAGGGTCAATAAATAATTATCATGAGGATTTAAATATTTTTGAGTTTTGAGATTTTTGAAAAAGAAAATTTCATCAGACAGCGATAATGAACGTTAAGCAGCGTTGGTCGCATACAGTATTTGGATGGGTGACCGCCGGGGAACATCACGGCTTATGATAGTTTATTATTTATCAAGATTTGTTTTTTTTTTGCAGCAGTATTGTTTATTAATTATTAGTAAACAATAATTTCAGAAAATTGGATTTTTTTTGGATTTTTTAAATTTATAAGAGGAATATAATACATTTTTGATTATCTTTTCTTTATTTTTGAAAATTGTTCTTCTTCGAAATTATTATTTATTCAACAATTTTGGATTTTCTATTTTTCATTTTACAAAATTCTTTTTCTGTAAAATTGTTGTTTATCGATAATAAACAATAAAATCGAAAAAGTCATAATCCGGATTTTTCTAATCTTTTTAATAAATACAACTGGTTGAACCAACTTAAAAAAATTTTTGCAGAAAAAAATTCTTAATAGTTTTTATATCTTAGAAATTGGAAGTAATTTTTTGATAAAGAAATTGTTTTTTTAGAAATTAGAAATTTTTTGAAAAATTAAAATTTTTTTCCGGAATACCATTTGAAACATAAAAATCCAAACTGCAGTTTTTCTTTATTATTAAACTAATAATGTAAGAAAAAAACGATCGGCTCGGTTCAACTTTAGATTTTTTTAATTATTTTTTTAAATATTTTTCGGGATAAAGACAACTTATTTTTCGTTTTTGAACAATGTGCGAAAAATTTTATACACATTTTCCATTTTGAAAACGAGATTCGAACTCAGAAGAGTTTAGTGACAAGTAAAACATTTTTTTTTGTTAATTTTTATTAAATTTTTACGAAAATATAGCCACGATGGATGGAAAGCGGCTACACGCACGCAATCCGAGTAAAATACCGTGTAAAATACTTAAAAGATACTCCAAAAATACACTTTTCAAAAAGACAACTTTCTCTTATCTTTCGTGCGTGACAGTATAGAGATAGACATCCGTATTCATCCATAACGGATTCTGTACAAGTTGGTAAGGATTCAGTAATGGCTCCGTAAAAGTTCGTGAGCCTTCCGTAAAAGTTCGTATGGCTTCCGTAAGAGTCCGTAACGCTTCCGTCAAAGCCCAAAGGGTTCGCAAGGCTTTCCTAAGAGTTCGGATGGTTTCCGTAAGAGTCCGTAACAAGTCCGTAAGACCACGTATGGCTTCCGTAAAGCGTCCGCAAGAGCTCTATGGCTTCCGTAAGAGTCCGTAAAGAGTCCGTAAGAGCTCGTAAGGCTTCCGTAAGAATTCATAGAGCTTCCGTAACAGTCCGTAAAGAGTCCGTAAGAGACAGTAAAAGCTCGTATGTTTTCCGTAAGAGTCCGTAGGAGTCCCTAAGGGTTCTGTAAGTGTTGGTAAATCTTCCGTAAGAGCTCGTATGTTTTCCGTAAGAGTCCCTAGGAGTGTCGTAAGAGTCGGTAAATCTTTCGTAAGAATTGGTATGGCTTCCGTAAGTTACCGTATTGCTTCTGTAAGAGTCCGTAAAGTCCTTCTCATTATTTTTCGACGTAGAAAAGCGCATTCGGCGATTTCCCCATGAAGTATAAGCACATTCGTCGATCTTCCCACGATAGCACATTTGGCAATTTCACGAAGTTTTCTAAAACTCGACATACTGATACATGTTAGTCTAAATTTTGTTTCAGATAAATTTTAGTAAATCCAGAGAACGTGACCCTACTACAAGAATCACGTGATAAATCAGGTGAGATTTCACATTAGATTATGAAACAATTTCTCACGTCATTTCTCATGTATTTTCCAATTTTTAACGTCATTTCTCGTGTAATTTACGATTTATCACGTGATTTATCACGCGACTCGTATGGTTTCACGCGACTTGTATGTTCTCACGCGACTCCCATGTTCTAACTTAAACTATCACATAATATCTGAATTTGTACGTAATATCTTTTATGATTTCTTACCTAGCATTAAGTTTGTGATGTGATTTTTTACATAGTATCTGATCTCTGTCGTGATTTTTAAATTCTCTAATGATTTATTTTTAATACCATTATTAATTTTTAATAACGTACCGTCCCGATCTGCTCTGTCAACCCTATGCTCTGGGGTGTACCAAATCCATTCCATTCTGTGGATTTAATTTCGTTTACAGAACCGAAGATCTAACTACTAACTATATAACATTCTACAATATACCTATAACAACACAGTCTATGGAATGTTATAATTAGTACTTACGTCTTCGGCTTCGTAAACGAAATTAAATTAAATTTTTTATTATTTACTCTTTATAGTAGTTAACGTAAATATAGCCATTTTCGACAACAATTATTAATAACAAGAAATCTGACTGTTTTTGTGCTTGGTAACTATGAATTTGGATTCTCCATACCAACAAAATATAAACAAATGTACCGCTTTTTTTATAAAAAAATATGCAATAGAAAGAAACGGTAAGATAGCGATTATTAACAAAAATTTAGTAAAAACAAAAAGTGTGCCTATTTTTGGGATTTGTAACCCGGAAAATGAGATTTCTTATATGCCGAAATACATAATATTATGGTTTGATTAAAATACATAATATTTAATAGGAGAGAATCGTAAAAATGATTTGTTTGACTGAAACTCGAAAATGACGAAAGCTCTGACCATTTTTTGCTTGGTAACTAAGAAATTCAGATTCTTCCATATCGTAGAAATAAAGATACATCAATTTACCGGGGGGAACTAAAATGTTAAATATATATACCCCCCCCCCCTTTAACTAAACTCTCAAATTAAATTACAAGCAGAGATGATAACGAATCAGCCGCAAGTTAGATTCAATTAATATTTTAAATAGAAAAATGAATCGAATTTGAATCATGATTCATTTTTCTCGATTCATGATTTCTTACCCTAGCGGTTATTCTCTAAGCATGTCACTCACAAGATAGCCGATATTCTCTTTTATTGAGCTTCGTAATTGGTCGTGAGCATATTTTCCACGTATTTCACGCGGTGAGATAGTTAGAGAATAAGGCCCCAGATTCATGTGAATCGAGCGAGATAAATGATGACTCATTTTTCGATTAATTTTACTATTTTGGATAAATGATAATCTTTCTGTATATGTTTTTCTGTACGCGAGGGTTAAAACAGCCTCTCACCCACAGTGCAAACTGTATTTTATATGCCTTTAGGTAGAGTGAAACAAAAGTGTCCCGTTTTTAGACACGGAGCTAAAATACGCCTGTTAGGCTGGAAAATCAGACTATCATAATGTCTAGAGTCCCATAATACCCTCTCTACATCTAGACTTTAAGTTCGTCTTGCTTTTACTTTCATTGCTACATATTATTAATATTATACGAGTAACAGTAAGATTAATTTTAAACACCCAATAAATAGTAAATATTTTTCTCTAGTTTTTAGAGCTTCAAAGATCTTTTTACATAAACAGAACAAAAGTTAATTGATATAAAAGTTACTGCGAGACTAATTTATACTCTAGTTGTAGAAAGGGCATAAACATGTGGTACACTGAGAAAATATCGTAAAATTATGAGATGGTAAATTTTTCGATTCATATAGCGTGGATCAAATTTCTTGCGATCCAATGTTGTAAAATCATGAGTATGGGGTCTGCACATCATATTTCCTAAATATAAAGTAAATTTTCAGTTTCTTTGGCTTGCTCTTCTTTTTCAATTATGAACTAAGGTGGGTGCAGGTAATGTGACCATGCATGAAATGTGGCCACCTACACGAGATCTCGTTGTCTGCATTATTTTGGGGCGTCGTAACTCCTACAGTATATGTATTGTGACAATAGATGTTGAGAGTCGCGGTGACCCCGCTGCTAGCGCCCTCTGATTATAAGATAGTGTGATGTTTACGCGCGAAATCATCAAAACTCTGGTGTCTCAGTAGTGCATGCATGTGAAGAAACTACATTTGTCAGCGTGATATGAACGAAAAAGAAATCATACGGTACATAAAATTGTAGCTCTTTTTACGTACTTTAAGATGCCTCGACCAGTTTGTGTCATAAAGTTTATTTTGATGCAAAAATTCCAATTTTAGTTGACGTTTATCGGTTAGTAAAGTGGCCATCTAAAATATCGACACCAACGCGTACGCTACGCTACCATGTATTAGTTAAATAACACATAAAGGAAGCCTCTCCTAGGCTAGTCTTGACTTTTTGAAGCAATTACTATACGACTATCCCATAAGAACCATTTTACCAACACTATCGGTAAAGTGACCAATTGTTATCTACTTACCGATATATACCTACTCTCTAAATATTTTGGAGTGGATTTTCACTCTTTTGGAGTGAAATCTCACTCCAAGCGATCATGAAAACAAAGTCACTTATTTTGGAATGAATCTTCACTTTTAGAAAGAGTGAATAATTCACTTCAAATTTAAACCCGGATCCTGTAGGTTCTGGGGCTGCCACTCTAGCGCTAGACCACCGTTGCGACTAAATTCGTGTGTACTGATATATTATTATAAGAGTCTAATATATTTTTGACTACAGTTTCTCAATTTATGCATTTTTAAGAAAAGTTTAAGATGTTTTAAATACTAAAATTTTAAAAATGAATTAAACTTTTGCAACTTAAGGAGATGTAAAATACTGACCAATTCGTATCATACCGGCTTATAATTTATATTTTTTTCTCTTTAAAATAAATATTTATAAATAACAACATTATATGCCTTTACCAGAAATGTTCAGTTGATTTTTCAACAGGTATCATTAACTTTCTTAAAAAATGGGTCTAAAAATGTTAAGAGGATATGGGTCGCAATACGCATTGCTTACCACGGAAAACATTTAAAACTGTATTCCGGTTAGAAATAATACCGGAATGTTTTGAAACTGCCAAAACCAAACATTGCTAATACAATATACAAATTTGCAGGACATAGTAGTTAGTATTATTTACAAATTTGGTAAAATCTCGAATAACTGTTTAAAATAAGAAAGTCGGTAATACAGATTCCTGTAATAAATTCTATTCTTTTATGTGGTTCAATATTCCCTTTGAATTTGTAAAAACTATATCTGGTTACATTTTTAAGAGATTTTAAATAAAACCTACCTTTCCCATCTAGATTAATTAATTAACCACATAGTTGTACATTTTTAAGCCAATTTTTTTATAAATAATAAATTTTGAAAATAATAAAATTTTCTTATTAAATTTATAAAATAATTTAATAATAAAAGAAATATTTTATAATAAGAAAATTTTATTATTAAATTTATAAAATAATTTAATAATAAAAGAAATATTTTATAATAATAAAATTTTCTTATTAAATTTATAAAATAATTTAATAATAAAAGAAATATTTTATAATAATAAAATTTCTTGAAAATTTAACTGAAGATTCCTGGTGTAAATAATATTTTAAAAGTAAAAAGTCGTAATACGAAACTTTGATTAATTTATAGGTTTATAATATAAATTTCACTCTAATTTAGAGTGGTAACATTCACTTATTATACTGGAGTGATCAAATTCACTTTCTGAAAGTGAAAATTCACTCTTTCGGAGTGGAATCCTCGTTCACTCTACATTTAGAGCGAAAATTTCACTTAAAAAAATTTAGAGAGTACTGGGAATCGAAAGTTCCTTAAGGTGGCCACATTACCTGCACACCCTTATTTCTTTCTATATTAATATTAATTTTCAATAAAGTGACCACAGCTAAGTCGTAAATAAAGTTCTATATGCAAGACGGGAATAAAGTCGACTATATTCCCTCGTTGTATAATGTACTATTATTAATGATTTATATCATCAATAGTACAAAATGTAAAAATATAATATGTATGTTTAAGGGGATGCGTCAGACCTACGTTACCTGTCGCTATACAATATATTCAAAAATTTTGTTTTTCTAAAAACTATGAAAAGAAATCTGAAATAGTGTGAAAACTGTGAAAATACACATACTTTTGGCACATGTGTTACAAACAAATATGCACATTTTTTCACAGATTTTTTACAGTTTTCCCATAGTTTTTCACACTTTTTTACACTTATAAAAAAACACGTATTTTATCTAATAAACCTTGCACAATTTTTCACATGTTTTCAGTTTTTCACATTTTTCACTTTTAAATACTTAATTGCTAATTTTCGATTCGGATAATAATTAGACAGTTCCGATGTATTTTACGTAAATAAAGCTACCCGAACTTGTGGAAATTTCAAAATGTGAAAAACTATGACAAACGTGTGAAAAAGTGTGAAAAATCATGACAATTTCGTGATAAACTGTAAAATTGGGCTTACATTCTTAGGAACAGAATTAAAAAATAATTATAGATTATTTCATAAAGTTTGCAACACAGTTTTTCACAGTTTCTCACATTTGATCACAATTTCTCACAGTTGTAATTTCCTTTATTCTTATATAAATTTTCTCTTATGAATGCAAAAAAAATGTGAGAAAATGTGAAAAACTCTAAAAAAAATATAAAAAATTGTGGTGCCTGCGTAGCTCAGTTGGGTAAGGCGCACACCTTAGCTAGCGGAGATACGCTCGCCGGAACGGCCTGGGTTTGATTCCCGGTGGGAGCAGATCGAGGATTTTTCTCTCTGTTTCCTGCCGGAAAGGAACGCAGACTGGTCCTGGCAGAGGTTTTTTCCTACGGGTTTTTCCTCCGTCACAGGTTATCGGCATAGGTAGAAATCTGCCATGCCGATAACTTGGGCGAATGCGGGATCGGTGTGGGGAAGGTGAGGTGTTAGGATCAAATACCTCCACACATTGGTGGTGGAGGTATCCTGTAAAAACCCGAAAGGGTATACAGGTTGCAAAGTAGAAGAATAAAAAAAGAATGTAAAAAATTGTGCAAGTTTTATTGGTTAAAATACGCGTTTTTTAATAAGTGTAAGAAACTGTGAAAAAATATGAAAAATCTGTAAAAAACTGAAAAAATGGGCATCTTTGTTATGTAACTTGCGGCTAATTCGTGAACACCTCTGCTCGTAATTTAATTTGAGACTTTAGCTAAAGGGGGGGGGGGGGGGGGGGTTAAGTATAACATTTTAGTTCCGCTCGGTAAATTGATGTATCTTTCATTTTACGGTATGGGAGAATCTGAATTTCTTAATTACCAAGCAAAAAACGACCAGAACTTTCGTCATATACGATTATCAGTCAAACATCGTCATTTTTACGTTTCACTCACAAAAATAGTCAGAATTCTTGATATTAATAATTGTTGATGAAAATGACTATTTCTATGTTAACTACTATAAAGAGTATGTAATAAGAAATTTAATTTAATTTCGTTTAGAAACTCGAAGGCATAAGTACTAACTATAACATTCCATACCAACTGTGTTGGTAAAGTTATATTGCTCTGTAAATGAAATTAAATCAACAGAATTGAATGGAATCGGTACACCCCGGGGTGTAGAGTGGGGCGTAGAGCGGGGAAGAGCTGGTCGGGATGGTACGTTATTAAAATGAGCTGGTAAAGAGACTGATCGCTAAACCTACAGGGACTTTGGGCATGACACACTTGACGAAATACTATATAGGGGTAATATATCAAAGTAGGAAGTCTACAAAATGTATCGGGAGGGAGCCATCGAGGGATACTACCGTGACTGGTGTAGCGCGCCCGTAATTGTCAAGAAGACAGATGGAAGCCACAGTTTCTGCATTGACTACAGGGATCTGAATAAGCGAACAAGAAAGGATGACTACCAAATTCCGAGCATAGACTATATTCTGGACAAATTACGAAAGGCGAAATATATATCCAAGATAGAGCTCAAGCAAGCTTACTTCCAGATTCCTGTGGAACAATCGAGCCGGAAATATACAACCTTTAGAGTGCAAGCTGCCGTATTATGGCAATTTAAAAGAATGCCCTTTGGACGTACAAATGCACCAATGACCTTCCAGAGATTAATCGATAACCGGTTCGGTTGTGAATTCGAACCTCATATCTTCGGGTGCCTGGAAGATATCATAATAGCGAAAGACACCTTCGAAGAGCACATCAAATGGTTAGAGGTGGTACTGCAGAAGCTACGAGACGATGGACTGACGGTACACCGAGATAAGTGCGAATTCGGATGCTTAAAAGTAAGATACCTGTGATATCTACTGAACAGTGAGGGTTTACGGACAGATCCAGAACGAATAGCGCCAGTACTTGGGTACCCCGCACCTAAGACCAAAAAACAACTAAGGACTTTCCTAGGAATGGTGGGTTGGTATGCCAGATTCATCGACAACGACTCAGAGACACAAATTCCTGTATTGAAGCTAATACGAAACAACCAAGCCTGGGAATGGGGCCCGGAACAGCAGGAAGCGTTCGAGAACTTGAAAGTAGCCCTGACAAACGCTCCGGTGCTAGCTCTCTAAGATTTCGAGAAACAATTTACTGTCCAAAGTGACGCTAGCAGTTTCGCGATAGGGGCGGTGCTCACACAAGAATTTGAAGACGGTGAGAACGCGATCATCTTCGTCAGTAGAGTCTTTACGCCCGCCAAGAAAAACTACACCACGACGAAACGGGAATGCTTGGCGTTGTTATGGGCCATCAAGAAACTGCAACCGTACTTGGAGAGCTACCAATTCAAAGCCATCACAGATCACCGAGCCTTGAAGTGGTTACGGAATCTGAAAGATCCGACCAGCCATTGAACCAGATGGGCTATAGAGATGTACTATGTACCTGACGCACTGTCCCGTGGATTCTACATGAAAGAAGACGAAGCAGCAGCGTTTGAAGAGATTCAGGACAAATGGTACTTACAAAGGATGGAGGACGTACAGTAATTTCCAGTAAAATTCCGAAATTAAAAAGTAGAGGATAACATGCTGTTCCGTTATCGTAAGGACCCCCTTCTAAATCCCATCATCATGCCAGAAGAAAGCTTGAAACTAGTAGTGCCGAATGAATACAAAGAAAAAGTGCTAGCGGACGTTCATCGCGAACCTTCGTCGGGTCACTTGGGCATTGAGAAGACATACGATCGAGTGGCCAAAGAATACTATTGGCCCGGAGTCTGGCATGCTGTGCGCGACTATATCCAGGAATACGACGAGTGCCAGCGATTCAAGACTCAATCGGGACCGCAGGGTCTGATGAGTCATAGAAACGTAGAAAGACCATGAGCGGTGGTGGCTGCGGATATGATGGAGTTTCCCATGAGCAAGGGACACTATAAGCACATACTCGTGTTCCAGGATCTATTCACTAGGTGAATTGAGATGAAGCCAGTACGTTCAGCAGATGGAATGAGCGTAGCAAAAGCATTTGAGGAACTCATACTGTTCCGATGGGAGACGCCGGTTTACCTGCTAATGGATAATGGAAAAGAGTTTATCAACAAACACGTCCAAAGTACGTTGGCCGAACACGTGGTAAAACGTGACCACGTCACCTAACCACCCGCAAGCTTCGCGTCGAAAGAAGTAATAGGATCTATCCCTCAACACGATGATTGCCACGTTTGTCGGAGCCGAACACAGGAATTGGGATAAACACCTACATGAGTTCATAAACTACGGTCGACATCTAACACCAGTAAAAAGTCTAAGAAGAGAAGTTGAAATCAGAGGACCTAAGCTACAGCTAAGTTCGGAAATCTGGGCGGATAGGGTAAAGAGGCTGGATGCTTTGAGGGATTTGGTAAGTAAACACAGCGGTCAAACTAGGAACCAAACAAGCAGAACATTATAATCAAGGTCGAAAGGACGTAAATTTCCACATAGGGGATCGCGTATTACGGAAAACCCATGTAATATCCAACGCAGCCAAGCGATTCTCCGCGAAACTAACCCCACCATTCGAATGCCCTACACAATAATTAGTATCAGACCACTGTTCGTATACGAGCTGGAAATTCCAGATAATCGTAGTATCGCAGAAGTGCATGTGTCGGAATTAAAACGTTCTGTTCCGCCACGGAACCAACCGAGCCAGAAACCGTAAGTATTGTTGTATTGTCTGTTTTGTCTATGCCAGTTTAACAGTACGGTTCTGTGGGTCGTAAGAATTCATATATTTTTGCTCTGTTAGAAATGTCTAGATTTTTCAGGCTTCGAGCTACCCGAGAGCCATGAGCCGGAGCCCTTCCCCCTCCGTAACCACCCATCGTGCGGAGGAAGAGTTCCAATCTCCGGAGTTTACCACCGTACCCGAGGGGTTCACCTAATCTCCGACGGTGGTGAGCAACCCGGAGGTTCCGAAAATATTCCTCGCCGGGGGCGCTAGTTATGCGTAGGAGCTGGACCGGATCCAGCAGGAGGAGATGGAGGATGGATCGAGAGGTTAGAATAGAAGAGACAGAACTAGAAGCCGAGGAGGTAGGGCCAGAGCCAGAGGGAGAGCCTGAATCATACGGGGCTGCAGGGTTAGAGCGAGCCCTGGAACAGGTAAGCGAGGCCGCCCAACTGTTACGCACTGAGTCGGACATGACGAAAGCCTCGCGGATATGGGAGCAACGAGCCCAAGCCATACACGAGGTTGTCGTCGACCGGACGAAAGGGCTCACCTAATGAACAATCTTAATCTTCCACAGTAGCCGCCAACGGACGCCGCCCCAGTTGAGAAGGTCGGCCCGGATGAGCAGTGGGGATAGATGGACATAGCGACCTTGCCACGCATCCCCATTCGGCCCAGAGTCGAGCCAACTCTGTTGGATGACGTCATGGTGTTGGATGAAATGGCCAGGCACGTCTCGCAAGGGGAGTACGGCGTCGCGTTCTTTCCGCGCATGGGCTGTCGTTCAGCCGGATGACAGACCCCGACGCGAGGGTTACAATCCGTTTGTGAGTCCGTTTGCGTCATAAATTTTAACGAGGGATCTTCTTAATACTAATGTTGCCGCTATAATATCGCTGTTCACAAGATTTAATAAATTCTATAATAGAAAGTATATTTAGTCTTAACTTTTCTATTTTCGGTTGTACGATTCAGAGAACATTTCCCTTATAATACGGTAAATGAGCGATAACGGAATTCTAATCGAACGTTTTTAAAATGCTTCACTGAGATTGTCCGATTCCCGCGCGCGCGGGGGAATATAGCTGGCGCGCTGCCACCGCCCACAGCGTGGAACAGGGCCAAGCGCTTTCCCCTGTTGCAGCGGCCCTTGGCGTGCTAGCGCCGCGATTGAAACGGCTATGCATAGCGACGCTCCTGGCCTAGGTGACAGCACTCTCCAATACTGTCTCTCGCTCATTAAGTAATTTAAATTGCGCGCTCGTCGCCATGACAATTTATTGAACCGGACATCGATATCAAATCACGTAGTAATTAACCTGTAGGTATGGTAACGTGGGTTATTGAAAACTCGATCAATGCTAAATAGGTAGGAAGGCCGAGGTATTGGTGGTAATTGCCAGGAGTTGGAGCCGGAAAAGCCGAAGGAAGCGACATCAAGGCTGAGGAGGACGATATGCTCCTCGCTCACTCGCTGCTGGACTACTGTATAGTACAGACGCACAGTTATTTGTATTCTCGTTAATCGCCGTAGCCATCTTAATATCGGTAGAATCGTGCGAAGACATTAACTAGTATAAAGATAGTTGCTTTAGTCGATCCACCAATCACGAGATTTTGTCGGTTATTAATAACATTGAAGGTTATTAATAACATTTTTCCGTGGCTTATTCTTTTTTTCTTTTGTATTATTTTGCTGGAGTAACATACTGAATACGGTGAGTGGTTTGATTTATACCTGGTGTCTCTTTCGAAGGAGCGCCCGGCACCTTTTAATTTCCGTTACGGATTAGTGAGTCTCTCTGTCCTATTTAAAGCGTAATAATTATTCGATCGTCTTTGAGGACGATTATTTATTATTTTTGCTAAAATAAGTTATTTTTAGGATTACGCCAGACTTGTTGCGCTGTTAGCGAACCAGATTATTGCCAGTAGTAGTGTTAATTATACATTGTGGTCGATCTCAAATGTTAAATTCTAATTGTTTATGAAATATCTAAGTGTGTCAAAATATAGTAATAATTGAAAAATTAACCGCGAGTTGGGGGTTTTCGTTTGTGTTAGAAGTTAGGTTTCGGAGGTGCATCGGTGTAACTGCGACATCATTTTCGGTAAACGACGTGGGTAACACCTGGCCGAATTAGGCTTTGCCGAATAAGGAACTATTAACTATAATAATTTACGATTACGTGTAAACAATCGTAAATTACCTCTAATTTGTTAATTCTTATTTTCTGTAATTTATTTAAATAAATTCCCGATTGTGATTTGTAATCTTTGGGTACAATAACATAATTATTCGTAGTGAGTTCCCGACTTCCACGCATGCCATTAATTTTTATTAAATGAAATTCCAATTGTTAATAACTATTTATTAATATTATTCGTCTGGCTCACCGTTGGGTTTGCCAAGCTCCGGGTGGAACTACGCAGCGACCTCCTGAGAGAGGACGAGACTCGTAGGCCACACTAGTGCTCCCCATATATATATATACATATATATATATATATATATATATATTAGTAGAGATTTTACTGATTTAGTTAGGAGCTAATAAATTGATAATCTGTTAATAATCAGTACGGCACATGTTTATTGATGTAAATCTAAAATACGTTTCTTTTATCTGATACGGATTGTAATCGATTACACTCCAAACTAATGCTTGTTCATGTTTGGCATTGATTATAACGTATTGAAGCGGATTAAATGACATAGTTTTAGTTTAATGATATGGGTTGAAATGGATTAGTACAAAGAAAATGGTAATTCAGTTACAATCCGTTTGTCAGTCCGTTTGCGTAATCAATTTTAACGAGGGATCTTCTTAATACTAATGTTGCCGCTATAATATCGCTTTTCACAAGATTTAATAAATTCTATAATAGAAAGTATATTTAGTCTTAACTTTTCTATTTTCGGTTGTACGATTCAGAGAACATTTCCCTTATAATACGGTAAATGAGCGATAACGGAATTCTAATCGAACGTTTTTAAAATGCTTCACTGAGATTGTCCGATTCACAGGAATTAACCAATAAGGTGGCACAATTACAAACCATTCGTGCAGAATATATCAACGCCGAGTGTATCTCAGATACTTTCTATGAGGGAAACCAAGTTTTAAATGTAATTTTCCGAGATGGACTTTAAACACGACTATAAGTCGACCTGCTCTTACATTAATGAAATTTTAATAACTAACATAGTAATTTTTCAGTTTGAGTATTATTATTCAGGTGTCGATATAGATTTTCGACGAGAAAAGAATTTTTTCTTGCTCGCCAAGTATCGCACAATCATTACTTTAATGCAAAACACCGCTTTAGGACAATCCTTCCTCAAAGAGATTTAATGCACAATCATTTATTGAATATTTACATTGATAAAAGTGATTTTGTAAAACTCCATGTGAGAATCTCAGTTTCTCATGCTTGGATAGCGAGTGAAAAGTGGTACTTAATTTAAAAAATTTTCGGTATAACTCTATACGAAAATTTCTTATAGTCATTTTTATTTAATGTTGTTCATTAAAAAAGAATACACTACTAATGTTTAACAGTATATTTTATTAATGAGGTATATAGGTATATAGGTGAAATTAAAAAATTATTTCTAAATATGCTAAAATTACTGAATTGCAAAAAAACGTATTCAAAATTCAGTTGTATTTCTTCCACTAAAATAGTATTCAGGTTGCTCAATGTATAAATTGGAAGAAAATTACGTCTATTTTAAAAAAACATATATTTTCAATATGTTTGACGTATAGAGAGAAACAGAAATTTTCTTCCTTTTTATAAATTTTGTAAAATTTACATTTTTCTTTTTCTTTTACAAAAAAGAAAGTTAAAATAATTGCTAGATATATTTTTAGAAAGGAAATTACGTATATTGTATGTAAACATACAAATTTTTAACATATTTAACGTATAAAATAAGAAAGAAAATATTTTTGATTTTTGGAAATTTTTTAAGTTATTATTTTTTTTAGAAACTGTACTTTGTATTATACAATAAGTTCCAAAATCTAATCAGTTCTAATAATATACTCCAATTAACCTGCCTCTTGTGCTCGATCTTCTCACACTCTGTTCTATTCTATACTATTTGTGGTTAGGGGCATCAGAGGTATGTACGGCCATCAACTAGCGGTTGGTATGCTGCGCATGCGTAGGATAAAAGTGGAAGACATGAATATGAGAAGACTCCGAAATCCGCAAAGTATACGACCTGAAATAGAAAAAAGAAAAGGAGCGTCTTCGAGGCCCTCCCCTCAGGTTCGAGGGAAACCCCGGGCATGGGGGAAGGGCAGCAGGGAGAGGCTAGGGATGAACCCCGGTCTCCTGTGAGGGAGACGTGCCATTGAAAAATAATAGAGGAATTTGAGGAGTGTTAAAGGGGAGCTGACCGAATAAGCGAAGAGAGTAGAGATGCAGAAGTTAGATGTGGAGATCGCAGTCAGATATAAAGAGAATGAAAATTTCGATTAAGTCATTGCGTGATTTGTATAAAAAGGAAGAAGTAATGAAGGGAGGACATAGTAAGCAGGCCCAGGAAAGATGATTAAGGTTCTCGTCGTTGTCGCTACAGGAGCAGAGAGACGAGGTTACGAAGTTTTTGCTGAAAAGGATGAGTGCAAGGCTGCAGTGATTACTTCGCATGCGGCAGAAAGTAGCAATAGAAGTGCTATCCAAGATCTGGGATAGATAGATAGATAGATATACTATGCATTCATCAATGACGAAATTCTTACAATTGCATGTACATGTATAGTTAAAATAATTAAAATATCAGTCAGTTTATACATTTGTTATCTCACATTTAACATTCAATTATTGCGTTTCTTATATAAAAAATAACATTATTCGCTGTAACAGTTCGACAGTTTATAAAATCTAAATATAATGAACTAGTCATAGTCAAATGGTACATCACAGAATACGCTTCGTCAATACATAATAAAATAAATATAATAAAGTTAACAAAATACAATAAAAATATAAACAAAACATACACACACTCTTCCATAATTGTACGTAGATCCATGATGTCAAAAAATAAAAACACACTGATTCATATGACATTCTTGCAATTCACGCAAATAACTAAATTCATACTTAACACTTAACACTTAAAATAAATTAAATAAATAAATAAATTAAATAAATAACTAAATTAAATAAATAAATAAATTAAATAAATAACTAAATTAAATAAATAAATAAATAAATAAATAAATAAATAAATAAATAAATAAATAAATAAATAAATAAATAAATAAATAAATAAATAAATAAATAAATAAATAAATAAATAAATAAATAAATAAATAAATAAATAAATAAATAAATAAATAAATAAATAAATAAATAAATAAATAAATAAATAAATAAATAAATAAATAAATAAATAAATAAATAAATAAATAAATAAATAAATAAATAAATAAATAAATAAATAAATAAATTAAATAAATAAATTTAAATTAATAAATAAATAAATAAATAAATAAATAAATAAATTTAAATAAATAAATAAATTTAAATATTAAATAAATAAATAAATAAATAAATAAATAAATAAATAAATAAATAAATAAATAAATAAATAAATAAATAAATAAATAAATAAATAAATAAATAAATAAATAAATAAATAAATAAATAAATAAATAAATAAATAAATAAATAAATAAATAAATAAATAAATAAATAAATAAATAAATAAATAAATAAATAAATAAATAAATAAATAAATAAATAAATAAATAAATAAATAAATAAATAAATAAATAAATAAATAAATAAATAAATAAATAAATAAATAAATAAATAAATAAATAAATAAATAAATAAATAAATAAATAAATAAATAAATAAATAAATAAATAAATAAATAAATATATAAATAAATCAATTAAATAAATAAATAATTTAAATAAATAAATAACCTAAATAAATACCAGAAATAGATTAGGACTACACAGAAATGAACGAAAATAATTTATTTTTCAATATTCGAAAAGTTTACTTCTGTGTATTCCCGTCACCATGTAATTGTTTAAGGTGCCTGCCTAACGCCGTTTTAAATTTACAAAAAGATGACAGGCACCTCACACTGCTTGGGAGCGAATTCCAGAGGTGCGCACCTTGAACTATAAACGATAAAAGGCCCTTAACGGTGCGCGACTCCGGAACCGAGAGCTCCTTCGTACCACCCCTACCTGAAGTCCTGGCCTGGTTTTTTCAAAAAGGGCAGTAATATATGGTGGCTGCCGCATGATAATCGCTTTGTAAAGCAACAGCCCCATAAAATGCTCCCTTCTCACCTTCAGATCTAACCAGTCCAGTCTTTCCCTGTAGGAGGTGATATGCTCATCACGCCTAACACCACATATGTATCTCACATGAATTCTGTAAACGTTGTAGTCATGTCTGAAGCTCGTGAAACCAGGGCTTTGGAGAGGCAAGATGGTAGTTTGAAAAATAGTAGCAGCTTGTCAGGGCGGTATTAGTTAAGATAGTAGTTGAATTCAGAGTTAGAAAGCAAGAGGGCGAGGGGGTAAAAATCTGAATATGTAAGGGGGAAGTCTAGAATGGTGCCGGTATCGGAGGCTTCTTTGGCAAGAAGATCGGCCCTTTCATTGCCGGGAATTCCTATGAGGCTGGGAATCCAAGCGAAGCGAATGGCGTGGTTGAAAAGGGAAACACATTCGATAAAATGTTTGATTTTGAAAATATAGGTGATGGGAGAGGAGCTTCTTACAATCATTTAAAACAATAGTACTTGCAACACGACCGCATTAGTTGCACAATGTCCCGGGAAAAAATTGCATATATAACCATATATTTATATATAAAATTGATGTATGGTTATATATAATCATTATAATCATATATGATTTTATATGATTGTCTATGATTATATATAGATTTCGACCTTATAAAAATATATATAGTCATATAGAACTATATATGCTCATATATAACCATACATTAATCATATACAAGTCTAATGGCAATTAGCTTGTATAGCGTTATATATAAATATAAATGACCATATACAGCCATATATAATTGTATATATTCTTATATAATTATATCTAACCTCTCATGTACACTGATATACAGCTATATATGATTATATAAAATCATATGTAATGATATATACGCATCTGTTTATTATTACGTTAAATTGTAGATGGATAATAATGAAGATAACAATCAAATATGCTGTGACTAGAATTTATTGTCAGACTATGCCTAAATAGGTGTGCCTCGCTCGCAATCCTCGTGGCGACTGCCGAAAAGGCAATAGAACGGAAGTGACATATACACGATATAGTCAAATTGATATTCAAATTTTGATTACAGTAGTCCGAAACGTTACATTATATCATATAGTTAAATGAATTTCAGACAGCATCTTAATACATGTAAAATTTTCAAAAAAGTCCCTTTTATATATAATCATATATAACCATATATAACTGTATCTAAAGTGAGAATATAGCGTGGCTCCGATCTGCACGCCATTACATATTGCATCAGGCCCGATTCAGGCACTTGATCAGGACTTTATCTCACTCCTAAGATACTTGATCATATCCTAGTTTTACTAGAACTTAATATTTCTATTCTCTGGTGACTGCAGAATTAATCTAACTGTTCAGATACTTCCAATGTTATAATATCAACAATACGAGTTGGGGTAATGGTTAAGGTCCTGGATTTTCAATTTAAAGATCCCGCGTTCAAGTCCCATCTCGGACAACTTTTTTTTTAATAATAATATTTTCTTTTAATGAGGATATTAATCATTATTTTTAAATAAAAATCATTATTTGATTGATAATTGCATAAATTAATTATAATACTGTTAATTTATTATTTAGTTTTGCTAATTTATTATTATATATGAGGCGTTGGGTGCAATAACAACTTAAATCTACTTAAGTTTTGGAGAGAAAAATGGGTTAGGCACAATTGCGCCTGCGAAATATTTGAAAAAACATCTACAAACCTTTTAAAAAACTAGTTTGAAATCGTATTCTACTAAATTAAGGGTTGTAGAATACGAATACGTAGGTGGCTGCAAAAATAACTTAATTCGAATTAAGTTGTTATCGTACCCAACGCCTTGTATGGTCCTATATAACGATCCGTAAGTTGAATTGTACCGAGGGCTTACTTATTATACTAGTAGCATGCATATTTCTAAGAAATATGAATATCTTGATTGTTGAATTTTATATTTTAAAAATTCTCTGTCAAATTATTAGCTAACTATAGCTTATACGAGAAATAATTTATCCACACCTAAAAATACGAGGGTAGTTCAATAAGTCTTTAGAATGACCAACAGATTGCGCGCGAATCGCTCCAAATCATCTGTTTTCAGTCAGCACCACTCCCGACTAGATATATGGTGCAGTCACAGTCCACATCTTCTGAGTTTACGTGTTTTTATAACCAATTGAAAAAAAAAATTG